>OZ021722.1:98492271-99007271 GCA_963978545.1 Linyphia triangularis | reverse complement strand
AAATTTTACCGTCAGACATACAAATAAGCCCTTCCAATAAGTAATAGTTCATAGTTTAATATAGAAAATGAAATCTGGAGCAATGAGATTTACAGTTTTCCATAGCTACAAAGATTATAGAGTATCCTTTATTTGCTAAATTTATTAAATTTACCACTGAATTATAAAGTGATAATATGATTTTAGTAGGTAAAGCATAAAAAGTGAAACTTGAACTATTTTTTACAGAGAGAATATTTTCACCACATCTTTATAGGGCAGGCATTCCTCGCATTTCTACTCAATAAACCCAACAGTTTATACGACAGTGGTCTTAAAGTTTTTTAGATACTCTACTCCGAACCTCTGGAAGTGAGCCAAACTCAATGAATGATGCTCTACACTTCTACGCTGCACGCTTATCTGCTCAGAATATCCACAGCAATGATCCACATTCGCGTTGAAAACTCCTTCAAGGATTTAAAAAAAATATATAATAAACGTTTTACCTTATCCTTAAATATGAGAAATTAGAAAGTTGTAAGGCGCCTAAATAAGTACGGCTGAAATTGTAAGGTGCCTAAATAAGTAAGGCTAAAATTGTAGGGCGCCTAAATAAGTAAGACAAAAGTTGTAAGGCGCCTAACAGGCGCCTTCCCGTTGAAAAATGTTGAATACAGCAAACACATTAATTTAATATACACTCACTTCCAATAGTTAAGCATGGAGAGGAAAATTTTAATTTCGGTAATCCAATCTGAATTAAAGAAGCTTAAATTTTGCTGCTAAGGTAGAAGGAAGTATGCAAATATGTTAGGTAATAGCCAATCACTGTTTCGCGTCGAGAAATATGCTAAACAGGCAGTGGTATAAGAAGTAAACATTGTGAAGGGTTACAGGTGTTGCATGTAAGTGCTGATGAAAATTGTTTAGAACATTAGTACAATTTGTTTTGCAAAGTAGACGTGTTTATATGGCTTCCAGAAGACAATTGGAAGATTCTGAGCACTGGCGGTATGTCGGACTCATTGAAGCAGGACAGTCTATCACAGATGTTGCTCTTTTCTTCGGCATCATCATTCCGTCGTTTCGCGATTATAGAAATAATTACAAACCTGCCAAGCAGTTGTCCGAAGACCTATAGCTCAAACTCAATGAATGATGCTCTTCGCTTCTACACTGCACGCTTATCTTCTCATAATATCCACAGCACTGATCCACATTAGCGTTGAAAACTCCTTCAAGGATTTAAAAAAAAAATTACAATAAACGTTTAACCTTATCCTTAAATATGAGAAATTAGAAAGTTGAGAGGAGCCTAAATAAGTAAGGCAAAGTTTAATTTTTAAAACTCCTAACGGACGCCTTCCCGTTGAAAAATGATGAATATAACAAACACACACACGTTTTCAAGCCAACGTCTAACAGGGAACTTTGATTGCAATTTTTTTTTTTTTTTTTTTTTTTTTTTTTTTTTTTTTTTTAAAGTGCATTGAACAGAAATGTTTGTGTTTATGGCCTTTTCGAAACATTTAGAATTGAATTAAAAAAAAAAATGCGGGAATTGCCCATTATCTAAAAATCTCACACCTTGGCAGAAACCTCACGATAACCATAGAAACAGAAAGAAGTTTTGATGTCCCTGATAAAATGCAGTGTTTTTATCAGACTGCAATCGGATGAGGTTTCCGGGCATTTTCTTTTCTTAGTATTTAAAGAACTAATTTTTTTTAAAGAACTTTTGTTTGAATATTTGGATTCTGAAAGAAATTCTTTATAAATATAAACTAATTTCATTCGTTCTTAAAGAATTGCGGGAATGGAGAAGTTGCGTATTTTTTAAAAATGGTAAAAAGCAATAAATTTTAATAAAGAAAGTAAAGCTGATTCCCAATATGTAAGTTATATTGCGGTTAAAAATTTATTTAATTAAATATCGAAAGAAAAAAAGTCGTAAAAAACCGTGGAATCGTGACGTAGCCGCAAAACGTTTCATCATTAGCTGGTTAGATTTGACGTCATAATCCGATGGAAAATTTTATCTTTCATTTTGTCTACCTACGACGACCGACGAATTTAATAGGAGCTGATATTCGTGGTGTAAAATCTGAAAGGTGTGTACCCATTTTACAAACAGTTTTTCTTTTGTCTTTAACTTTATTGAATATGACTTATTTTTATTGTAAGTTTTTATTTTCAATTATCATTCCATCCAGTTAATCTGCAGAACATTGCAGTCGCCAATTTTTTTACAATATTTTCGGAGCTCAAAATTTTACATACCTTACGAACTATTCAAAACGAAACACATATTTACCAAGAAACTGTATATTCGATTAAAATTCAAGTTCAAGAATCTTTATTTTATTCTTGTACAAGTCATTCTTATACAAGTTTCTTTGATTCTTGTACAAGAATCAAAAGGCCATGTGGTGGCCTCGTGTACATGACGACTTCAAATCTTTTGCATAGCGGTAGAGTGTCTGTATACGGAGCTAGGAGTCCCTGACTCGACTCCCGTTAGAGCACATCGCTACAAGTAGATACAAAAATGACCGCTCAATGAAATAAAATTAAATAAAAACTCGAAAACAGGCGTTTAATATATCTTATTTTATATTTGAAATCCTTACGTCATGTCTATGCGGTGGAACCACCTGCAATCGACTTTTACATTTTTATTATTTTTTTTTTTAAATTTTTATTTATAAAATAGAATATATTACTCTATTTTTGAGTTTTTAATTTATATCATTTTATTAAGTGATCATTTTCGTACTACTCCCCGAATTTCAATTTTTTTTACAAAGTAGTTTCTAAATGATGTGGGCTGAAAGATTGTAACATAGCGAGTATAGAGAAGGACACTTAGGAGTTCATGTTAAGATTATTATCAATTTTAGGCCTTAACTCTTTGGAAGACTTTTCTTATTTCAGAATATTTCTTCTTAGTGCTTTCAAGTTTTAACATTTTTATGATGACGAATTTTTTGTTAATTTCTAGTTAATTAAATCCAATTAATTTTATGTTAATTTTATGTTGATTTTATGTTACTTTTATGTTAATATTATGTTAATTTCATGTTAATGTATTAATTATATGTCATTTTCTAGTAATTTATATTAATAGTATATGACTTCCACAACTTCTAAGTTAACTTACTTCAACTACTCTGCCACTTCTGGCTTGTAACCTTTGTCCGCTGTTGCTCACTCATGCTGGCAAAGTGACATCGCCGTTATGTTAATTTGTTTCCCTACATTACCTAAATTTAAGATGTTTTAAATAAATATTTAATTCAGTTTGGAATGCTTCGTCTTCATTGCCTGTAAGCTTTCAACCAGTTCCGAGTAGAATTTAATTAATATGATAGGGAGCATTTTAAATACCCCTTACAAACATAAAATAATAAAATTCTAAGTTATTCGAATGTTAAAAAGGTCATTGATCAACAACTTAAATAAGATTCTCAATACAATAATAACTAGGGGTGTTGAACATCGCACAACTTTCAATAACACTATAATATCGGTCATTGCATTAAAATGTATGGTGTTATTTACCGTTTTCCAATTTTCACTCATTGAAATAAAAATAGTCAGTTTGCAAAATTTTTGGCCATAATTTTTACATGTGCAGAAAAAAAAAAAAAGAAAAAAAAAAACGCCAAGAGGGTGAAATCAGCGAATTCATTCGATAGACATCACATTGTCCTTTCTTCTGAGTAAAACAGAAAAAAATCAATTGTTGATGGCGATGCTTAAGGGCAGAGAGCTTTGTTTTAAAAGCACTCTCTTTTAAATCTTTTACGCTTTTATCGCAAGGTATGACAAGGTAGGTAGGCCCCTTGGTCATTGCTAACCCTCACACAAAATTTGAACATCGAAGGTCAGTTTGTTCGGGAGTTATGCTGACCACGTACACTCAGACAGCCTTTTTTCTATACCGTTCCTTTGAAATCAGTATGTCCAAAACGTGGAGAAATGGGGGGGGGGATGGATCGAATTCTATACGTTCATTAGCCTTTGTAAACATATGGATAATTGAAAGTAATACACTATCACCTGTGGGGGAGAACACCTACAACGGTTTATTGCAGAGACTGATTTTAACTTCTACACTTCAGTAATGTAGTATAAAATCATTGTCTGTTGACCATCTGAGAACAACATTTCCGCCACTGAAGGGAAACCGATTTTCAAGCATCTCAGACATTCGAGCTGCTGTTACCAAAGAACTTAAGACAGTCTCAAAGGTGGACTTTTTCAGAAGTTTCAAGAACTTGTATGAACGTTGTCAGAAGTGTATTGTAGACGGCAGGAACTACTTTGAAGGACAGTGATGTATTTATCTGCAAATATATAATACTGTAATTATTATGACATCAGTCACCATACTTTTCGGTCTCACCTTGTATATATTTTTGGAAGTATAATAAATTGCATACGGACACTTTTTTTTTTTCTGTTTCACCGGTATAACCTATGCCATATCTTTTATATGAAGACCTACATTAAAAATTGCCAGAGGAGTAACAGCTAGACAACATAGAAATTATTCCAATACTGAAACATATTTAATTTTCTGCAACAATAGACGTTTTCTGATTTTTAAAATCTCCCAAATTACTTCAGATGGCTGACCGTAAAAAAAAATATATTTTGAGGGAGTTGGATAACAAAAAATTTATAAATAATCCATTTTGAGTTTATTATTGTTTACCAAAATTTAAATGCCTCAACTAGAAGTATTTTTAATAATTTCTTGATAGCAAAATCGGTAACTAGTTTTCTTTAGCTAAGTTTTCTTTAAAATGCGTTTTCTCAAAACTACATTGTTCCTTATTAGGAGTTCATTATATTTCCATTCAATGGCGAAGAGTCCAAAAGTTCGGCTCAGTTACATAATTATAAATGATTTAAAGAAACACACACACACAAAAAAAATCTATTGGGATTGTTACTTATTTGGGTTGTTGGGTGGTTGTTTTCAGATTATCTGGTGCCGTCAGCAACACGAGGGCTATAATGCACCGAAACATTCGTCATTAGACAAGCCAACATACATTTACAATCACCCATGCCTAACACGGGATTCGAACCCGCAACCTCGTGGTCTAGAAGCTAGCACTTACTTATTTGAGAGTTTACCATACTTTCTCAAGTCATTTGCAGCATTTTAAACTTTTTTCGAATACGTATTCGCAAATGCAGAGCAATCTCCCTACGAAAGATCTTCTTGATTAGACTTCACTTACCCATGATCAACTTTCAGTCATCGATATTGCGGAAGTTGTATGTTTCCGTGTTATACACAGAAATTGTATCCGCATTTTTTAGCCAAACTGTTAATGTTACCATTTCGTTCTCAGTAATTTGTTCTAGATAATGATGAAGTTTAATGATCGTATATGAACGGGAAATATTAAATAAAGTTAATCATCTAAAGTCAGCATCAATTAAAATATTGCATAACTTTAAACCCCCATTCCTCATTATGAACTGAGTTATAGATACAACTTATGTGCTTAACACTGCAACAATATCTTCATATTGCTTTTGTAACAGAAATTCCTCACTGAACGAATCCATAGTTATCCCTCCTGGTTATCCGAGTTCCCACTTTAAACGAGATATCAAATATTACTAAACTAAACTTCAACTTAACTTGACATCACTAGACGATCGATCTTCACCTTGCTCATAGACAATTAATCCATTTTAGCGGAGTGAAAACATAATTCTCGCCAAACCTTATAGCTTTTTGTTCTCTACAGGGTTGTGGTTTGGCGAACATTTTGCTTTCACTCCGCCAAAATGGATTAAATGCCTATGAGCACTGTGACGATCTACCGTCTAGTGATGTCAAATTAAGTTGAAGTTTAGTTTTTTTTATATAGGATTATTTTTTTGTCCCCGAGTCACTTTAAAGTTTTAATCTAAAACGTGTTGTTTACTGGATAGCTAACATATTTTACTGGATAACACATGGGATGAAGTAAAATCAGTCACTATAATAATGTTGTAGAGGAAAATTGTAAATACACAGAATACATTCCAAGGATAGTCCAATAAAGATAGTGATCGGCTTTTGGATTTAGTCATGAAACTGCTAGTGTCTGATCCAATCAACAAAGAGGATGTACGACACTGGATAAACGAACAACAAGAGTTTACAGATTAAATGATCGTCGATAAGGAAAATTTAACTAGTGATGATAATCATGATGAAGACTGTAACGATGAAAATCACCAAACGAAAATCTTCCATACAGATGACTAAAAGCTCTCAAAGTGCTGTTGAATATATAGAGCAACAAGAAGAAGCGATACAAGTAATTCTGTTATCCTAAAAAAATGGCGAAACAATGCTGCAAAAAAAAACACCAAAATAGAGTTAAAAAAAATTATACTTTTTTTAAAATAAAGGATTTTTATAAATATTAATTGTATGTAGTGTATCCGCATAATTTTGTATTTGTTAAAATATATGCTTAAACCTACACGATTTATTTTATTTATAATTTCCGCTTTAACCTAGTTCTTCGATTATCCAATTTTATCTTGGTCCGCATTAACTCCGATAATCGAGATTCTACTATATAGCTGTTCCACACACATAATCTTTTGTCTACAGATAATATTGTGATTTTATAAGCGAAATTTTTGAGCCATTAAAATGCCCAAGATCCGAAGAAAAAAAAATCAAATACATATTTTGAAGCTTTTTCATTCATCCATTAAAATTATATAATTTTTTAATTATTGTATAGATTTGTATAATCTAAGAATATGAGAAATTCAAGGAAGTAAAAGGATTGTTTTCCAAAGACTAATCCGAAAATGTCTTAATATGCATTTGAATTATTTTAGATGCAGAACCTTTGAACTAATGACGGAGGTAAAAACCTTCACAATGATATCAAAAATTGAAAAAGGTTCTATTCTATGAAAACTTTCGAAAAACCATCTCCAATCTTCTAACCGTTATTAACAACCACTTGATTGCAATCACAGTTTTTACTTAATGGAGAATAATATTAAGGGATCGAATGAATAAGTTCTGTATATTTTTAATCAAAATTTTTCATCATAAAATTTTTATAACTTATTGCCATCTACTGAGCCCTATCCATGGGGATGAGGAGTAGGGGTATGTAAATCGTCAGTGAACATAAGTAATATTATGGTTTTATAAGTAAAGGTTTTAAAGGTATACATATACAATTGAGATGATTTTCTTAAATTTTTAGGTAATAATTTCAAACTTTTTGGCAGTATATCAGAATTAAAAATGATGCATTTATATATATATATATATATATATAAACTTTTTATTTCCGTCAATTTTTTAATCATCTAATTGCAATTAAAGCGACTAATTAGGACATTATTAGAACATACATATATAAACTCTTAATTAACTTAGAAGTATGATTTTTATTGGAAATAATATATATCATATTGACGCATGTTCCTATGGATAATTTTGAATTTGGCTGCAATATTTATTTAATTATAAATTTTTAAATAAAAAGTTTTAAAAAAATACTTAGTTTTAAACAAAAAATTAAGATTAAAATATTCATAAAAATGTGTTTATAACAATGCCATTTAGATTTTCCATAGGAAACACATTCACAACATTGTCTTCAGAACAAAATCAGAATTTTATAAATCGGACAGTTTATTATGAAATAATGACCGTTGGCGTAAAGTCATATAACACCAAAATGTCATTCTTCAGAAAACGCGTTTAAAGTTTACTACACTATTGAACGTGATACAAAATAGGTTCACAATTCCCTCTTTAATTTAAAAAGTAAATTGAGACTCAGGAAGAAAATGGCCTTATTTTAAAGGTAATGATTTCGGGAATATTTTAAATAAAAAAAAAATTTAAAAAACGCAGACTTGAATCAAATTTTGCAATTCGTTATGTATACCTTAACCAATCATTAACTAAACTGTCGCCATAAGTTAAAAAAGTCTAAAATCTCCAAAAAATTTAAATTAATACTTTGACGCCTTTCGATTCGCCGTTTGAAATTACAAATTTTTCATTGTTGAATAGATTTGTATGGCCTAAGAACTTCAGAAATCCAATAAAATAAAAAAGTAATTTTCTAAGAACTAATCAGAAAGTGTCAAAACAGACATTTGAATTTTTCCGAATTTAGGTTTTTTTAATTTATGAGGGCAATAAAATATGACAACTTTCCATGAACGATATCGAAAATGGAAAAAGGTTCTGTTCTAACAAAAGCTTCGAAATACCATCATCATCCATTACTCTTCTAACCGTTACTAGCAACCACTTGATTACAATCGCAATTTTTTATTTAAGGAGGTATGGCACTAAAAAAAATTTAAATTCTCAAAAAAAAAATTACTATTGTAAAATATAATACTAGTGCTTTGAATAAAATGGCATAGAAGTTTTGTTTCTATAATTAGTAGAACTTAAAGTATTTAACTTGTTGTACCATGTCAACTGTATCTCAAATATGCTATCTTGAAACTTTAAAATGTTTTTCTCAGTGATGGATTTTTGTCTCTTTTTTGAGTTTAAATTGATAACTTAAAAACGACTTGTTATAAATTTATGAAACTTTCAATAAGTACTTTTCATATATATTTCTTTAATTTTTCTTAAGGAATTGTTTTTTTTTTTTATTTAACATTTTATTTAAGTTTTTGGAGCTATATTTTTTATACAGTTTTTGCACACACAAAAAAAAAAAAATAATAATAATAATTATTTCTTTATTGAAAAATCATGAGGACAATTTTTTATATGAATTATACGAAGTAATTTTATTTCAAAAATGAAGTGGTTCGTTAAAAAAGTTTTTTTAGATATATCAAATTTGAAAAATATCAAAATGTTAAAGTTTTTTAATTTTTAAGAAAAATATTTTTTTAAATTTAAAAATTTAAAATAGTTTTTTTAAGTTTCAAAGCATCGCACATTACCGCAAAAAACTTTTCAGGAAAAATAATTCTAAAATTAAAGATTTTTGAATTTTTAGTCCCAGACCCCTTGAATGGATAATAATAATAAAGATCGAATGAATATGTTCTGTACATTTCGATCTCAAAATCTGTCATTCTAATAAAATTTCTACAACTAATTGCCACCTGCTGAGCTTAATCCATGGGGGGGAGGGGGGTATGCAAGTCGTCAGAGAATCCCCCTCTTCCCTATTCCTTCCAAGGAAAGTAGAAGGCAAGGGAAAGAGCAGGAATGTCTACTACGAGAGAACACGAAAATAGACATCTTAATAATAATCCCCATCCCACAGCAAATGAGGAGCACGTTGGGAGACTCGCTCTCGTAAAAGGCATCGAGCCCCAGAATAGAACTGGGGATGCCCTATATGGGGGGACCGGATAGACAATGCGTGGGTCACGTGATTCGAGAGGGTAGATACAAATAGGTGAGGACCCATACCCAGCCCTTCACAGCATCTCTCTCTCTTCGTCCCGCATCCACGGTAAGCATCCTTCTCTCTCTCCTCTCTCTTGCTCTTCCGCATCCTTCGAGGGAAAAAAACTTGGATTTAAACCATCTTCCAGTGGCTTATTTCTTGAGGTGTGCTTGATCTTCCGGAAGGTACTGTGCCAAATGGATACATCGAGTGGTCTTTTAAGCTTTTACCAAGACCCACAAATTACTTTTAATTGGTCTTTTGAATTTTTTCAAGACTTACCTGCAGCAACTGTTGAATGGTCATTCTAACTTTCAGTGACCCCCCTAGTGACTTCTAAGAGGCCCTAGTGACTTTTAAAAGGTCTTCTGAATTTTTCAAAACCTAACAATAGGAACAGTCGAATAATCTTTTGAAATTTATAAGACATCTGTCCCTCCCAAATGACTATTTGATGGTCTTTTAAACAATTCAAGGCCCGCTTCTGCCAATGACAGTTGAGCAAAATTTTGAATTTAACTGAGAGTCTACCATATAGGACTTTTTAAATGCTCTTAATATTTTCCGGAATTTCGTTACCATTTTGACTGAGTTGCCACGAGTATATTTTTTATACTCCTGTGTTTATTTTCACTAATTGAAGATTTTCTATATAGTACTGTTATTATAAAATACTAATTGCCTAGACTCCATTTGTATCCCAATGATCCTTTGGAATTTTTATTGATTGTTATAAATGATATATTTTAAAATAGTAGTTTAATGGAAATGTTTTTTAGAAATCAAGCCTTTTCCTGTTTATTGGCATATTAAATTAAAATATAAATATAGAATGAATAGAATGTTAATTTAAAAATATATATATATAATAAAATTAAGTACATAAAAATTTATTTTCTTTAAAATCTAAAATAAAATAAATTCAATATTGTCAAATAAAATATTATTTAATAATTGATTAGCGCACTCTAACTCAAAAATACGAAATCCTTTAAATTAAAATTTAAAGTTAAAAAAAAAAAAAAAAAAAAAAAAAAACTTTTATAATTTCCAAAATTTTGTTACTTCTATTTTTCAAACAAAAATAGATAAAATAATAAAGGCAAAATTATTTTAAAATGTATTCTATACTGTGATATTTTCGCAAAAAACATGAAAAGTTAGCAAGTTAAATTCTAACAAATTTTTGCTACTAAAAATATTATATTAAAATATATTCTTTGATTTTCAAAAACATCATAAAAGTTTTTAAAAAAACTTAAAAAGATATAAAATTATAACTGTAAATGCCACCTTGAAAGAGATTTAACAATATCAACTAAAATTTCAGAGGGATGTTTAACTAATAGCAATTCAATTTATTTTTTAATACGTTTAAAAATATAAGAAACAAAACATTTACTTGGTTTAAATTTGTATCGTTTCGTAATGTTTGGATGTTGACTTCTTTTAATTGTTATACAAAAATGAAACATAACTTTTTAATTATAATTTTTGTAATTTTATAGTAGTCTCATTTTTAAGAACTAAAAGCTTCATTTTCAAAAAAAAAAAAAAAAAAAAAAAAAAAAAATGTCAGTTAAAAAATTAATGAATAACGATTATTTAGTTTTGAGGGGGAAAATAATTTCTTTCAAATATTAAAAAATCCATATTTTTCTAGTTTCGCAACATAATTATTTCTTCCAAATGTAAAAAACATATATTTTTAATGAAATACTTCTTGAAAACTTATAATTTCAAATCTAAGTATAAAACCTAAATTACTAAAATTTCCTTATTGCTAAAAGAAAAAAAAGAAAAACTTAATTATTAATTAAGATAACACTAAATCAAAGACATATTGAGTAAGTTTCCTTCAAACTCCGGTATACAAACTTTTAAAATTCAGGATAAAAGTTCAGAATTTCCTGTTCCTATTAATTAATCTTAAATCACCAATAAAACAATTTAAATTCTGAAATAATGGCAAGAAATATAACTTAGTATTAACTCATTTATATTTCTTCCTTATTAAACTTATTAGAAATATGTGAAGTTTTATGGATAATCATAGAATATAATTTTTGTTAGACATTTTCTAATTACAGTAACGAGCTTAAGAGTCAAGATTTAAACTACAATTCACTTTACAATAGAGCTATTGAAAGAGCGATTAAGCTAGAAACCAGTTATTTCCCCTAATAAATGAAAGAAAAAACTGCACTTGAAAAATTAAGACTTCTTATTAAAAAAAAAATATGTTATCATTTTACATTTCCTTAAGCACTGTTAAAACCATAAAAAAATTAAGTTATGAAAACAATTTTACGGTCAAAATATTCTTCTTAACGCTGTTTATCTCATTTTAATGAACCAAAAAACTATCATCCAGTCCATAACTAAACTTCTTCAAGAAACGTGTTATACTACTCTTTTAAGAAAACAATCGTTAGACCATTAAATATATCTCCAGCTCCATCCCATCATTATCTAGAAAAACGCATATTCGAAAAAGTACTCTCCCTCTCAAATTGAATCGGCATTAAATTGGTTCGTAAAAGCAACAACTCTTTCAACCCAAACATACTGAAAATGATCACTAGCTTGTGTGTTAACCAATCCATCACCCGCGTGTTAACCCGTTCATTATCTTTATTTCAGTAGTCTTGAAGCCGACAAGTGAGCAGCCATGTGTGACGATGATGTAGCAGCTTTGGTGGTGGACAATGGCTCCGGCATGTGCAAGGCCGGTTTCGCAGGAGATGACGCCCCCAGGGCCGTCTTCCCATCCATCGTCGGCAGACCCAGGCATCAGGTAAAACACTCCCACGATTTCAACTGACTCTCTGAAAAGTCAGATAATAAGCAATTAAATTGAAATACCAAACCTTGCATCAAGTCTGGAGTCATTTATCATGTCCTGCAGGCGGCGATGTATGAAATGGTGCTTTAGTAGTGGGAAAGGACGTTTTAGTTGGTGGGAAATTAGAGTCTCTTGCGAAAGGGGATGTTTTATTTGTTGAGTATTAGCTTAAAATTAGTTTTGAAATTCAAATTTAAAACAAAACCAATATCACTATGGAAATATTAAATTCTTTTAGGTTCCATTGGTAAATGTGCCATTAAAAATTTTATCTTTACAATTTTTACATTGTAAAAAAAGAAAGTTTCAAGACAATTTAAAATTACCTTACTTATTACCTACAGATCGAAAATGAATTTTAGGAGAATAAAATGGATTTCAAAGGCTTAAAAGAATGAGAAGTTTTTAAATTAAAAGTTATTTAAATTTTAAAATTTAAGTACGGAATGATTAAAATGATGATATTTAACTAATTCTGACCCTGTTATAGAACCATGTGATAATTTCTAAAAAGAAATGCTTTTTAAGTATGCAAGTGTAATAAATTATTAACCCACTATTTCGGAAAAACTTTACCCGATTTCAAAAAGGTAAACTCATTTTAAAAACGCTATACTGTGACATAAATAATCGATGCTATCAACCTTTCAATTCCAACAAAATCATTTTCTTCCACCTAATCATATTTTCTATAATATGGAAGAGATCACCGCTTTTCATGGAAAATACCACTGTATTTAGCGGGTTACGTCCAGAGACGTTTTTATTTGCCGTACTGCTTTTATAAGCACGTACCATTTTAGTTTGTGATTCCAAGACGTATTTCTTGTCTTCCAGGGTGTGATGGTGGGTATGGGCAACAAGGACAGCTACGTCGGAGATGAAGCCCAGAGCAAGAGGGGTATCCTTTCCCTGAAGTACCCCATCGAGCACGGCATCATCACCAACTGGGACGACATGGAGAAGATCTGGCACCACACCTTCTACAATGAGCTCCGAGTTGCCCCAGAGGAACACCCAGTCCTCCTCACTGAGGCTCCCCTCAACCCCAAGGCCAACAGGTAACTCACTCACTCTGTAGTGATCACTACAATGTCCCTCAGTAGTCTTTTAACAACTACATTTTCCTAACTACTTCAACATCATAATTGTAGGCCAGACATTTCAAACGGAAGTCAATCATCCTCGCTTAAGAAAGGAATTAAATGTGATTACCATATCCCCAGCTGTAATTTAAATTTTTTAATCCTAAATCACACATAAATACAAGTTTCCTCAACAAGGCGAAACTCTTTTCAAAGACCAACCAGAATTTACACTTTGTTGTGGCCATCAAGTCCCACAACAGTAAATTCCTAACTCAAAACACAGGATGTCCAATAAAGGGCTAACCCATGTTGAACTTAGATAACAAAAACCACGGTTTTTAGATAAAAACTAATTGTCAAACCTTTGCAGTTTTCAAAACGTACTGTTCTTCTAGTACCAATGCAGCAAACATCGCATTCTTTTCTCTAAACGTGTTTTGATTATTCACATTTAAAAACTTAATAGGGGTCAGTCATTTATTGGACACCCCATACCAACTGAGTCCATGATTATAAAGTACAAGTACCGTGCAGAATATCATTGAACAGAAATTTAAAGATTGTGTATGCAATAAAATACACATTTAAAAGAAAACACACCAAATAACAATTCATAAATCAAAAACTACGTTCCAAGTACTTTAACAAGTGCATTTAAGCAAAATTACAGCCTACTCTGACAAATTATTTAAAAACATCCATACCGCTACGTTACAAACCGGCCGTACACTTACCTAACCCCTTCCGTTTCTTCCACAGGGAAAAGATGACCCAGATCATGTTTGAGACCTTCAACTCCCCCGCCATGTACGTCGCCATCCAGGCCGTGCTCTCCCTATACGCTTCCGGCCGTACCACCGGTATCGTTCTTGACTCCGGAGATGGTGTTTCCCACACCGTCCCCATTTATGAAGGTTACGCCCTTCCCCACGCCATCCTCCGTCTGGACTTGGCTGGTCGGGATCTCACTGACTACCTCATGAAGATCCTTACCGAGAGGGGATACTCTTTCGTCACAACAGGTATGCTTATACGAAAAAAATCGTAAATTTACAATAACCTTTCAGTTAACGAAACGAGATACTTGTTTGCCACCATAGGAACAGAAATAGTAGGCTATAAGAATCGTTAATAGAAAGTTAGGAATATAGTTTGAAAACCTTTTAATCAAGAATTCTTCAATTATAGTTTCAAATAAAAATATAGGTTTTAAATTGAAAACGATTATAAATCGCTAATTTCATGCAGAATAAAAAAAAAAATTACTGAAAATTTCGAATAGAATTCTTAATCAAACAGTATTAGCATTCAAAATAGAATTTTAGATCTTTCAACGTATAAATTCTAAATTACTATTCTACAGTAAATTTCCATTATAATATTTATTCGCAAACTAGAACTATAATAATCTAAATGGGAATTATATTTTAATTTCTTCGTAATATACTTTTTAAAAAAATCTCAATCGCAAATTCCATACAATGTTTCAAAACCAGAACTTAGGAATCAGAATAGATTTGCAAACGATAAATATTAATTTAAACGATATGTTAGAAACCAAACAAGAAACGATTAATCTCAATTTTCAGACCAGAACGTTTACAATTCATGTTTCGTTCTTGTGACTCTAAATTACAAAGCACAAATAAAGTTGAATTCGTTACTGAATCTGCCATTCAAATACAAACGACTACAAATGCTGAAAAAATGTAGGATACGGTAGCTAACATACGATGAGGCTAAATTACGAAAGATGTCTATGTTCCAAAACTATTACCAGTTCGTCAATTCTTAAAACACATCTAAATAATAACTGAGACCGTTTACAATCTATGACAGCGTGTGTGGATATTCTTCAGCACAGATCTTGACTTTATGTTGTCTGATTTACAGCTGAGCGAGAAATCGTTCGTGACATCAAGGAGAAGTTGTGCTACGTCGCTCTGGACTTCGAGCAGGAAATGGCCACCGCTGCCAGCTCCTCCTCAGCCGAGAAGTCATACGAGTTGCCCGATGGACAGGTCATCACCATCGGAAACGAGCGCTTCCGTACCCCTGAGGCACTCTTCCAGCCCTCATTCGTGGGAATGGAGTCTGCTGGAGTCCATGAGACCACCTTCAACTCCATCATGAAGTGCGACATTGACATCAGGAAAGACCTGTACGCCAACACTGTCCTCTCCGGTAAGTTCAGACGATAATTGCCCATTTGAATAGGAATTGAGATTTTGAAAAAAGTTCTAAATTGTAAACTTCATTTAGAACTGTGAATTCTAAATTAAGGAATCAAGAATTGTAAATATTAATTTTTGAATGCTATTCTAAATTATTATTTGAAGTAGAATTTACAATGGTAAATTTTATTTAAAGATTCTAAATTAAAAATTTCAAGTAAAATTCTAAATTGTGAAAGTATTTACCATTTATTAAAAGAAAGTAAATTTCTAAATTGAAATTTTTAATACAAATTTAATTAGAACAACCAAATAAAATATCTTTGGAAATATAATTCTAAAGCACACTATGTTAAAAAAAAATCCAAACCATGAGTCGTTTCAATTATGAAATTATAACCTGTGAATTTATCTATTACAAAAATATTCATAATTACAAAACACTATTGCACATTAAAAGCTCTATTTTATACATTTATCCACTTTTATATTAAGAAGAATTCTCGTTTTAAATTTGAACCACCAAATTCCAGATTACTACGTTTGGAATTTATAATTGAATCCTCCAAATGAAATTCTTAATTAAATAGTAAATGTCAAATACAACTCTGCCTTATAAGAATCTTTAAAATCTTAAATACACTAAAACTTTGCCAAACACAAGGACATTAAACTGCAAATATTTAAACCTATTCCATATAAACAGACGCTGCACAATATTATCAGATGACTGTTAAACTAATTTAAAATACAGTATTCCTAATCTAACAAGTCCACCAAACGATTCCACGATTCTCAATTTCTTATCTTATTTTAGGTGGCACCACCATGTACCCCGGTATCGCTGATCGTATGCAGAAGGAGATCACCGCTCTTGCCCCATCCACCATGAAGATCAAGATCATCGCTCCCCCTGAGAGGAAGTACTCCGTATGGATCGGAGGCTCCATCCTCGCCTCTCTGTCCACCTTCCAGCAGATGTGGATCTCCAAGCAGGAGTACGATGAGTCCGGCCCAGCAATCGTCCACAGGAAGTGCTTCTAAATGGGGACTCACTCTACTCTACCAACACTCTACTCTTCAATACTATAACACTCTCGCACGTGAAGAGCGCATCATGACGTCTCACCACCTGTTGTTGTTCTGTTGTTTTCTTCTCGACGAATAAAATATTTTGCCATAACCTTCGCGCTGGTTCTCTTCTCTGTTTTTTGCACTCACACACAGCATTAGATTGTGATTTTTTCATTATTATTATTCTTTATGATTCTGAATGATTAGATATCGTAAATTCAAATCTTAGAGTGAAATTTCGAAAGGAGTTTTTGGCAATTTTCAAATTATAACTTTCAACGATAAGAATTCTCAATTGAAAATTGCAGATTTTTTAAGTTTTAATTACTCGAACTCAAATTTGTAAATTGCAAATTGTACTTTATGTTGAAGGTTTGTAAATGTAGTTTTGAATTGGAAGTTTCGACTGGTTCTCTTCTCTGTTTTTTGCACTCACACACAGCATTAGATTGTGATTTTTTTATTATTATTATTATTCTTTATGATTCTGAATGATTAGATATCGTAAATTCAAATCTTAGAGTGAAATTTCGAAAGGAGTTTTTGGCAATTTTCAAATTATAATTTTCAACGATAAGAATTCTCAATTGAAATTTGAAATTTTTTAAAATTTTAATGACTCGAACTCTAATTTGTAAATTGCAAATTGTACTTTATGTTGAAGGTTTGTAAATGTAGTTTCGAATTGGAAGTTTCGACTAAAACTTAACATTGTAAATTTGAAATTGAGTTTTCAATTGAAATATTGACAAAAATTCGTCGTTGTTAATTTAAAATGAATTTTTAAATTAAAAGTTTTGACTAGATTTAATTTAGTAGATGTTAAATGGAGTTTTAAATTGAATGCTTTGACTTAAAATATTAGTCGCAATTTGAAATAAAGTTCTAAATTGAGACATTTACGATTAGTACTCTAAATTGTAAATTCCGAGTAATTCTAAATTGTAGTTTAACATTAAAAATTTTATATTCAAATATTTGATATATATTATATCAATTAGTTGAAATCATAAATTCTTAATGTTTGGTGATATATATCAAAAATAGTAATGCAGCTTTATAAGTAAAATTACATGAATTTTTGATTATACAAAAATAATTCTACATTAGTTTCCAAAGTACTTCAAAGGAAACACTACCAATCCATTAATATCATAAAGTTAAAGTAGCCACTATTAACTTTCAAATTTGCTTGTAACAAAATTGCCTTTGGTAATCTCTATATATATAAGGCAAAGCCCTCACTCACTCACTCACTCACTCATTCACTCACTCACTGACTCACTGACTCACTCATCACTAATTCTCCCACTTCCCACATAGTCACAACTCTGAAAATCGGCACAAATATCAACAATGGTAAAAATAGAAAAAGTAAACTATTCCGATCTCGATTAACACACTTTAAGGGGTCGAAAAGGGGTCAAACGTTCCAAACGGGGGACATTCGAAAATCCTACTTCCCGCATAGTCACAACTCTGAAAATCGGCACAAATATCAACAATGGTAAAAATAGAAAAAGTAAACTATTCCGATCTCGATTAACACACTTTAAGGGGTCGAAAAGGGGTCAAACGTTCCAAACGGGGGACATTCGAAAATCCTACTTCCCACATAGTCACAACTCTGAAAATCGGCACAAATATCAACAATGGTAAAAATAGAAAAAGTAAACTATTCCGATCTCGATTAACACACTTTAAGGGGTCGAAAAGGGGTCAAACGTTCCAAACGGGGGACATTCGAAAATCCTACTTCCCACATAGTCACAACTCTGAAAATCGGCACAAATATCAACAATGGTAAAAATAGAAAAAGTAAACTATTCCGATCTCGATTAACACACTTTAAGGGGTCGAAAAGGGGTCAAACGTTCCAAACGGGGGACATTCGAAAATCCTACTTCCCACATAGTCACAACTCTGAAAGTCGGCCCAAATATCAACAATGGTAAAAATAGAAAAAGTAAACTATTCCGATCTCGATTAACACACTTTAAGGGGTCGAAAAGGGGTCAAACGTTCCAAACGGGGGACATTCGAAAATCCTACTTCCCACATAGTCACAACTCTGAAAATCGGCACAAATATCAACAATGGTAAAAATAGAAAAAGTAAACTATTCCGATCTCGATTAACACACTTTAAGGGGTCGAAAAGGGGTCAAACGTTCCAAACGGGGGACATTCGAAAATCCTACTTCCCACATAGTCACAACTCTGAAAATCGGCACAAATATCAACAATGGTAAAAATAGAAAAAGTAAACTATTCCGATCTCGATTAACACACTTTAAGGGGTCGAAAAGGGGTCAAACGTTCCAAACGGGGGACATTCGAAAATCCTACTTCCCACATAGTCACAACTCTGAAAATCGGCACAAATATCAACAATGGTAAAAATAGAAAAAGTAAACTATTCCGATCTCGATTAACACACTTTAAGGGGTCGAAAAGGGGTCAAACGTTCCAAACGGGGGACATTCGAAAATCCTACTTCCCGCATAGTCACAACTCTGAAAATCGGCACAAATATCAACAATGGTAAAAATAGAAAAAGTAAACTATTCCGATCTCGATTAACACACTTTAAGGGGTCGAAAAGGGGTCAAACGTTCCAAACGGGGGACATTCGAAAATCCTACTTCAAACATAGTCACAACTCTGAAAATCGGCACAAATATCAACAATGGTAAAAATAGAAAAAGTAAACTATTCCGATCTCGATTAACACACTTTAAGGGGTCGAAAAGGGGTCAAACGTTCCAAACGGGGGACATTCGAAAATCCTACTTCCCGCATAGTCACAACTCTGAAAATCGGCACAAATATCAACAATGGTAAAAATAGAAAAAGTAAACTATTCCGATCTCGATTAACACACTTTAAGGGGTCGAAAAGGGGTCAAACGTTCCAAACGGGGGACATTCGAAAATCCTACTTCCCACATAGTCACAACTCTGAAAATCGGCACAAATATCAACAATGGTAAAAATAGAAAAAGTAAACTATTCCGATCTCGATTAACACACTTTAAGGGGTTGAAAAGGGGTTAAATGTTCCAAACAAGGGATATCCGAATGTTCCTCTTCCAATGTAGTCATTTTTCTGATATTTTTTTGCAAATGTTAAAAAAATAAGTCATTCCAATATCGATTAACGAATTTTTAAGGGATGAAAAGACGACGCAACATTGAAACTATACGATGATTAACTTAATGTCTAATTAACTTAATTCCAATACAGCTACTACTTTGAAATTTAGAACTAAGAGCAAACATAAACACAATAAACTATTCCAGTTTACTATTCACAATTATAAATTTCGTTTAAAATGTCAACAAAGGAAAGTTCCTATTTTGATAAATCAATTTGTCGGGATCGAAAAGGGAGCAAACGTCTGAAGTGTAGAATACATGAATGTCTTTTGATCGCTAAAATGCTAATGGTAAAATTTCGTAGCGCAGCACGGGTATTCAGCTAGTGCATATAGTATAGAAAAGTTGTCTTACGAGCACATTCGGCATTTTACTCGATTTTTGCAACCTTTCATAATGCTAAAGCATAAGTTTAAAATTGTGTAAGCTTTTTTCAGATAACTTCTTTACACTAAAATTCAGATATACTGATTGGACTTAAATCTCCGTTCTTGATTATAACTCATGAATAAATTTTGGTGACTTTCATTTTATTAAAAACAATCACATGAATAAATTTTGGTGGTTTTCATTTTATTAAGAACAATCACGTGAATAAATTTTGGTGACTTAAAATTTTGTCAAGAAAACAAGTCAAACTTATAAAATATTAACTTAACAAAGAATTTTACAATTATAGTAATAATTATAATGGTAACTTTATTTGTTGTAACTTTTATTACTTATTCAAACAACAAATCAGCAACAACATAGTAAGAAAAAATTCGTTATAATTTGCACAAATTAATGTTAAGGAAAATAACGTGTTGAAATATGAGTTAAAAACATCGACATCAAAATAACACAAACATTTTGATATATGCCAGAAACCAATACAATGTTCTAATATAATTCGTGAAAAATTAAAACTAAACTATAAACATTTAAAATTTACTAATATATTTCTTAACTTCTTTAAGAAAACAATAAGGGTAACATAATTGATTTATTGTCAATAAAAATGTCCAAAAGCTGTGAAAAATCAGCTGTATTATTATCTCATTATAAAATAAGAATTTCTATTCAAGACCTTTTAATGAAAACAATTGATGAAAAAAAATGATTATAACTCATGAATAAATTTTGATGACTTTCATTTTAATAAAAACAATCAAGTGAATAAATTTTGATGACTTTCATTTTATTAAAAACAATCAAGTGAATAAATTTTGGTGACTTAAAATTTTTTCTAGAAAACAAGTCAAACTTATAAAATATTAACTTAACAAAGAATGTTACCATTATAGTAATAATTATAATGGTAACGTTATTTGTTGTAACTTTTATTACTTATTCAAACAACAAATCAACAATAACATAATAAGAAAAAATTCATTATAATTTGCACAAATTTAGTGTTAAGGAAAATAACGTGTTGAAATATGAGTTAAAAAAAAAAAAAACGACATCAAAATAACCCAAATTTTTTTTAAATATGCCAGGAACCAACACAATGTTCTTATATAATTCGTGTGAAATTAAAACTAAACTATAAACATTTAAAATTTACTAACATATATCTTTACTTCTTTAAGAAAATAATAAGGGTAACATAATTGATTTAGTGTCGATAAAAATGTCCAAAAGCTGTGAAAAATCAGCTTTATTATTATCTCATTATAAAATAAGAATTTCTATTCAAAGACTTTTAATGAAAACGTCATATTCTTGTTGAGCAAATCCTGAAGTTTCCAATTCAAAGTAGTACCTATATACAATTAACTAAAAAATTTATACCTTTTATTAATGCAAATTTCGTCTACAATAAAATTTTAGTGCGGTCAATCGAATATATTTTACAAAAACGTTTGATAACGTTTTCTTATGTAACACAAATAAAATATTGTCTTTGAACAATATAAGAACAAAGATGAAATACACTTCTGAAAACTATATTTCAAATCGCATGTAAACTTTTATTTCATCGATTTCAGAGAGAAAACTTGGAACAAAGTAAAGGAACACAAAGTATTATCTATGCCAAAAAATATTGTATTACAGATTTGTGATTCCCCCCCCCCCCCCCACACACACACACTTTTCTTTTTTGCAAAACGGAAATGCGATTTAAAATAGTTCTCATTTGTCATTTCATTTATCGTTAGGGTAGCATCTTATTTATCGTAACGGTTTAGTCTGGATGCGGGATATATATGTTCCAGTTAGTTTGATTAATTTGGTTATTATACATAATAATTGGCTATTTTACGAAATAACTATTACTACTGGTGATAGTTATTTCGCAAAATAACCAGTTAGTATGCATAATAATATCCAAATTAATCGAACTAGCCGAAGCACATATACTTTATGCGTGTGGTGATTATATGCAACTGCTATTCCCCTTATTTTTCAGAGAGAAGAAAAGAAGAAAAAAAAAGGAGATTCATGTTTGTGAGGTTCTAGGAAAAAACGAGAGTTATTCCGCAGGCCAAAGCGCCGTTTAACATCTCGACTGAAAATGTTTAAATCAATATAAGGATTCATGTTAAGTGGGACGAGAAATAAAAGTTCAATGTATTTGCATATAAAAGTTGGCATGGTTTTAGCCAAACTGATCTACTAAGTGGTTGATGATTCTCTGTAATTTGTTCTACCGAAGTTTAATAGTCGTTTCTGCACGGGATTAACATTAAAACAATTACATTAACAAAGTCAATAAGTTAACGCTAACTACTTGAAATTGTTGAAGAAACTTTAAACTGCCATTTCCTATTTTGAGTTGGTTGGTTGGTTGTTTTCAGATGATCTGGCCCCGTCAGCAACACGAGGGCTATAATTCGCCGAAACATTCGTCATTAGACAACCCAACATACATTTACAAACACCAATGCTTAACACGGGACTCGAACCCGCAACCTCGCGGTCTAGAAGCTAGCACGCTAACCACTATACCGTTTGGTCGGCTTCCTATTTTGAGATCAGGGGTTAAGCACGGCAGTATTGTTGTGTAGAAGTGCCCCGCTCAAAATAACGCCATGCATAAAATTCATTAGTAGTTTCAACATCTGACGTGAAGGTGATCATACAATTTTAAACAGCGATAAACACTATTTTCAATTCATTTATATTAATGAAGCTAAAACTTCAAATATACTCGCTGTTGGTTCTATTTAAGTTTTGAGGGCAAAGACACACACGTCTAAGAAATACATCCAAGAAATTTTATCTATTTTTTTAAATTCAAATCAAGTCAATAAACTGTATTTTTTTAAGATTTAAAATTCGTAAATAAGTTAATTTTTCTTAATTTAAATAATGAATTAACTGTGTTCGTTATATTGAGGGTGAGCCCTGTCATTATCTTCTATTTTAAAACTTTTGTGCTTAAAAAACATGTTGTTCATTTCATTATGAAACGTGGTGTTTAATTTCAACTATACTAAACTTCAACTTAACTAGACATCACTTAGACGATAGATCGTCACAGTGCTCATAGGTATTTAATCCATTTTGGCGGAGTGAAGACATAATTCTCGCCAAACCTTTTAGTCTTTTGTTCTCTATAGGGTTGTGGTTTGGCGAACATTATGCTTTCACGCCGCCAAAATGGATTAAATACCTATGAGCACTGTGACGATCTACCGTCTAAGTGATGTCTAGTTAAGTTGAAGTTTAGTATAGTCAAATTCATAGATGAATTTTTTTCATTATTATAGTTATCTTTAATAATGGTTTTAAACAAAATCAATGAATTTGAACTAGACAGAAATTTTAATGATTTTAACAATCAATCCACATTTATTTATTCATAAACTTAAAGTCGGCATTAGTGGGCATTTAATAGTTTTTAAAACATTTGCGTTGATTAATTTTTAATCATTGGTCCTATAAAATAATCACTACCTTTCTCAACCATAAAAGAAGGCTTTTCTCTTTTTTTTTCTATACCACCCTACCACGAGGTAAGGTTTTTTTTTTGTTTTTTTGAAGAAGAAGAAGAAGAAGAAAATACACAGAAATACAAAATCCTTATTTCAAAATAGAATAAAAAAAAGAACTTTATTTTGAAAGCTGAAATGATAGTGTCGTATTTATTTATTTAGAATTAATATTACCTGTTGTTTGAAACTGAAGGTAATTGCTAAGATGCGTGGCAAATATAGAATGGTATCGGTTCGATAATTATCGGTTTATGGTTGGTATTATAACGCATTTCCTTCCCGAGGAATGATGACAAGACACAGGATTAAAGAACGTATTTATTCTTCATCGTGAAATTATAGCATTATTGAAAAAGCAACAGCAGTTAAAGCTTTTAAAATTTGAACAGAAGTAGATTGGAGGAATGAATACTATATTAATAATATACATGATATATGTTTACAGCACCAGCATTCTGTAAAATATCTAAGCATTTTACTATGTACCGGATATTTTTAGACAAAGTATTGAATACGATGATTATTTTATATTTGCCCTAGGTATTGTATATAATACCAAAGCACTCCATATAATTACAAATGCTAATTATACAAAGGGTTAAGAAAGGTCATGAGAAGGCAATTATTTAAAAGATGTGCATTTCTCAAAAATACAAATGTTATTTTGAAAAAATAACGTTTAAGAGGTGCTATTAAAATAGTTTTATTCAAAATACGTGAAGAGAAATGACACCTGTACAAAACAAAATATATGCCTTTCTTAGTAATAAAAACAAAATGTTCATATAAAAAAATAAGAAATAAAAATTGGTCTGCTCGTTGCAACATGGTAACCGTATTGCAACAACCGCGTCACATGATATTCGAAACGAACCATAGATGTATTTCATACTTTACCGGTTTGTCAATTGAGGACTAGAAATGGAAAACGACCTAAGTCCCAAAAAAGAAAAGTTTTCAGAAGAGCCAAAAAATTATCGCATCTGGTACTTAGGTTAAGTGCATACTTCAGATTAAATCTGAACTATTGCTACTTGTGTTCGCACTTTGGGCATTCTCCACTTTGTTTAGCTTGGTCTTCAGGACATTTTTCCGTAAAAAAGAGATTTTCGATTCTTTTGGCACTTAGGTGGTTTTTCATTTTTAGTTCTCAATTGGCATTCTATAAAATGTTTTAAAAATGAGGCATTCTGTAAAATGTCTAGGTATTCTTTAGAATATCGACTTTCATAAATTTTATCCGTCACGTCTCCTTATACAAATCTACAGTTTTGCACCTAGAGGTACGAAATTTAGTAAATCGAAGCTTTAGTACATGGAGATTGTAGAAAACAACTTTGAAATTTGATTAAATGTTGCTTTCATTAAAATTTACTGACGAGAAAAAAATTCTTGGAATGGCAACGATATTTTTTTATCACATCAAAATAAAACCAAAAGGTAGGGATGTTTAGGACACCTTAAGAGGCATCACCACAGCGATTTTTATCAAAATCGTTACAGCCGTTTTTTAGCAATCATTGAAAAACGTGAATTTTTTCAATGGCAGTTACCTTATGCGCATGGGCGACTATGGCGAAAACCTTAATGGTACATCCCATGGCCACTGCTAACCCTCATACCAAATTTGAACATAGTAGGTCAATTTGTTCGGGAGTTATGCTGACCACAGACCCACATACACAGACAGAAATTTTTTCTAGATCACTTTTTTGAAATCAGGATGTTCCGAAACGTGGAGAAATGCAAAAAAAAAAAAAAAAAAAAAAAAAAAAAAAAATCGAAATTTTTTTTGTTTAACCGAATGCTATACTTTCATTACCCTCTGTATATACATATGAGTAATTGAAAGTAAAAAATGATCAAAAGTGTCATTTAATGATTAGACAAGCTCTCCTCGTAAACTTATTACAACATATAGACTATAGGATCACTTTGTAGAAAATCGTTTTTGTCCCAAGTCAAGGAAGCTTTATATTTTTATCCAAGAGTCATACAAAGGATAAATTACTTTTGAACAAAATGTTCTTTAAACTTTTGGTTAAAATTCCAAGGACGCGGTACTGATTCTGCGCCAAGGTCATTTTCGCCAACAAAAATGGCATTCGCCGTATTTTTTTTAATAGCAAGTGAACTGTCCGTGGTTGCCATAATTTGGCGCGGTTTTATGTAAAGAGTTCTTGGCACACCATCTGTACCGAACTTGGAAGTTTTGCCTAAAATCGTATTTTAAGCACGGCCAGGAAAGCTAAGGAATCCTAAATCTCTCAGGAATGGAAAACAATTTCTAACTATGATAAACTGCCCAAAAAGCCATCCCCCTCAAGCAATCTTAAATACGAAAGTTGCATACGGTTCCCACTAATAAAGAATTTGAATAATATATAACTAACCTGTTAAAGTGACATGTTAAAGACGGTTAAGATTCTCTGAAAGATGCTTCTTTGCAAGATTTTGAAAGTTGGCGATTCGTCGCTGAATGTGGGCAACCAGTCACCAAGGTTTCCCGACAACCCTAGTGACCAACACGGCGTGTTTTGTCGCCATTTTTAATTTGGCGACTTTTTTGATAACTCGCCAAGGGGCATGGTACATGAAATCTTAACCGTAAAGAAATTGAAAAAAAAAAAGGAAGGAAAAAAAAATGAAGATTTTTCTATTGTGAAACAGTTTTCCTTACTAATATATTTATATATTTTAAACAAATATAAATTATACTTACACTATATTCCTCAGACATCTATTGCATAAAGCCCTTGCAGGACACTTATTTTAATTCAAAAAGTAGAACTATGGACTTAATGAGTAAGGATATGGGATGATTTTTTCCCCAACCTTTCGTGATGAAATCTTTGATAGTAGTGACAAAATCTAATATTGTTGCTGAGAATATTCATTATTAATATAATATATTATTGTCAACAATTAAAGTTTTCACTCTGTTTGCTATGCTACACTTGAATTTAAACAATCGAAAATAAATGCATATTTTAAGGTTAATTTGATATGACGATTTCAAAACTGATAAATAGCAAGAATAATTCTCACAGAAGTATTTGAAAAATAAGAAACTGTGCATTTATACACTGCCACAAACATAATCCAAAAACTTACTATCCTCAACGAATTAGTCACATTTTAAGAAGAAAATAAAGTTCTTTACAAGAAAGTTACTTGAACTGTCTTAATCTGTGCAAAATTTATGAGTGTTGGTTTTATTTTTACGTTTAGCGGATTAATAAATTTTAATTTCATTAAAAAATTAATACTTAAAAAATTAGTATTAAAACTGAAACTGCTGTTTTATGAACTATTTTAAACTCCTTATTTATATAAAATGAAGTACATCCTATTTATTTCTAACTGCTAAATGCTTTGAAAACAGTTTATGTCTAAACAATTTTAAAGAAACTAATCCTCGTGTATTAACCCTTCCGAAGAGGGATTCATTTGAAGATGAAACATAATGTAATGAAAACTAATATCATAGTATATTTTCATAATTATGAGCAAAAGTGTATAATATATGTAATTTGAACTAGGGTCTGCAAATCAATATTTATCGAGATATTTGTACTTAAAGTTTAATCAATTTTAAGCAATTAAATCCTTCAACCCATTTCTGGAAACCATCTTTATTCGTCCGTTTTTTCCTTGGAGGTTACGAGAATTTTAATCGTTCGCCGATTGGAAAAAAAATAATATTTAAGTGGGCGGTGGTACAAGAAAGGAAAATATAAGAATTATCGATATGTATATCGCCAAAATCATCATTTTGGAGGATTTTTTTATTTTTTTTATTATTATTTTTATTATTTTTTTAAACACCCATACGAAAATTATTGCAACAAATATCGCCAAACTGTCCAATTTTACAGAATGAATTATGCAAATATAAATACGGTAGGTGACACAAATCTACGTTAGCATTGTACTGTAATTGAAAGTTTCCATATCTATTACATTAACTCGTTCATATCTCTTACATTGATTTCCAACTCAATTTCTTTAAACATCAAAATACTGTAATTTTTAGCAAACGAGAGCGACGAAAGCACACGAGTTATGATTCGCCAAAAATCAAAACCAATAAATATAAAGCTTTGAAATAAATTCAATGTTGCCTGCCCTAGAGAGTTTAAACGCAGCAAATATAGAAACCTTATCTTCTTTTTATTAGATGTCACGTGTTTCAAGATAATTTGAAAATCTCTGAGGATTTAAAATTCGAACACTCACACTACTTCATTTTTGATCTATGCACCCCAGGTGCCCCAGTAATTAACGTGAGAATGTCACTATAGCCATCGTATCTACTCATTTTCAAAGTAAGATATTGCTTAAGGTCAACATAGAAAATTGCACCATATCCCTCTTGTAAACTTAGTACCAGTCTTGACCTTGTTATATCTTGGTTTATATATATATATATAAATAATATAATATAACATAATTTGTATATATATTGTTATGAATTTTTCCACTGAGGCAATGATGGCACAGTTTTCACGGTTTAAAAATATTTATTCTCTCTTCAGAAAACTCACAAAATTTATTCACAGGCAACAGTTTAATTACTCTCGAGCTTCAACACAAGCTTCAACAAAAACAACTTCGAATTCAGCGATTATTCAAGCTCACTCCAATAGGTAAACAAAGCGATAAGCTTTCATCGAAATCCAAAGTCAATCTGAAAACTTTCCCGTTCTCCAGTCTTTTTATAAGCAAGCGCGTGAGACATTCTCGAAATTTCCAGCCAATTCATCGGAAAGAAATTTCTCGAAACGTCTCGATTACTTCAGGTGTTGCCACCTTTTTCTAACTTGTATAATCGCTATTAATTACTAAATAAAATTGGATAAAAATAAATTACAATAGAATTTTGAAATAATACGTCACTATTTACAATATATACAGACAATTTGTGCAACATTTCCCCCTTCTTAAAGACTGCACGTCCCGGGCAGTGAAGTCCTTAAGAGGAAAGGCAATTCAATCACTTCTACTATAATATGGGGCTAGTCTATTGTTATGTACAACTCTAGGTTTACAGGAGGGTGTCCGTTGAATCCTTACCACGACGTCGTTGATCTTCTTAAGGACCACATACGGCCCTTCCCAGTTCGTCTGGAGCTTAGGGGAGAGTCCTTTCCGACGTTTAGGATTCCATAACCACACCTTGTCACCTTCCTGGAATGAACGTTCCGTGGCCTTGGCATCGTAGCGGACCTTCATGCGCTCTGTCATGATGTTGATTCTCTCTCTGGCGAACCGATGTACGGCTTCCAAACGTGCCTGCAGATCATCTAGATACTGGACAGGCGAGGAAGGAGTATCCTGTGGTTGTCCAAAGAGGAGGTTGCTGGGGAGCCTAAGGTCTCTTCCACACATCGTTAGAGATGGAGAAAATCCGGTGGTCTCGTGAGTTGCACTCCCGTATGCCAACAGAAGCGGTGAAAGTTTCTGATCCCCATCTTGCTGGGTATATGATTTTGAGATTGCGTCCCAATCATCCGCGGGTGCAGCTGATAGATCCCGGGACCTCCGTTCGATGCTTGTAACAGGAGTACGGATGTCGATTCCCTCGTCACTAACTTTGTCCATTTCCACATGAACCACTTCCTGGGAGGGTTTCATCAACGTCGCTTTCTTCGGTTCTCTCTCCGAGGCTGGAGAGGTACTTTCCATAGATGTGGACTCTTCAGCATTCTCTATGACATTGTCTTCATGAGCTACAATCCGATATACGCACAGCTCTTTCATGTCTAGATCGTGCAAAGGAACTTCGCCTCTCCATGTTTGCAGCTGGCTTTTCTCAAAATTCAGCGTAATTCCATTTTTCTTCAAAAAGTCTAGTCCGAGAATGCACGGATCTACAATTTCGGCAACATAAACGGTGTGCTTGTAGGTGTTAAATCCAAGGGCAATGTCCACTTGCAATTTCCCATGAACAGAGATATTACCACCAGACACAGTTTGTAGAGAAACAGAGGGCGCTGTGTAGAGGAGTCGGCTGTTCAGGCGACGAGCCACGTCCGTTCTTACGATCGTTACGTTCGCTCCCGAATCGACGATTAGACGGCATGGAGTTCCGTTGATCTCCCCCTTCACGAATAAACCCTGGTTTCCTCCTTGTCGGGATGAAACGTGGAAACGACTGGTCGGGGCTTCACCTGTTCTACATTGCAGCTTCTGCCCTGCGAGATGACATCTTCTTAGATTCAGTTGTGGAGAATCCGTGGTAGTGTTATCCCTTCTCTTTTTCAAATCAAGGCAGTTTCGTCGTAGATGCCCTTCCCGTTTGCAGTGCCAGCAAACGACTCTGGTCCTTCGATCCCTGGCTCCGGGATAGCTTCTCATCATTCTATCAATTTTGCTTTCCAGTTCTCGAAGCTTACTGGTGACAAAGTCAGACGAATCCTCGGCTAATGCACCACGCACATATCGTCGGTCCTTTCCAGAAGCTAGCTGCGCGGCTTCCACTCTCATGGCGTACACGAGGGCCGACTTCAGGTTTTTGTTTTGGGATAACCTTACCGCCTGCTGCACATCGGGATCTTGAATAGCGTCGATGAAATACTGCAGAGAAAGATCGTCTCGTACATCCGGGGGACAGTCAGGGAAAGCGAGGAGCGACAGTCTTTCTATATCCGATGCCAATTCTTGAAGAGTTTCATTGGCCTTCTGCTGTCTCACTTTCAATTGCAGTCTGTTGTAATCCTTTAGATGCTGCTCCCCAAACCTTAATTCCAACGCACTCGCCAGCGCCACGAATTCTCCCCGCTTCTCTTCAGGTAGTGTCTGTAAAATGTCAGCAGCTTCACCTCGAAGAGATGCTGCGAGATGGAATGCCTTCGAAGTATCGTCCCAACCATTCGCAGAAGCAATAATTTCAAACTGCGTTTGATAAACTCGCCAGGAAGACTTTCCATCAAAAGTGGCCACTTTGATGTTGGAACGTGGTGCTAAAACTGCAGTGGAAACCTCCTCCCAGTTCGGTGATGCAGCTGCCACAGTACCGCGAATTTCCAGTTTTCGAAGTTTCTCTTCCATAGCGTCAATAAACCTTCCCTGCTCTTTTTTCAGGGTGGAAACTTCTTCTTTCATTTCATTTCTAGCAGTCGTGATTTCTCTTTCTATGGTAGATACTTTTTCTTCCATTTCATCCCTTACAGCAATGAGAACGTCTTCTTTCACGGAATGCAGGGCCGATGATGTTGTCTCCATAATTGTAGATTCTACCAATGAGGCTAGCTCGGTTTTCATCTCTTCTTTAATCCCAATTATAGCTGCTGATGTGGATTCTCGGCAGGTGGCGATTGCAGCGGCGAGTTCGGCATTTGTCGTTTCCTGACGGGCTTGACCAGCGGCGATTGTAGCGGCGAGTTCGGCATTTGTCGTTTCTTGACGGGCTTGACCAGCGGCGATTGTAGCGGCGAGTTCGGCTTTTATTTCAGCAGAGGTTGATTCTTGTCCAGCTTTTATTTCGGCGGCGGTGGTATCCTGTTGGGCCTTCATTTCTTTTATTTCGGCTGAGGCGGTTTCTTGGCAGGCTTTCATTCCAGCAAGCATTTCCATCAACTGCTTCATTTGGTCTTCCATCATTCCTCTAGTAGTCGGCATTCAAGATGACTTGATCCCACTTCTGACACCACTGTTATGAATTTTTCCACTGAGGCAATGATGGCACAGTTTTCACGGTTTAAAAATATTTATTCTCTCTTCAGAAAACTCACAAAATTTATTCACAGGCAACAGTTTAATTACTCTCGAGCTTCAACACAAGCTTCAACAAAAACAACTTCGAATTCAGCGATTATTCAAGCTCACTCCAATAGGTAAACAAAGCGATAAGCTTTCATCGAAATCCAAAGTCAATCTGAAAACTTTCCCGTTCTCCAGTCTTTTTATAAGCAAGCGCGTGAGACATTCTCGAAATTTCCAGCCAATTCATCGGAAAGAAATTTCTCGAAACGTCTCGATTACTTCAGGTGTTGCCACCTTTTTCTAACTTGTATAATCGCTATTAATTACTAAATAAAATTGGATAAAAGTAAATTACAATAGAATTTTGAAATAATACGTCACTATTTACAATATATACAGACAATTTGTGCAACAATATATATATATATATATATATAATATAGGGTGTTCGGAAACAACCGCACTTCATATATATTTTCAGAATTATGAGCAAAAATGAATAATATTTGTAATTTGAACTAGGGTCCGCAAATCAATATTTATCGAGATATTCGTAATCAAAGTTTTATCAATTCGAACCAATTAAATCCTTGCAATCCGTTTCTAAAACTCTTTTTATTCGTCCGTTATTCTTTGGAGGTTATCAGAATGTTAATCGTTTGCTGATTGGAAAAAAAAATATTTAAGTGGGCGTGGTGGACCAAAGCGCAAGAAAAATTAAAGTTTTAAGTTTACTTTTTTTCTCTCTTTATCACCTTTTGGCTAACAGTTGATTTGAAAATATTTAAAATTCTTAATGCTTGAATTTGAAGTGAGCATATGATTTGGAAACCCTAACTTTTCAAAAGAAATAATTTATATTTAGAAATTTGAGTTGCAATAAATAGCAGATAATTTTGAATTTTAATGTTATTGTTTAATTAATAATCTTCGTTCGAACTATAAGAAACCTTTTTTCTTTTTATAGAATAAGAAACAATTATCATAAATACATGTAGAAACTTATCTTACTATGATTAAATAAGTTGTTAAAAGGTAGAATATTTGGGCAACATAGAAAAGGTCCCGCGATCGGACCTCGCCGACGCTCTTCAGTACTTCTTTAAAATGAGTATATATGGCAGTGATCGTGACAGATAGTGTTGTGTCAATTGTTTGGCTATATTCGGAAGTTATCTCAATTTTTTTAACTCTACAGACTGAAAAAACTAGAACAGATTCCATTGAAAGACCTCCCGGAAGACACTACCTTCACACAGATATCGATTAAACGACATTCCTGTGCAGTCTTGCCTCCATATAGCTATTACGCCATAAAATCTACGGCCAATGCTGAAAAAAATACAGGTAGAGGGCGCTGCAGTCGTTTCTGAATGTACTTAATAGTATAACTTGTATTTGATTTTTTTTAGCAAGAGGGCGGCTACACTTCATTAAGAAAGTGTAGTATTGGACAACTCAGATATCAAAATTTAATGAAAACGCCTTCCAGGAGGTATTTTAAGGGGAAAGTTACACGCATTTTCGTCTTGAATGGGAAGAAATATGGAAAACTTCCATCAAGCGTTGAATTAATCAGAACGAAATCATAACAAAATCCAGATAATAAAATAAACTACTAACTTCAATTTGTTATTGGCGCTATTTGTTGATGGCGCTATATTCGCTTCGAGAAAGTATTGAACTGAATTCGTTGTATGGGATTTTTTTAGCAACAGCTACAAGAGTACTATAGTGTACTGAATGATCAAACATGGACACTCATTATTGGATTATCCATACTATAAGGTGGAAAGCCTTCAGGGAGGTCTTTCAAGCGGAAACTGAAACACATGTTTGTCTTGGTTCGGAATCCACGCTTAACTATGGGTCCCTGCTTAATTAACCGTGTTATTGGGCAAGGCAGTATTTCTATAAAATGCTTCCCGGAAGGTTTTCCCTCCTAGACACTTCGACTATGTTGATTTATCTATATCTTACTGCAACGACATCCTGGCGCAATTTATTCTTTATCTATAGTCATAAAATATTGATTCAAATCTAATAAAATATTAATACAATCTGTTGCCGCTCTCACCTAGCATGTCAAAGGTGCTGGGTTCGAGACTGGGTTCAAAGGCCTGGAATCCACGACATCGCTGTTTGTCGTGGTTCGGAATCCACGCTAAACTATGGGTCCCCGCTTAATTAACCGTGTTATTGGGCAAGGCAGTATCCCTATAAAATGCCTCCCGGAAGGTTTTCCCTCCTTGACATTTGGACTACTTTGATTTATCTATATCTTGCTGTAACGATATCCCGGCGCAGTAAAATATTTATCCTATAGCCATAAAATATCTAATCAAACCTAATAAAATATTAATACAATACATTCCATTAACGTTCTGATCTCGCATGTAAAAGGTGCTGGGTTCGAATCCTGAGTTAGAGATCGATGTTCGTTGTGGTTAGGTTGGTTGGTTGTATTCAGATTATCTGGCGCCGTCAGCAACACGAGGGCTATAATGCGCCGAAACATTCGTCATTAGACAAGCCAACATACATTTACAAACACCCATGCCTAACACGGGACTCGAACCCGCAACCTCGCGGTCTAGAAGCCAGCACGCTAACCACTATACCGTTTGGTCGGCGTTGTGGTTGGGAATTCACGCTAAGCTGCCTGATTAGCCGTGTCATGGTGCAAAAAATTAGGTAGTTGAAGGTAAAAACCAACCAACTTATCATGGATTTAGCAAATGTATTATACAATCGTTATAAATGTTTGATTGAGAGATAATGGGATTGAACGGTATAATAATACCCTTTATAAAAAAATAAAAAAAAAAGTAACCCATAAAAAATGTTTTTACAACATAAATCTTTTATAATGCAACTTTTATGTGCAATTGCAACTTGTCGAAAGGATTTTGAGTACAAGAAAGTTTCTATTGTCTTTGAGCCCAATTAACATAACTATCGCTTGTGTGACATTGACTAATATCTCCCCCCCCCCCCCACACACACCTAAAACATGAAATTCAGTAGAAGGTTTTGTCATCGACGACGAGTCTATCTGTCAAGTTTTAGATCGTTGGGACGTCAAGTGGTATGTCAGCCCTTCGAAATGTAAATAGAAACGTGGGTAAAAGCGATCTTTTTATGACAATCCAAATACGTGCGAGAATGCATTGTCATCAAAAACGGCCATCTACCTTCCAAGATTATGCTCGAGTGGATTTTAGCCATCCGTAGATTTGCCTGGCACAAAAAAAAAAAAAAAAAAAAAAAAAAAAAAAAAAAAAAAAAAAAACTTAACAAAGTCGAAGTTAATATTAAAATTATTCAAACTAAAAAACACACTTCCAAATCAAAATCTCTCAATTAAATGAAATTCGAATCTCACAGCAAAGGGCAATGATAGGTTTAGCTACAATAATTCCTTAACATTACAATTGGTGTAAAATCAATCGACAATGTTGATATGGGCGGGGTTTAAGGCTTTTTATTATAAAGGCGTGAGCAATTTGTATTTTATTCACTGCCATTGGTGAGTTTGGGGTCGGTAATTCGGTTTTTGACAATGCGCTGACTAAAAAGAGTCCCAGCTTTAAAAAATTTTTAGACCCATAAATTTTCATTTGCAGCCCCGACAATAAATTGGAAATATGCTTTATTTTTGTTATAGAGTACGCTGGTACTAAGGAAGTGCGGTCGTTTCTGAACACTCTGTATATTCATCCCTCTGTTAATTTTTCAATTATGTATATTGTAAAAATATTATGCCAAGTATTCAGCGTTGCCATTAAAGCTATTGAGAAAAGTCTAAATTTTTGTTAAAATCACTGCTACAATTAAACGAAAACATTTTTTTTTTTTTTTTTAATCGATCTACTTTATTTGGAACTAGGCGTGTGGATCATCGCACAACTTTCAATTATCCAATAATATTGGTCATTGCATTAAAATTTGATATTACCGTTATTTACCGTTTTCATATTTTCACTAATTTAAATAAAAATGGCCAATTTGACGATATTTTTGACAATAGTTTTTACATGGGGGGGAACACCGGCAAAATGGCGAAATTGACGATGTTATTCGATAGAACTTACATTGTCCTTTCTTGTGCGTTAAACAGAAAAAAATCGATTGATGGGCGATGCTCAAGTTGAAAAAACCTCTGTAATAGAGGCACTCATCTTTCAACTTTTTACGTATTTCTTAGGGAATTTCGGAGGACGGGACGATTAGAACACCTTAAGAGACATTAGCACAGAGATTTTATTCAAAATCGTTAGAGCCGATTTTTTGTAATTGCTGAAAAAAATTGGTTTTTTTTTGTTTGTTTTTTCATAATTTCAACTTTATGTGCATGCGCGATTTTGACAAAAACCTTAATGGTAGGTTCCATGGCTACCAGTAACCCGCACACTAAATTTGAACATGGCAGGTCAATTTTTTCGGGAATTATGCTGACCAACCACGCAGACATTTTTTTTAAATCAGGTTGTTCCAAAACGTGGAGAAATGGGGGGGGGGGGGAAGGGATTTTCTTTTTTTAATGTTACACTTTTATTACTCTATATAAACATAGGGGTAATTGAAAGTAAAAAAAAAAAGTTGTCACCTTACAAAAATCAGTCATGAAAAGTAAAAATTTGCCCCGAAAAACTTCGTTTCTGGCAAAACTGAAAATCAAATAAAAAATCATGAAATATGTAGGATATCGATATGCAACGACGATATTTTGTTTATCGATTTTGTTTGATCAATTTTCCGACATCTAATTAAGTAGGTGTTGCTTTGAATAAGTTGAACTGTAACGAATAGAATACAAATTTGCTTTATTATGATTTAAATTTTTATTTTTAGAGCAAGGTATTTTTTTTTTTTTTTTTTAAATTACATCGTTGCTTAGGTAATCTAAAATTTTATACTTCCTTCATGAATAAAAAAATTGCATATACTAATGCAAAAGTTGACTAGTTTTGTTGCATTTTTTTTCTTCTTTTTTTTTTTTTTTCTTTCTTTTTTTCATATTTGGCATATTCTTATTTTTTCATTTTTTTTTGGTTTTTCTCGGCGAGAAGGAATCAGTTTGATCTTTTGAGGCGACATCCGGTCTATTAGAAAAAATATATCAAGAAAAATATAAGTTTACACATCAGTTGCAATTAGAAAGCTTGGGAAAATAATTGGGATTGGGTTACCGAATCATTGAATAGCAGGATAATTTTGTTGTGATATTATTTTCGGTAATAAATTCCAAGAAATTTAATGCTTTTTGGAAATGACCCGATATTTCGAATACTATTTTAGAAATCGACTGAGCATTTCGTAGAATGACGAAGGTTTTATTTTAATTTAGTACATGCATGTTTCCTTCCATGCAAAAAAAAGTATTTTATATTTTATCAGAGGGCATATGCAACATAAACGATTGAAAACAGGTTATGCCAAGTTGTAAATTATCTGAATTTCCATGAAAAGGTGTAAAGAGAATAACTGTGAAAGCAAAAGTTTAATTTGTGTATAAAAAAAAGTGTCTTCATTGCGAATTCAATCGAAAATTTGTCCGATTCGCCCTCTCCAGCGTTTTCTCGACTTTAACACACCCTCAGACATATTAATCTTTTGTTCATTTTTACTATCTCAAATATATTTGATGGAAGTTTGATAGACCAAGAAATAGTTATTTCAGAAAACAGAGGTAAGTGATTTTGACATTTCCGAAGTATTTTGCCATTTTCAGTGCTTATTTGTGCAAATATGTTCTAAATTTATATTGTTTTCAGTTTTCAGAACTAAAAAATTTTGTTTTGGAATGAGAGACATCCAAAATATTCTTAAGATGCAATAATTTTGATTCTGTATTTGATCTAATAGCAATAAATTCATTCTATGACTTTTAAGTCTTAAGATTTTTAATTATTCATTTTAATAGAAAAGTATTAGATTTTAAACAAACCTTCCTTCGATTAAAATGTTAAAAAAACTTATCTATTAATTTATGTCGTCATATAAGTTCGTCAAAAAGTTGATTAGCACCCTTTAAAATGTGTCTGCACCCCCTGCAAATAATCATCCGGTAGCCCATACCTGTGGTGTTAACATCATTTTAAATATAATTCTTTAAAGTATTAGTCCTTAAATGTTTACCTTTGTAGAATTTACATAGTTTTATAACTCCATTAAGTTTAATATCCTAGTTCATCTGAATACTTTTTCACGTGTGTAATCACAAGTTCTTTGTCAACAAAATAAATATTTTGCACCAATGAAATACATGCATGTGGTGAAAAGTTCTTTGTGTTTATGAATATACCAAGAAATAGTCCGCATGACGTTATATCTTCACTTATAAAAGCTTTAACATGTATGATTCTCATGTAAACACGTACTCTTTAAGAGTTTTGCTAAAACGAAAAATTATTTATTGTTCCAGAAAACCTGTATTGGTAAGGAAGTCAACTTGGCTCATTTTTAAAAGAGGTATGTAAGCCGTTGCCAGATATCTGAATCGTCTGCAGCCTTTAATTGAAAATTAAAAAGCGAAGGGTTACCAAATAAAAAAGAGTGCTCATTATTTGGCAAGTTTTGGCTTGATTGGCAATCGAATTTAGTTCAATTCATTCAAAGTCTATTTTTGACCAGTTTCGGCCATTTTTGCCACTGCAGACCAGTGGATTCGTAATCTACTAACTTTTCTCCACATTCTGTAACAAATTTAGAATGATGTTCGTTGGGGTACCTAAACATGCAGTCGCCTCTCGAGCTACAACATCAATGATTTTAAAAAATCGGGAACAGTCTGAAGGGGTTTATGCTATAAAACAATTTGTAGCTGTAAGGAAGAGGTTGTGGACTGACAAAAATGTAGACGTGAATTAAAAACAACTTTACTAAATGCATAGTTGGTCGCAATTTCTGTTTTATTTTTTTAAATAATTTATTATCAATTTTTAGAGGCGGAAGACAGGGAGGGGCCCATCGCCCCCCCCCCCCCCCGAAATGATTAAGAGTGAAAAAATTTTATTCGATTTTTTAAGTATCATGATTGTATATTATTTTTATTTATCAAGTTTTATTCGTTCTTCCTGTAACTCTAACTGCCGTCTTTTAAAAACTTAACGATATTTATTTCAAACTTATGAAGAACTTCTAATGGGGGAGCTGTTCTTTTCCGACCGTTCTCAATGGCGGCCTAACCCTCTCCCTCCTTGACCTTGTTGAATTAAAACCATCAAGTAGATCAGGTTCGAAGTTTCGTAGTTGTGGATAACTATTAATAAAGAATTCCACAGTATTACGACGAACACATTAATTTTGACAAACATCAACCAATCTTTCGAATACGAACAGATATTATTATTTTTAGAATTACAGATATTCTTTTTAAAACTTCACCAGAGTCTCCATGGCAACTCTCGCTTTACAATTCGTAATCGTTGCTACTCACTTGTATAAGAACATGGTAAGTAATTAATAAGTAATTTTAAAATATTGAAAAAATATATTCGAAATTTTTATTGCAATAATATTTTAATACTTTGATAATCTACCTGATAGAAAAGTGCACAAAGAAATACCGTTTAGACAAGCATTTGCACGAGTTAACTTATTGCCAACAAACCAATGTGTAAAATGAGTTTGTATGTCGAATTGATATTTTGAAATGGGAATTTTTAAATTATAGTTTTACATATAGTAATTACAGAATGAGTTTTTAAAAAAATCAGTCATTATCCTGTTGTTTTCAACTCTTTATCATCATTATTTCCATAAAACAAGAACTTTATGAATAAAACAAGATTTTTATAAATGAAACTATTGTGTCCTATAACTTTTAAAGAAAGGATTAAAATAAAATATTATTTGGTGTAATTCAGCTGTGTCTAACCCACGAAACAACTGAATTTTATTAACACTAAGAGTACAAACCAAATTGCTTACATGTGTGTTAATTATAGTGTCTGATTTGAAGCCTCGATTTTTATTTTTAATTGGACACTAACTGTTTCCCCCCCCCCTTTTTTTTCCCCTCCCCCCTTCTTTTTTTTGCCCTTCTCTAAGCTAAAGTGGACTTATACAAGAATTCTTTAAAAAAAAATTGTTAGGTTAAAAAAGCCATGTTGTTAAATTGGCTAGTGAGAAAATACATAGATATGCAAATTCTTATGGATTGTCCTGAATTTTTAGGGATTTATTTCTGAATTTTAGAAATATTTTGTGTTATTAGCAGGTTGAATCGTTATAATGTCATTTGGTATTCTATTTATTAGCATTTTAATTTAATGTGTAAAGAAAAATAACCATTTCTGAATATTACTAAAAGTTGAAGAGGGATACTTGTGATTATTAAGGAGATCACATGTCTACAAACTGAAGTTGGCACCTCAGAAATTACTAAGTATACAAACCCAAATTATTCATTTATCATGATTTACAATTTTTGTTTCCCCCCCCCCCCCTCGAAAAAAAATCCTGGCTACGCCACTGTCAATTTTATTAAAAAAAATTTCTTCATTTCTAACTACAACGATTGCTAATTTCGACTGCCTAACTAAATAAATATATAGCTAGTAGTTTAAATATGCATTGATTAGATGAAAAAGTGTTTAGATGGTTAAAACACAAAATTCGGTGAACGCGAAAAATTTCGTCAGTCCTTTCGATTTCGAATTAAATTGGGTTTGACTACACTTAAAAACTCTCGTTCTTGGCAGGAAATGAACAGGGTTGTAGCGGTGCCAGTACGCGCCGGCGTACCGATTCTTTTCTGAGAGCCGGAACGGCGTACGGCCATTTTCTTGATCAAATTAATAGTAACTCATAAATCTTTATGCATGTATTGTGATATAAGTTAATGATAAAATAAATGCTCAAATTAAGAATATTTAGGTGTTTTTTTTTTATGGTAAATTATGTAAAATAATGTGAATTTACATTTTACAATTAAAAAATTTCGGCTACAGTTGGAGCTACCGCCATGATCTAAAGCTTGATATCGGTACCGGTAAACTATTTGTTACCACTACAACTTTGGAAATGAAAGAACAAAACTTCTTGGTGAACAGATTTATAACATTTATACAACACAACCCCGATTTCCATATTCGTTTCATGTTACAGGATTCCCTCCAGAGGTCATTAAAACGTTATATCGCATTGCCATTAGACAAAAAAAAACCACCAAAGTGCAGTATTTTCCTTTGTGTAATTATCAAAGAAATAGGTGATCCAGATGCAGAACAGATCTATTTTCAGAAAATCCCCATTTCACACACACACAAAATCTCAAAAGAAGACAACTTCCTGTTTAAATAAATTACTAGCTGTAGTCATTCATGTGAGGTATCCCTTCACAGTGACGACAAACGTTCTACAGGTCAGGCGAGTGAAAAAGACAACAAATCTCGTAACGTCCGTGACGGACTTTTGGACCCCTTATGTTTTCTTAAGAAAGACACATACAAGTGCCCTTGGATTTCTTAATTCCTTTTCAAACACACACACAAAAATATATCTTGCCCCGTTTACCAAGCGATTCGTTTGTGGGTGTTCGTTGAAATTCTGATTGCGAAATAATGATAGGGTTTCCGTTTTCAAGGAATTTCGGAAGCGCTGGCTATTTTTATTTCTTGTTATTTGGTTAGATCACAGACTCCTATACCTCCCCCCCCCCCCATACCCGATCCCCTCCTCTTTAACTTTTGCGCAATTCAAAGGATTCGAGAGTTGTCTTACATTCGTAGCAGTCGATCTTCCCGTTCGGTGGTAAGGTAAGTCTGGTGTTTCCTCCTGTTTTTTTTAAATGTACGAAAAATGTTTTTGTTGACCGTCAAAACAGTTTTTATAGCAGATACGAATACTTCAAATTGAATTGAAGTAATCAATTGTATATTTCAAAGTTGTAAACATAATCACTACTTTTTGTTTAGACTACTTGTGCTATATGATGGTTTCTAATATTTCGGACATGATACAGTTTAGCGAAAATAATGATTTCAGCAATTTTGACCGATGTTTGAGTACTTTGAATGTAGCTGGAAACATTAGAAAACTGGGTTTAATTAGATTAACCTGTTTTTTCATTTATAATTGTTTATTGATTCCTGAATTTTTTCTGAAAATTTGATGTTTCTCAATGGTTTCCATCGCATTTGCGTGGAAGTTCAGTTTTGTTTTCGATTGGACGCTCTACCATGTTTGATATTCATTGTGTATATATGACAATACTGGTAAGAATTATGAAGAAAGATTGCGATTAAATAAAAATAAATTTTTTTTGTCAGATGAAATTAATATGTAAAATATTACTGGAAACAAGAAAACTAAAATGTATTTACAAAAAAAAAAAGACGAAGTAAAATTAAGTTGTACAATTTCCATTGAAAGTGCTACATTGGAAAAAGGGGAACAGTATTATAAGGAGGACACAGTCTGTTTTTTTCTAAAAAAATATTAATAATAAAAAAATTAACCATTGAAAATTCATTTTTCGGTGTTTTGACTATGATTTTAGAAAGTTGCCTTGAAGTTCTTTTATTGGCTAACCAAGTTTTTCTTTATAATGAACATCGTTTCTCATATGCATTGCAAGTCAGAATGCACCTTCTAAAGCATCTTTACTGGCCAAAAAATGGCTTTAAAACTTCACAAACATCAATCTGATCGTGTGTGGGTTTTTTTTGTTTTTTTTACCATTAAACTTTCCTCTGAAAGAAATAAAATTTGCTTCAGGTTAAAAGTTAGGTAAATTCCTAGTTATTAGTTAACATTATGGCCGACATCTTTGGAGTTTGTTTTCCATACCATGCAGGCCGACCAAACGGTATAGTGGTTAGCGTGCTAGCTTCTAGACCGCGAGGTTGTGGGTTCGAGTCCCGTGTTAGGCATGGGTGTTTGTAAATGTATGTTGGTTTGTCTAATGACGAATGTTTCGGCGCATTATAGCCCTCGTGTTGCTGACGGCGCCAGATAATCTGAAAACAACCAACCAACCATACTATGCAGACAAGTGTTTTCTGTACTTCAGATGAGGAACCGTTTGAAAATCGACACATAAACAAAGTTTGAGTCGACACATAAATAAAACTTTGTTTTCATGCAGACCACATAAAAAGTGGGGAAATATCGCAGAAAATCAAATTTCAACGAAATATGTTTCAGAACCACATCTTTTCAACAAATTTCATCCTAAATTAGTGCTCTTTTTACCCTAAACTTGAGCATCTTATCGATAGGAATTCCGGTTCCTAATGTGTAGTACTAAATACCAAAACGTTTTTGAAAAATTTATAACTTTTATAAAAAATTCACACAAACATCAAATCCATTGACTTCTGCATGTCTACGAGTCTTAGAAATGTGCAATACATGTATTTAAAGTTATTAAAAAAAAGTAAGCAGAAAACCTATTTTTTTATTTTATGACTATACTAAACTTCAACTTAACTAGACATCACTTAGACGGTAAATCGTCACAGTGCTCATAGGTATTTAATCCATTTTGGCGGCGTGAAAGCATAATGTTCGCCAAACCACAACCCTATAGAGAACAAAAGGCTATAAGGTTTGGCGAGAATTATGTCTTCACTCCGCCAAAATGGATTAAATACATATGAGCACTGTGACGATCTATCGTCTAAGTGATGTCTTGTTAAGTTAAAGTTTAGTATAGCTGAATACCCGTGCTTCGCTACGAAATTTTAACAAGTGGAATATTTTAGCTAGCTGTGAGGAATAGCGTTACTGAAATCCGTCATTGGTGTATAGGTCCCAGTTTTTGGCGCTTTGCTCGCAAGAAGATTCATCGCTAAGCAAAATCAATCTCGCTTCGTTCGCTAAAAAATTCATTAACACATAAGTACAGGCTTACTTCACTCTTTGAAAGGTTCATTACTATGCAAGAATAGGGTCGTTTCTCTCGCTGAAAGGTTCATTGTTGCGTAAGCATAAGCTCGCTTCACTCACTAAAATTTAATTGCTACGTAAGGCCTTAGTATTAGAAGCCTCTTCCCTGTCGAGACACACACAAAATCCCCGTTAATACAATAATACCCTTTAAGATTATTTTAACACTTGTTAGTGGAAAGCGAAATTAGAAGGTCAAAACTACTTACGTTGAAACTTTCAGAGCTCTAGGACTATAAGTCGCATTTTGTGAAAATATTAATTAAAAAAATTAATCAAAAAAACAATTTTAACATTCTTTTTGTCAATAGTCCAATTAGAATGCCAAAATTACTTGTGTTGAAAATTTCCGAACTGTAGTCCAAGTAGAAATCATTTTGCAAAATATTTGTTAATTAATTAAAAAATTAATTAAAAAAGAGCTAAATAAAAATTAAAAAATCTGCTTTTCAAAAGTCCAATTAGAAATCCAATACTACTTACGTTGAAAATTTCAGAGCTGTAGCCCTATTAGAAACCGTTTTGTAAAATATTAATTAATTAAAAAAAGAACGAAACAAAAATTAAAAATTCTGTTTTTCAAATTTCAATCCACAAGTTGAGCCTGGAATTGAATTCGAATATTAATTCCTATATTTGTTTTATCCAATCTTTATTTAATTCTGAATCAAACCTAATACTTAAAAAAAAAAAAAATATTGAAGAGTTTTTATGAATTAATATTTTTACAACAACACAAATTCTTAAAACTAAAGAAAAAAATTCCACAAATGTGTTCGTGCCCCACATTTTCTGATAATTTCATTAATTGAACTTTTTTCCGATACTTTTTTTTTTTAAATTTCTATTCTGGAAACATGTAAAAAAATAAATATTGGCTATAATATTTGTTTTCTCAATTCATTATAATCTATTTATTATTTGAAATGGCTCGTAGTCGAAAAAGAACAACAAGCAGCATTCTAAAATTGATTTTATATTTCATGGTAATAATGGTAAATTCATTCGATGTATTGTGTGTGTGTGTGTGTGTGTGTGTGTGTGTGTGTGTGTGTGTGTGTGTGTGTGTGTGTGTGTGTGTGTGTGTGTGTGTGTGTGTGTGTGTGTGTGTGTGTGTGTGTGTGTGTGTGTGTGTGTGTGTGTGTGTGTGTGTGTGTGTGTGTGTGTGTGTGAGAGAGAGAGAGAGAGACAATATATTTTATTTATTCCATTCAACGGTACAGTTTGTGGTAACTTTTTAAGCCTTTCAAGATAATAAGAGTTCGCCCTTGTGGAGTGTGTACGAACATCGCCCGACTGTTATTACTAAACTAAAACTATTTTGAAAAAAAGCAGGTCAAAGAAAATTGGATCAGTGTTTTAATTGAATAGGAATATACAAACAAAATTAAATTAAATGTATAAACAAAACTAAATTGTCATTGGCTTCTATTCTGCTTTGACAATTTAAAGGAATTTGTTAAAACGAACCATTTTATTTTCTTGGTAATAAATGTCGTCAACTTTGTGGGTGAGAGATATGCAAGTTGTTCAAAGAAGTAAGAGTGTTCTTGAAAATGGGAAAATAATATTTCTAGCTGAATATAAATTAATCTGAACTGGAAAAAAAAACAAAAAAAAATGATTTCAGTAAAAAAAATGCTATATTGAAAATAATGACTAATTTTTTTTACTCGATTGGATTTTCATGGCAGTTGTTTACATAGAATATGAAGTTACAGACATTTCACTTATTAATAAAAACTGTGGTTACTTCTACCATTTGAATAATACTGAATACGACTGCACAATGGAAAACCAGTGTTTTTATAACTTTCTTAGGAGTAAAGAGCTGTTTAAAAACTTACTGAAAGTTTTCAAAATAATGATGAACAAGGAAAAAGTAATTTGTTTCTTGTACAAGAATCAAATGAACTTGTATAAGAATGACTTGCACAAGAACGGAATGAAAACTCTTGAACGTGAATTTTAATTGAAAATACAGTTTTTGGTTAAATACGATTCGTTTCGAATTGTTCGTAAAGTATGTAAAATTTTGAGCTCTGAAAATATTGGCGAGTTGTCACTGCAATGTTCTTCAGTTTAACTGGATGGGATGATAATTGAAAATAAAAATTTACAATAAAAATAAGTCATATTCAATCAAGTTAAAGACAAATAAAAAACTGTTTGTAAAACGGGTACATACCTTTCAGATTTATACCACGAATATCAGCTTTTATGAAATTCGTAGGTCGTCGTGCCGACCAAACGGTATAGTGGTTAGCGTGCTAGCTTCTGGACCGCGAGGTTGCGGGTTCGAGTCCCGTGTTGGCATGGGTGTTTGTAAATGTATGTTGGCTTGTCTAATGACGAATGCTTCGGCGCATTATAGCCCTCGTGTTGCTGACGGCGCCAGATAATCTGAATACAATCAACATAGGTCGTCGTATGTAAACGAATGAAGGATAAAATTTTCCATCGGATTATGACTTCAAATCTAACCAGCCAATGATGGAACATTTTGCGGTTACGTCACGATTCCACTATTTTTACGATTTTTCTTCTTTCGACATTTAATTAAATAAATTTTTAATCGCAATATAACTTAAATATTCGGATTCAGTTTTGCTTTCTTTATTAAAATATATTGCTTTCGACCATTTTTTAAAAATACGCAACTTCTCCATTAAAAAGCCAAAACTACTTATGTTGAAAATTTCAGATCTGTAGCCGTATTAGAAATCGTTTTGTAAAATATTTATTAATTAAAAAGGAACTAAATAAAAATGTGAAATTCTATTTTTCAAAAGTCCAATTGGAAGGCCAAAATGACTTATGTTGAAAATTTCAGAGCTGTAGCCTTATAAGAAATCATTTTGTAAAATATTTATTGATTAATTAAAAAAGAACTATATAAAAATTTAAAATTCTGTATTTCAAAAGTCGTTAAAAGACCAAAACTACTTTCGTTGAAATTTTCAGAGCCGTAGCCTTATTAGAAATCGTTTTGTAAAATATTTATTAAATAAAAAAAAATTAAAGAAGAACTAAATAAAAATTTAAAATTCTGTTTTTCAAAAGTCCAATTAGAAAGCTAAAACTACTTACGTTGATAATTTGTGAGCTGTAGTCCTATTAGAAATCGCTTTGTAAAACATTATTTCTTGTTTACTACGTTTTTCAGGCAACAAGCAATTGGAATACCCTAGTGTCAGAATGTTGACTTTCTTCCTTCGTCAAAATCCTCAGTCATACATAAAAAAGCAAATGTTCTAAAACTTAAAAATAAAGTACTACTATTCATTGATTACACTATAAAAAAAAAAATTAAATATCAGCTGCAGATCTAAAAAAATTACATTAAAAGGTTAACTAATCTAAGAATTTAATTTAATAAGGCTTTATTTTAAGCGCAAAATTTGTGAAGCAATTGACCCGTTGCAGATAAATTTTGAACTAATTGTATCAGTTTCAGGAAAAGTTGAAAATCATTTCATATCGTTAACACACGTTTTCTCTAAATATTCTTCAGACGATTTGATGTGCTTCTAAAAAAATAATGAAAGATACGTTTAAAATGAATTTCTTATAAAAAAAAAAATTCAGTTATTCTAATAAATAGAAATCTATTCCATTCCCATACCTGCCAACTTGTACGGATTATCCGTACAATGTACGGATTTTTACTATTTTGTACGGTTTTACGAACAGCTAGAAAAATCGTACGGATTTCACGGTACTTTTCGATTTTTCCTTAAAACCGTTTTTTTTTTTAAATTTTTTTTTTTAATAAATATTTTTTCAAGTCATCAACGAAACCGAAACGATTTTCAAAGCTGCCGCGTCAGTCAAAATATTTGCATTCCAAGGTTGCGCGTATGTACAGCAATAAAGCGTGTTGGCGGGGATGCATGTTTTCATTTGTGTTGCCGACGGGATTTGGCAAACCAAACCACTGTTTCAATGTTTCGGACTTTAGAGTTTAATAAAGAAGTAGAAAACTGAAAGTGCTTTAGTTTTTTTTTATTCTTCCTTCTTTTGGACCGGACTCCAACATTGCGCTTAAATAATAGCACTAAACCACGGCGCCGGGGAAGCATTGTTTTCAATGGTGTTGCCGACGGGACCTGGCGAACCAAATAACTGTTTCAATGTCTCGAACTTTAGAGTTTAATAAAGAAGCAGAAAACCGAAATTTTTTTTTAATTCTTCCTTTTTGGACCGGACTCCAACATTGCGCGTAAATAATAGCACTAAACCACGGCGCCGGGGATGCACTGTTTTCTATGGTGTTGCCGACGGGACCTGGCGAACCAAATAACTGTTTCGTTGTCTCGAACTTTAGAGTTTAATAAAGAAGCAGAAAACCGAAAGTGCTTTTTTTTTTAATTCTTCCTTTTTGGACCGGACTCCAACATTGCGCCTAAATAATAGCACTAAACCATGGCGCCGGGGATGCATTGTTTTCAATGGTGTTGCCGACGGGACCTGGCGAACCAAATAACTGTTTCAATGTCTCGAACTTTAGAGATTAATAAAGAAGTAGAAAACTGAAAGTGCTTTAGTTTTTTTTCTTCCTTCTTTTGGACCGGACTCAACATTGCGCGTAAATAATAGCACTAAATCGCGGCACCGAACGACCGTTTCGTTATCTCGGATTATAGTGATAAAAACACTTTCGGTTTTCAGCTTCTTTGTTAGTCTTAATTATTTATTTTAAAATATCCAAGTTAAATAATCTTGGTATAAGACTCCAAAAAATATCAAGTTTTTTTGGAGTCTTATACCAAGCAGTTTACTTCAAATCATCATAAATTCAAGCAAAGGAAAAAATTTTGCATTCTGCTCTATCTATGCAACTGATATTAAAATTTCACATGGGGGATTTACTGATGTCAAAGTTCATATCAATTCTAAAAAACACAGTGACAACATGAAATGTAATAATAAGAATTCGAAAGCATGCATAATTGATATTTGTGCGTGTGATGAAACACTTTGAATACCACCAACTCCTTTTATGTTTCACTGTAGTTTTTGTGTCATAAAGCATGTTATTTGGGTGTATTATAGATTAAATTATAAATCTCATCAGAGATTTCATCGTAAAGTTTAAATTTGATTTATTTTTAAATCCAGGTTAGTATTTTTTTTTTTTATAATTTCCATTCTGTGCTAAAATGTAAAAAAAAATTTATATTTGGGATCAATTTAATACTATGCAATTTTTTTTTTTTTTTTTTTTCATTTGCATTTGCAAGTGGATTGCTATTATTTCTATGTTACATTCATAAATATTGTCGCTATTTGACTTTCCATGAGTCATAGGAATGCAAATATTTGTTCCGTAAAAATTGTACTAATTTGAAAATGCCAATGTTGGCAGGTATGCATTCCGTTAAATAAAATTCTACGTTATTATTTTAAATAGAATTCTATGTTACGCTTTTAATAAGAATCTACTTTATTCTTTTAAATAAATTTTTATTTTATCTTTTAATTCTCCTTTATCTTTTAGATAAGACTCTACATCATTAATTTAAATTAATTATTATTTTAGAATTCTAGATGATACTTTTAAATAAGATTCTAATTTATACTATAAAATAAATTTTATTTCGTTCTTTTAAATGAAATTCTTTTTTTTTTTTTTTTTTTTTTTTTTTTAAATAAAATTTTACAATATTAATTCTAATCTATAATAATAAAACAAGCTGTGTGTCTGTCTGTATGTGGATCTATAGAAACCTACTTAAAATTGGAGTAGAGCTCTGAAATTTTCAACATTAGAAGTTTTGGCTTTCTAATTTTATGTATGTCAAACAGAATGTTAAAATTTTAAATAGTTCTTTTTTAATTAATTTATTTTTTACACAGTGACTTCAAATAGAGATACAGTTCTGAAATTTTCAACATAAGTAGTTTTAGCCTTCTAATTGAACTTTTAAAAAACAGAATGTAAACATTTCAATTAGTTATTTTGTAGTTAATTTTCTTAATTAATTAAAAAAAAATTTAAACGACTTCTAATAGGGCTACAGTTCTGAAATTTTCAACATAAGTAGTTTTGGCCTTCTAATTTGTCTTTAGAAAAACCGAATTTTAAATTTAATTTAGTTCTTTTTTAATTAATATTTTTAATTAATTAATAAATATTTTACAAAATGATTTCTAATAGGGCTACATCTCTGAAATTTTCAACATAAGTAGTTTTGGCCTTTTAATTGGTATTTAAAAAAACAGAATTTTAAATTTTTATTTAGTTTTTTACAATTTACACACAGATTTAATATTTCGAAGTAACCCCACTTACCGTTACGCACTTCTGAGCTTATCTGTAAAAGTTTCGGAAATAAATTTTAATTCGTTTTTTGGAATGCTCTTCGATTCTGACGTCACAGTTTTCTTGATATCTTCGACAACCTCAAATTTTACTCATTCATCATGAATTAGTTGACAGGGTAGTTTTACGTGGTACTTCTTACTCGACTTAAACAAACCACACACACACAAACTTAGACAGTCCGGCCACAGATGCGTTGCCTGGTGAAGCGGTTTCTGGCCCAGCATAAGATCATGGAAATGAATCAACATCTATACTCTCTGTATTTAGCACCCGACAACTTTTTCTTGTAACTAAAACTGAACAATTTATTGACTTTGGCCAATACAGGGTTCGTACGGTCCTTGAAAGTCCTTAAGAACTCGGTATTTTTATGTTTTTAAGGACCCTTGAAAAGTACTTGAAAACTCCATATATTTATCCTGAAGGTCCTTGAAAATGTTTACTTTTTGAGGGCCCTTGAAAATAATGGACATTTTGTTGTTCCTTTTATTTTTCTCTCACGAAATTTTCAGAAACTTCCACAGAGGAATAAAAAAAAAAATCCTGATCTACTAGTAACAAATAATATAATAATAAAAAAAAAAGCTCCATATTTCATTTCCATTTATTTTCTCTTTCCGTAAATGAAAATTATGTATAATAAATAATGTACAGATTGTTAGTCTAGATTCCAAGGATCATAGTCATAAATCATTCATGATGAATTGAAGCATCTATGACCATGTAAAACAGTGACATTAGTTCTGTTAGTTGGAACTATTTTTTTCATCCGTATCCAGTGTATAAATAGAGCCTTCTGAAACTATGAAAATTGGAACATAAAAATGTCAAAAATATTGGGCTGCCAAAATTTTAAAAAAAAAAAAAAAAACTGCAAAATGAAAAAGTTACGCTATTCCAATGCGGTTTTGACAAAACGAACTGTGAAAGGCGAAGCTTTAAAACAGTTATATTAGGATCTTTTTCTGTAAGTATCGCTGATTTTGTATTTTTATAACCTACTTAGCGTCTTTTGCGCTGCTAACCATTACGGGACTCGAGCTGTAAATGCATCCAAATTTACAACATTTAATTTATTTTTGTCATCTTATTTGCCCGAACTCAGTTCGGTCACTCGTTACATTTTCTAAATTATATTCCACAGGCAAAGGGTTAATGCGATTTGCTTCTACAACTTTTAATAGTAACAATATTTTTAACATTTCAGGTGATGAGTTTACAACATAGTATAGTAACTCAACCGAAATATACAACGTATCCGAATCGTATTTCAACCCACCTGATGACTGTGTGGTTAGCGCTTTGACCTCGCAAGCCAAAGGTGCCGGGTTCGAATCCTGAGTTAGTCGCGGATGTCGTTGTGGTTCGGAATCCCCGCCAAGTTGTTGATCCGTCCTCATTAGTCATTATTGTGCTCAAAAATCTGTCGTTGAGCGTACAAACCAACCAAATTGTGTTTGCCACATTTCTCCGAAATTTCTAGCGAAACCCAAAATTCCCAACCAAATCGTGTTTGCCACATTTCAAATACAAAATAAGTTTAATTACCATCTATTTAATTCAATGGTTCTCAAGGGTACCATTTTCAAACTTACAAGCTAACCATACCCACATACACCAGTGAAAATTTGTGGATAGGCTGCCCATTTGATGATTGTTGTTGTGTTTGAGCTGGGATTTCGCATGCCAAAAGTGTTAAAGGCACTTTTACATCGATAAGCTGTATATGATGAGGGGTTAATATTCAATTTAAACAATTGTATTTATTGAAAAAGTTTCTGGTAAAAAATGGCCTCATATATCCTACTGTTTTAGATTCCTAAATTCGAAAATAACTTCTTAGTTATATCGCTGTAATAACTGTTTTGAAAGTTAGAAGGGTGATAAGTATTCATACTTCATCACTTACGGACCCTTGTTGTCAAGCAATGTTAGAAACTAAAAAAAGTTATCGTTATAAAGATTATTATGACCCATTTTCCATTTTTAACCTTATCAGCTCTGTGGTTAGTGGATTGGGCCGCATAGCCCAGTCGGGAGAGTATCATTCTCGCAACTAGAAGGTTGCGAGTTCAGGGCCTGGGATCGACTAAAGACAGGTGTTAGCTAATGGTGACTGGAGCACGTTAAATCAGTCATGGTCGCAAAGTCCTCCAAGTTCCCATACAAATCAATACCTCTGGGGGTGGCAAAGCCATGTCTTCTGGTGGAATCTTCTGCTTGGTATTGCCTCTAAACTAAGAAGTTCCACATACGGTCGGTAGTGCTGCTATCTATCGGGTAGCTACCGAAAGAGGTAGAAACGAACTCTTCGGTGGCTATAGGTAGACTTGCGCACTCCCTCTCGTGAGTGTGCGCTTACATCTTGTGCAGTACTGCCCACAACCGATCTGTATGGGATATGGGGTTGGTGCAAAATACTTAATCAGAGGTACCTTAGTCCCCATAGTCCTTGATAAGAACGAGTCCCGTGTTAGGCATGGGTGTTTGTAAATGTATGTTGGCTTGTCTAATGACGAATGTTTCGGCGCATTATAGCCCTCGTGTTGCTGACGGCACCAAATAATCTGAATACAACCAACCAACCTTGATAATAATAATAAGAAGAAGGTTAGTGGATGCATTTAAGTTAATCAGTGATTTATTTGGTCAGATACTATCAACAATTGTCATCACTTGTCCAAAAAGGAATCTTCGGTTCTCACCTCCCGTTTCCGTGTTAGGAATTTGCTCCCCTCCCTATTTTCTTAAATTATCCATACCATATGAATACTTTTATAAATTTTAGCCTTTTTATTGGGTTAAACTAACCTTGTTCGGCGCAGCATGACCCTCGCGTTGCCCTTGCGCCTGTAAACCTCAACAAACCTACCAGTTTTGTGTTAATTTGCATCATCTTTGTTTTTATGAAATGTATTTGTTTAAATTTTAAAAAAGACCAATCCTCTTTTGAAATAGCGCTCAATAACGATTTGAAGTTGGTGAATCCGTAAAACTTTTCATTGACTTAACCTAAGGTGCGCAAATAATATTTATATAGGATGTTCTTACTTCCAATATAAAGTGTGAGTTTACGTTATCTGGATACGATTTACGCATCTTGGATTTAATCCGTTTTGCGTATTTAATAAAGTACAGAAAAACTGAAACCATCCGGGGTAACACAATTCAATGAAAATTACATACCATATACAGTAACGAAAGGTGTTCTATTTGATATAACTGACAAAATGATTAAAATTATAATCAAAATAACATCTTCGAATTTAATTAATGATATTTTTGCTACATAAAAGAACACGGCTGTTTTAACCTTTTTAGTTTAGAAGGCCGACCGTTTAGACCGTACTCTCAACCAAATATTTTTTTTTTTTTTCTTTTTTTTTTTTTTTTTTTTTGAACTTTTTATTCTGGTGAACTATTTGGTGCAAACTGCATCTTAAGTAAGATTGAAATAAAATGCAATATTTTTCGCAAATTGTATGTTATATTTCTACGTCGTCGAACATTTTTTATTTTTTAAGATTTTTTTTTTTTAGTTTAATTTTACGATCCTTATTTTTTGATTGGAAGGTACTTGAAAAGTCCTTAGAAAGTTCTGGATTTTGTTTTCGAAAAATCCGTACGAACCCCGCAAATATAATTATTATTGCCAAACTATTTTTTTTTTTTTTTTTTTTTTTTTATATAATTTATGAAAATATTCTTAATAATTTTACTAAACTTCAATATTTCAAGGTTCCGCTACTAATCAATAAGGCTTGCAAAATCAGTTTGTATGTGCATGAAAATAAATAAATTTTCTGTTGTTGTGATGATTAACTTTGTCTACTGTTTTTCAGAATGGGTTCTATTCATCGCGATTTGGCTGCGTCCCACGCTAGGATGAAGGCAAGTATAAATTTAGTAAAAAATTAGTCTCTCAGTAGGACGACTAAATGCAAATAGCAGGTGAATAACAATCATCAGACTAAATGTAAAACAATACGGTTTTTTTTTTTGTTTTTTTTTAATTTTTTTTTTCCCCGCGTACTTTAATATGGAGACTTGAAGAGACTCTTAACTGGTTCTGTAAGTAATTCACGAAACAATATATTGGATTATATTTCTACTTACAATTTTGTATTGATGAGCCTAGTGCAAAAATGTCAAAAATTCGATTTTGGTCATATTGTCTCTTGCCTGCTATTTGCATAAGGTATTTCAGTTCATTTTGGTCTTTAATTCCAGATACATGCGTTTTATGTATAATACCCCAGTAGCCCAACACAGCTGGCCATTGTGGATCGACATTGACCAATCCCGATGTAGGCCAATGTTGTAAGCCGATCGTTGTTATGGATCTTTATTTTATTTGTAATAGAAGAGACGGAAGACCAAAAAAATATATGTTTTGCGATGGTTTTGACACGTTTCGAACGATTCTCGAGTTTTGACCAGAATGGACAATTCCCGCATTTTTTTTTTTTTTTTTTTTAATTCTAAATGTTTCGAAAAGGCCATAAAGACAAAAATTTCTGCTCGCTGCGCTTTTTTTTTTTTTTTCCCTTCCCAACTAAAATTTACTTGTTAGTTTGGCTGGAAAAATGACTCATTCGGATCGAAGCTAATGTGATGTCACTACATCTGAAACAACTTGGCTTGCATCGGCCTAAGAGCAAAATACTGTGTGTGCAAGAATGAGTTTTGGCGCCCCTTACAATGAAAATGAATATAGAAAACCTTTCAAAAATGGTATGCTCTCCAAACGGGCGATCTATAAATTTGCTGGAACTTTAATACCTAAAGATACAAATACAAATTTTAAGACCAACGACAGGCTCAAGGCCCAACAGGGTTGGTCAAGTAAATATATATACACGTATATAGAAATAGAAAATAATTTGCATACAATAGTTACACGATCATACATAATACAATAGTTACAGGATTATGCAATACAATATACATAATATAATACAATATACACAATACAATACAATACAATGCACATAATACAATGCAATATACAAAGTTGACACAACGTTTGACAATAATACTGGAAAAATGCAATATATAATGCAAGCAATATATACAAGCTGACACAAAATACAATAGTTACAGGATTATACAATACAATAGTTACAGGATTATACAATACAATATACATAATACCATAAAATATACATAATACAATGCAATATACATAATACAATACAATACACAAAGTTGGCACAGTGTTTGACAATCATACTGGAAAAATGCAATACATAATGCAAGCTGCCAAATTTTATAAAAACCAACAGTACGCAAACATAAGTAACCAAATATGGTAACAAAATAACCTAAATTAAATATATACAAAGTATAAAATATAAGTTACTTACCTAGCCAGTGTAATCCAATTATTGCCTATTGATGATCCCCCAGTGCATATCTAACTGTTTCTTAAAACTCCTTACGCTCTCTGAATTTACAAGATTTGCTGGCAAATCATTCCAATCATTGATAATCCTATTGTAAAAATAGTGTTTCCTCCCTTCCCTATTAAATTGAGATTTGAACAATTTGCACCCATTTTCTCGCGTCCTATTGTCAGTGACAAATTCTAAACCCCTAATTTCACCATGTGCAATAAATTTAAATAACTGGATCCAATCCCCTCTTGCCCTTCTTTCCTGCAGTGTATACATGTTTAATATTTTCAATCTATCCTCATATGCCATGCTCGAAGTACCCTGAATTATTTTTGTTGCTCTGTGTTGAATTTTTTCTAGTAAATCAATGTCCTTTTTTAAATAAGGTGACCAAAACTGTACTGCATACTCAAGATGCGGCCTAACTAAACCTCTATACAATAGTAGTATGATATCACTAGATCTAGATAAAATACTTTTTTTTATATAACCTAACATCCTATTTGCCTTGTCACTAGCCGCCCTACATTGTTGTCCCATCTTAAAATCATTACTAATCAACACCCCCAGATCACTGACAACGTTAGCATCATTTATTATAATGCCTTGTAAGTTGTAAGACGCATTTTGATTTTGGTTCCCCATGTGTAAAACCTGACATTTGCTAATATTAAAAGACATTCCCCATTTAATAGCCCAATCATAAATCCTATCTAAATCTAATTGAAATTGTACTATCTGCTCCATTGAATTAGAAAGTCCCATGATTTTTAAATCGTCTGCAAAAAAACTGACTTTACCCGAGAGACCTTCGCTTATATCATCGATAAATATTATAAACAGAAGTGGAGCCAAAACTGACCCCTGTGGAACCCCACTTTTAACTTCTCCCCACTGAGAGTATTTACCTTTGATTTGCACTCTTTGCTTTCTTCCAATTAACCAATTTCCAATCCAACTTAAAACAGTGTCATGAATTCCAATTCTTTTTAATTTATGTAATAAGGCTTCATGCGGGACTTTATCGAATGCCTTTTGGAAATCAATATAGACTATATCGACCGAATTCCTTCCATCCAATTCCGTCGTAACCTCATCGTAAAAATGTAAAAGATTAGTCGCACAAGATTTTCCCTTTCTAAATCCATACTGTTTACTTGAAAGTAAGTCACTAGTCTCCAAAAATTTCATCATGTAATTTTTTAGAATTGTTTCAAACATTTTACAGATAACAGATGTCAAACTGACTGGTCTATAATTTCCTGCATCACTTTTCAATCCCTTTTTAAACAGTGGAGTAATGTTAGCTAACTTCCAATCTAATGGTACTGTACCCGAACTATAAGAACATTCGAATATATACAACAACACATCCCCTAACTCCTCAGCACACTCAGTAAGGACTTTTGGATAAATATTGTCAGGTCCAGGAGCTTTAAAAGGTTTCATACTCTTTAACTGATGAATCACTTCTTCTCTAGAAAATTGAAACTCCTGCATATCCGAGCTTGTATTAATTTCTGTAAGAATCCCCCCATTAAAATCCTTATTGAAGACACTCATGAAAAACTCATTCAAAACGTTAGCCATCCCCTCATCATCATGCATTAAATTACCCTGGCTATCCTCAAGTGGCCCCAAATGAGTATTCATTCTTTTATTTCCACTGGCATATGCAAAAAATCCCTTTGGGTTAATATTAATATCTCTTGCAAGCTTTTCTTCTAGATCCTTTTTCTGCTTTCTACTGATATATTTGAAGTTACGTCTAGCAATTTTATAATTTCTGCCTCGGACCCATTTTGCTTTAAATTCTTATAAGCCCTGTGTTTGATCGTCAAAGCCTTCTTTGTTTCCTTGGAAAACCACATTGGAAATCGTTTCTGAGCTGTACCCTTTTTAATGAACGGAATATACTTTTTAGTTGCCTCCCATAAAGTGTTTTTAAATTCACCCCATTGACCTTCAACATGATGCGACTGCAGTCCATCTTTAAAACTAATTCGTAACTCGGATCTTAATCCGTTCCAGTCTGCCTTCTTAAAGTTAGGAATTACTCTTTTATTATCAAATCTAAATGTCTCAAGCAAAATCTCAAATCTAATATTATGGCATTTTAATGGGATTAAAAACCAAAATCTAAAACTAATAAGTAGTAATAAATAGTAAATATTAAAGTAAAGTATTCAATATATTTTCATTATTTTTATTTCTTAAAATAACTTCTCTTACTAATTTTTTTAACTGACTTTTTCAAGCTTTAATAGGCATACTGAACTGTATACTTGTGTAAAGAGCTAACTCCTAAATTCTTTTATTCAGTTTGTAGTTTTATCAGGTAGAAAATAACAGACACATTTTTTAACTATAACAAGAGTTTTATTTTATTTAATATTTAAGAAAAAATATTAATCTTGAAAAATATTGCAGAAAATTGATTAAAATAATCTGTATCACACACTTGGCAGTGAACCTTCCTAGCTTTAGCAGCCAAAAATGTTTTATTAGTGCTTCATAATCTAATGACGATGAAACACCATTTTCAATGGACAAAATTTCAAGGCTGCTGAGTTTTTCTAACAAAATAGTTGACCTTAGGTAGATTAGACCAGTTTGCATTTAAAATTATAATAAACTTAAAATGTTTACCATATTATTTTTTAAACGTTTTTTCTCGTTCCGGCACCCCTCTCAAAATAGCATGTGTGGGATCACACATGTCTGAGGCCGGCTCTGCACCGATGGGAACCATTTAAGGCTAAGAACGTTTCCAAAAGTTTATCGTGGGGAAAACAAATGAATTCTCACATCATAAAACAAAAACTTCAAGAGGTCAATGTCATTCTTTGTACCGACAGAAAATTCTTTTCGTTCCGCGGGATCCAATCAAATTGAAGCACAATAACTTCTAGATCATCTGAATATATTGGAGAAGTTTCATTTGAATTTAATTATTTCTTATCTCTAGTGTGCGTGTGAATCTCATTGTGCCTTTTACCTTAGAAGTCATCTTCTTGCGGAGTTCCTACACTTCCGAACAAAGATTAAAAACTACTGAAATGAAGAAAAAAAAAAATTCTTTCGAAATAATCTTTGTAATTATAGCTCGAGAACCCCGCTCGGTTATTTAATCTGAAATTTCAGTGATGCAGCTGTTTGGCAGAAATCGACAGTATTTTTTCTAGTCAAATATTCAGTGCTAGAAGTGTGGGTAGACACGGGGCAACGCGTTCCTCTCCTCCCCCCACTTTTCAAGAAAATTCTCATGCGTCCCCCCCCCCCTCCCCACTTCTAAATCCACCGAAATCCATCCTCTCACTTTTAAAAACACTCAATCCATCTATAAACTACTAAAGAAAAATAACATTAACCTTAAAAAAAACTATCTAGGGTATATATCCTACTATTATAAAAATGTATTATACTATTTTGTAAAAAGATATCAAGTATTTTTATTAATAAATACTGTTTCGCTTGGTCAACTTTTAACTTTGTAGGAACTTTCTTTTAAGTTAACTTTCTATTCTTGTTTCATACAATGACAAGCTATATTAAGAAGAAGAAAAAAAAAAGAACTTTAAAGTTTTCTATTAATTTAATTTCATGAAACTATGCACATTTATAAGCACTATTTAAATCAAATTAATAGTTATGTATACAATGTTGAATTATTACTTCACTTAATCTCTTACTTCCAAACAAAAAAAAAACTAAGTCACAGAATGTTCCTTAAGATAGCAATAAATTTTGGACCTTTGTTCAATATTTGTGTCAGGAAGTATATATTATTTTCTTACTAGTTGATATTTTTATTACAAAATAGGAAATTATAAAATTTATCGTTGGGGAGAAGTACACTTGTCAACAACTTTTGGGCATTCTCCCCCACTTTTTTCTTTTACCTCTACCATTACAAATATTTAAATTAAAAAATTATCAGAAAGCTTTGGCAACACATAAAAAAAGTTAAAAATTGAAGAAAAAAATTCTAAGTTTAAAAATACGAAATAGAACTACTGTTTCTTTTTAGAACAATTATAGTTCTCAGAACAACTATATTGCTTAAGACAATTAAAAATTTTAAACTGAAAATAGCGGATAAAATATAACAATGTTTATCAGGTAAGAGGATTTAAATTAAAAGAATTTTAGGTTAATACAATTGAACATAAATGGTAGTTTTCAGGAAAGTCGTTTAGAGAATGAACAATTAACATGGACGTTTGTAGAACGCTTCGTAAAGGGTTTTTTTTTTTTTTTTTTTTTTTTCTTTCATTTCAGGTCCTTACTAATAGCTTAGGTTTTAAAAAATATGTATTCAAACAGGGGTAGCATTCGCCCTAAAATTCCTAAAATTGTACTTAAATGTTTCGGTAATTCCTAAAAAAAATTAAAAGCTTCGAAAGTCCCCCTATTTTCTTCCTAAACCCAAAGAATTCACCAAGGAGAACATCTTTTCTGAGATTTTAATTTTTTGAAAATTGTTAAATTTTCCCGGTATTGAAACTTGCTTTGAAAAGAATGTGTTAGGAACCTATGTCAGCTTTAAAATAAATATCCTAATTTATTTTTTTTAATCATCCTTAAAATTTTTGGAAATATCCCTAAAATTTGTGGAATCATCCCTAAATCTTTTGGAATCATCCCTAAATCCTTTGGAATCATCCCTAAATCTTTTGGAATCATCCCTAAATCCTTTGGAATCATCCCTAAATCTTTTGGAATCATCCCTAAATCCTTTGGAATCATCCCTAAATCTTTTGGAATCATCCCTAAATTGTTTTGGAACTATCCCTAAATTTTTTAAAAATTATCCCTGACATTTTTGGAATAATCCCTAAAATTCTTACCAAACTTTTTTTAGAAAACTCACTGTGCCCCTGTACAAACGGAATATTAAATAACATCCATTCTTTAATTTTCTGTACAACAAAATACTTCAAAATATTTATTAAGACGGACGTGGCTTCTTTTTTGTGGATAAATTCATTGCTGTTTTCCAATTGTTTACTAATTTCTAAAAATCTGAGGGAGAGTTATTGCATCCTATTGTCGCGTCCTGTCAGTACTTTTGAGTATAAGATATTTATACTGTTAACGATTGTCACAAAATATAGCATATTAAATTCAAAATATTTGTGAAACTCATATTCTGTATTTTTATAAGCTAGTTTGAAGGATAATGGCCTTCTTTCTTACCTATTATAACGAATAATTTACGACATTCTCTTCTTTTTTTTTTTTTTTTTTTATATTTATTTCATATTTAGTACTAGCAAAATACCAGGGCTATGCCACGAAATTTTACCATGTGCAATATTTTAACCTAAGGTCGCTTCACACTAAAAACTAATAGCCTGGTAAAGCCTTAATATTAGAAGCCCCTCCCTTGTCGAGAAACAATCAAAAAATTCCCCGTTAATAACTATAATACAACACCCCTTTAAGAGTATTTTAACACGTGATGTTTGTAAAAAGCAAAATTAGAAGGTCAAAACTACTTATGTCGAAACTTTCAGTTTCAGAGCTGTAGCCCTATTAGTAGTCGTTTTGTGAAATGTTTATTAATTAATTAAAAAAAACTAAATAAAAATTTAAAATTCTGTTTTCAAAGTCCAATCAGATGGCCAAAACTACTTAGGTTGAATATTTCAAAGCTGTAACCCTATTAAAAGTCGTTTTGTAAAAAAAATTGTTAATTAATTAAGAAAATTAATTAAAAAAAAACTAAATAAAAATTTAAAATTCTGTTTCTCAAAACTATAATTAGAAGTCTAAAACTACGTATGTGGAAAATTTCGAAGCTGTATATCTATTTGAAGTCGCTTTGTAAAAAAAAAATTAATTAAAATGTAACTAATTAAAATTTTAACATTCTGTTTGACATGAAGAAGGCCAAAAACTACTTAAGCTGTAAATTTCAGAGCTCTTCTCCAATTTTAAGTAGGTTTCTATAGATCCACAGACAGACACACAGCTTGTTTTATTATTATAAATTAATTGAAAAAATTAATTAAAAAGTAACTAAATAAAAATTTAAAATTCTGTTTTTCAAAAGTCCAGTTAAAAGTCCAAAAGTTTTTTTGTTGAAATTTTCAGAGCTGTAGCCCTATTAGAAATCGTTTTGTAAAATATTTATTAGTTAATTAAAAAAAATTAAAAAAAGAACTAAATAAAAATGTAAAATTCTGTTTTTTAAATGTCCAATTAGATGGCTAAAACTGCTTATGATGAAAATTTCAGAGCTGTTGTCCTATTAGAAATCATTTTCTAAAATATTTATTAATTAATTAAAAAAATTAATTAAAAAAGAACTAAATAAAAATTTAAAATTCTGTTTTTCAAAAGTCCAATCAGAAGGCCAAAATTACTTTTGTTGAATATTTCAGAGCTGGTGCACTATTAAAATTTGTTTTGTAAAAAAATTTGTTAATTAATTCAGAAAATTAATTTTTAAAAAAACTAATCAAAATTTTTAAATTCTGTTTTTCAAAACTACAATTGGAAGGCTAAACCTACTTATGTTGAGAATTTCAGAGCTGTATCTCTATTTGAAGACACTTTGTAAAAAATAAATTAATTAAAAAAGAACTAATTAAAATTTTAACATTCTGTTTGACATACATAAAATTAGTAAGCCAAAATTTCTTATGTTCAAAATTTCAGAGTTCTACTCCAATTTTAAGTAGGTTTCTATAGATCCCAGACAGATAGACACACAGATTGTTTTATTATTATAGATTTGAAATAAACACACTGAGTAAGAAATTACCGAACGTTTTCAAACACTTGGATTTTTAGATTTCTTTATGTTTTAAAACATTATGCATATTTATTCTTAGGTAACAAACAATTATTTTAGTCAGAAGTTTAATTAGAAGACTTGAACAACATTAATGGAACAACGACTCTGTCATAAGAATATCATAGCTCAAAATACGGATGGTGCCACTGAGCTAAAGAATACGGAACTGGAGTGCTGACTGAGCGAGCCGAAACTGAATCGCACCCTTTAGCGAGTGTGCGAATACGAAGGAGAAAAGTAGTTCCTCCCCATAGCTTCATGCATTGATAATTATGGGTGAAGTTTTGGCTATTCACTTGCAATCAGCAACTTTTATACAGAAACAAATTATTTTTTATTGGAGTAGAATTCTTGCTTCCAAACTCAGGATATTAAGGTGTTATTTTTATTAGAAATTATACTGTTTATATGAGGAAGGAAGTGTGCCAAATCAAGCAAAATAGAGATTTAGGTTACGGGATCTAACTTATTTGCCATGTTTACAAGATAGAAATTCTTTTATGGATGTTCTGGAAATCGGGCCAAGTATGTTAATTTAATTCAAATGCATATTTTAGCTCTTTGAGGCACGGCAGCATTAAAAATATCCCACCTTTTTAGAGCACAGTACTGCATTTTGAGGCTTTTTTAGAACCACACCAAAACAGTGCAATAATAAAATTTCTGTGCAACATGGATCTATTTTATTTTTTGAAATCTTATATCCAAATGTTCGTGTTGCCCTTGCACCAAATAAATTTAAGTCCAATCAACCTATGCCCCTAAAGTGTTAAGGTTATCCAAGAGTTTTCAATCCTTTTTAGGACGTTTTAACTTTTGGAATTTTTTTTTAAAAAATTTAAATCTAACAATGACTTTAATTTTAAAATTAGAAAAAAATTGTGATACATTTTTCTACTATATTACAGAATTGAAAACAATATTGGTTGTCAAAACATTAAAATAAATTATTGAATAATAAAATAACAATTGATGAAATTAATAGTCAATTTGTTTTCCTTCCATTTATTTGCAAGTATTGCATACAAAACAATATAATAGACCTTTAAACTAATGAGCTTAAAGGACAGACAATAAATAAAAAGTTTTGTTAATTCTGCACCTGCAAGATTTTTGTACAGAACTTTCAACATATTCTTTTTTCAGAACTTTTTGAGTAATGAGTATCCTTATGAATGATGAATGTCTTAGAAACCATTTATATGTCATCTTGTTCATTTTGAATATATGCATTTAGATTCCAAATTTAAAATTAGTAAATGATTACATTACTATTAAAATTTATTATATACTTTTTAACAGAGTTCAGAATACGGCAAAAATTGCTATATCGTATGGTAATCGGATCATAACCAAATTATAGCAGACATTCGATATCGATATTGCAATTTATTTTACTAAATATTTTAATACAATTTGTGTCAGAAGCAATATTCTAAATATTTTAATACAATTTGTGTCATAAGCAATATTCAGTTTCTATTTGAGCATATCATAATTGGAATTACAATTTCATTTTCAGTAGCTTATAAAATATACAATCTCTTAATATATTAAAAGATACATTTATACTTCTTCAATAACAAAAGTATGAGTAATGCAGGTGTACTTACTATGGCTTTAACAGAAGCTTCGCTGGATACACTTCGAATCGCACGAAATTGAACACAAAGTAAATAAATAAAAGTTTAAATCCTTTCAAAGCAAAATCAGAAACTCACCGACTAATTGACGATTTCACGCTGCAAAATTATTTACATTAACGTGCGAGACATTTCTCAAAAAAATCCACTTTTGTTTTGACGATCACTATAAGGAAACACTCAAACCTCGGCATTTCCCGATATATATAAATATAAACAAGCTTTTTCTAAGCTGTATTATCGCTGTTAATAAATAAAATAAGATAAAATAGAACTTTAAAAAATACGTCACTATTTTGCAGAAAATACTCAGACTATTTGGTTAGCAACAAAGCCCGCCAAGAATAATTTGAATAGACAAATCGCAATGTTTTGCCCTGATATCCTAGCACGTGCTCGAATACCAGGGCATATTGTGTTAATGCGCGTGGCTCGATTGCGCACTTGTAAAAGAAGCGAAGGTCATCACTCCAGTGTTTTTCTTTAGCTCAGTGGATGGTGCTGGCAATATGGGTGACCATTGAATTGGACTGTAAGCGAAGTTAGTCAGAGTAGCCACAGAACCTTTAAATGTCAGGGAGCTTTTTGATTCTGGAAAAAATCAGCGAATTGTCAAGAAACTTTTTAAAATTTCACGAAAATCAGTTAAATTTTCTATTGTTTTGAAGGAACGTTTCACCTTTCACCCGTATTTTGCCGCCATTTACACCGAAAATTTGTGTGGTAATCGATAGAAGTTTAATATTAAGGAATAATTTAAACTTTTTATTAACGCCAAAACTATTTTTTTTTTTTTAAATCGACATATTATCTCTTTAGCATACATGTTATATTTTATCAGGGTGTTTACACATTTAGAAAACTTTGAAAAATTGGGCAACTTTGAAAAAAAGTTTGCCGTAAAATCAGGAAATTTTTTAGACACTATCAGGAGAATCGAGGAACTTTTTTTTTCCCCTAAATTTTGTGGCCACCCCGAATAAAAGTGTTTAACAAAATGACAGCGTACTAAATAACCTTTACTTGTTTCAGGAAATCTTGGAATTGATAGAACATGATTTCGAGCGGGATTGTTTTAACAAGAAAATGAGGAATTTGGGCCGTCGTCGGTCTTCACTTCACCACAAATGTAATAGTTGCTGTGAAGGCGGGAATCTCGTTTTCTGCCATGTCTGTCCGGCCGCATTTCACCCTCTGTGCCTGTAAGTTGAGCTTCTGTTACATTCAAGATTTGATTTCTTTTATGTATATCTCGTTGCTAAGTACAGAAGTGGTATTTGCATTTTTTGGTCAAATTGAGTTAATGCTACCCACTCATCTCTTACTACAACTTCTGGACAGTGCCTACTTGGATATTAATTGCATATTTCTAGGTATTGATTTGAAGGCGAAGAAGGCTTATCAATCACTATAGAGGTCTATATTACCCACTTCCCCCCAAACATTGCCGGCGGCAGAATTATTTTCAGGAGGGTGCAAATCATGCACTTGAAGAGGCTAGACTAGAGGTCGGTAATATCGATCAAAATAAGTATCGATACTATATCGTTGCATAGTAAAAAAATATCGATAAAATATCGATACCTGATTTATTTTATTTGATTTTCAATTTTGCCAGAAACAAAGTTTTTCGGGGCAAATTTCAAATTTTCATGATTGCTTTTTTGTAAGGTGACTACTTTTTCAACTGAAATGGATCTATTACAAAAAAAAAAAAAAAAAAAAAAAAATTATATTTTTGCTTAATTGGTGCAGTGATTTTAAGAAAAATTTAGATAATTTTCAATAGTTTTTAAGTGCATGGAAAATATTGAATATTAGTGCCATTTTAACTATCTCTCAGCCAAGTTCAAACTTTAGTTTTGAAGTTTTTGAAAAGGGAATAAAGAAAATAGTAAAAACACATGGAATTACAAAACGATCATCAAAAAACTAAAAATGTTTGAAAATATCGATATATCGGTGAAATTTATCGAAATTTTTTTAGAAATATCGATAAACATATCGTCGTACCGATATATCACCGACCTCTAGGCAAGACGGTTAAATTTTTGTTCAAACCTTGATTTTGTTATTATATTTCCTGAATCAAATGTTAAGATATACAATATGAATAAATTTCTGTTCCATAGAATAGTTTAAAACCTCTGTCATACTTCTGTTTTCCAGGGATTCATACCACTTTGCTATTTTTATACAAATGAGTCTTATAATAATAAAACAAAGAGCGTGTGGATCTGTAGAAAGCTACTTAAAATAGGTGTAGAACTTTACATACAATTTTTTACATAAGTAGTTTTGGCCTTCTGATTGTACCTTTGATAAACGGAATGTTAAAATTTTAATTAGTTAATTTTTAATTATTTTTTTTACCAACCGACTTCAAATAGAGGTACAGCTCTGAAATTTTCAACATCGGTAGTTTTGGTCTTTTTTTAGTTGGACTTTTTAAAAACGGATTGTTAAAATTTAATTAGTTTTTTAACTAATTAAAAAAAAATTACATAACGATTTCTAATAAGGCTACAGCTCAGAAATTTTCAGCATAAGTAGTTTTGACCTTCAGATTGTACATTTGACAAACAGAATGTCAAATTTTTTTTTACGAAGCGACTTAAAATATAGGTACACCTCTGAAATTTTCAACCTATGTAGGTTTGGACTTCTAATTAGATTTTTGAAACACAGAATTTAAAAAATTTAATTTGTTTTTAATTAATATTTTTACAAAGCGACTTCTAATAGATCTAGAGCTCTGAAATTTTCAACATAAGTAGTTTTTGCCTTCTAATTTTGCTTTTCATAAACATTTATAAAAATAATTCAGAGGGGTGATTGGGGTTGTGTTATTGTATCGACGGGCAATTTTTCGGTTCTCGATGAGGAGGGTTCTTTAATGAACCTTCTAGAGATTGAAGCGAGCCTGTCCTTGCATAGCAATAAATTTTCAGCGAGCTTGTGCTTGCGTAGCAATTAAACTTTTCAGAGATCTAAGCGAGCTGTGTTTGTGTTACAATGAAACTTTTAGTGTGCAAAGAGAGCTTGGTTTTGCATAGCAAACCCGTTCGTGAAGTGTCAAATGCTAATAAGTATAAATGGTGTTTTTTTTTTTTTTTTTTTTTTTTTTTTTTTTTTTTTTTTTTACAAATTATATTTTTTGTTGTAATTTTATGCATATCTTATAATTTTATATTTATTAATATGTGTTTTATGTAGAAAAATTAAATCGGATACAATTTGTTATATTTCTGCTACTAATATCTTCGAATTTTTCTGCTACATTTTCTCTTATTCTGCTCCGAAAGTTAAATTTTGCTGCTACATTTTCTCTTATTCTGCTCCGAAAGTTAAATTTTTCTGCTCCAATTTTTTGCGAATCTGCACCAAATGTTAAATTTTGCTGCTCCAAAATTGCTCCAAACTGGGCTTTTGCACTTCCCACCCCTGTAAGAGACAGTGTGGGGGAGGATCGTTAATGGTTTGGGCTGGATTTGGTAATGCTGGGCGGACTAACATTGCCTTCCCTACTGTTCGAATGAGAGCAATAGACTATCAAGACCTGTTGGAAGAAAAAAATTGGCCTTTTGGAGAAGAAATTGGAGGTCCATTTTGGAAGTTCCAACAGGACAATGCTAGCATTCATGTTGCAAACTCGTCTTGGGAATGGTTCCTGGACAACGAAGTGCAGGTAATCGAATGGCCTGCTTGTTCTCCTGACATGAACCCCATGTAAAACGTCTGGGGTATTCTAAGCAGAGCAGTATACGCCAACAGCAAGCAGTATTCAACGGTTCAAGAATTGAAAGTCTCCATTATTACAGAATGGGAAAATCTGAATGCAGATATACTCAAACGCTTAGTCGAAAGCATGCCTAATTGAATTTTTTAACTTATAACCAAAAAGGGTGCTCTTACAAAATATTAACTGAAAGTGGTTCTATCATTTTGCAACCTAAAATTTGTATTTTTTATTTTATTACATGAAAATATAAACATGAGTAATGTTTTTACTTTATTATTGTCATTCTTATTTTGTATATTTTCAATAAAAATATTTATTTCAATCATTTATTCCAATTACTGTATGCTAGGCTGAAAATACATGGTTGTTCTATCATTATGCAACGCGGTGTAAATGGAGGAAAAGTATTCAATTTACTTAGTCTACTTTAAGAGTTTATAAGCTATGAAAAAGTGTTAGTTGGAGATCAGAGGTGCCATTACGTGGTTATCTGTTATTTGCTCTACAAAATGGCGAAGTCTAATTGTCTTACCTGCAGAGGAAATATTAAAAAAAAAAAATCATATAAACAGAATTCTTACCAAATGTTGATTTTCTTTCCTGTTGCCACAATGCTATAACAATACACAATAAAACTAAATAACCAAACGAGAATGCAAATGTCTAAAAATATCTCAAAATATGTAAAATTACAACACATTTCACATTTTTCAAATTTTCTCACTAACAACACATTTCACATTAATGCAGATTCTTAAATAAAAAAATTGTGATCGTGCTTTCGTCTTACAATCTGTTCTTTTTACAAAACCTACGCTAGAATGCTCGATCAACAGGGAATGACGTCATAAACAAGAACTCAATTAGTTGTAACTATTTTTTTTTTTTTGTCATTGTGGCAACAGCAAAGAGAATCGACTTTTGGAGAGAATTCTGTTTGGCGAAAATGTTGATCCTTTAATTCTTAAGTACCAAACAAAGTTAATATATTATTCAATAAGTTAGCGTTCGCTACATAAAGTTTTTAAACTTTAAACCGCCAATTCTCAACTTGTGCTCAGTTGTAGTAGATACTACTTATGTGCAGGGCCTGATTTACCAGTAGGCCCCCTAGGCCAGGGCCTAGGGGCCCCCAAATTTTGAAAGTTTTCTGAAAATTGTAAATATAATGGTCTTTTAATGGGAAGTACTGAACAAAAATAATAAAAAATTTTTAGATACACATCCGCAAATTCCATATTTTTTATAGTCACAGAGAGTTAAGTTAGATGGATTAACCTAATAAAACCTAACTAAGCAAATCTTTCCGGTTCAGCCAATCATATACAATTTCTTCATATGTACACGGAGACAAGGGCTTTACGCCGTTGTTCTTCTCTCGCCTCTTGTAAAGAGATGTTCACCAATCATATTGTTACGAATTTTTCCACTGAGGCAATGATGGCACAGTTTTCACGGTTTAAAAGTATTTATTCTCTCTTCAGAAAACTCACAAAATTTATTCACAGGCAACAGTTTAATTACTCTCAAGCTTCAACACAAGCTTCAACAAAAATAACTTCGAATTCAGCGATTATACAAGCTCACTCCAATAGATAAACAAAGCGATCCGCTTTCAACGAAATCCGAAGTCAATCTGAAAACTTTCCCGTTCGCCAGTCTTTTATATACAAGCGCGTGAGACATTCTCGAAATTTCCAGCCAATTCATAGAAAAGAAATTTCTCGAAACTTCTCGATTGCTTTAGGTGTTGCCACCTTTTTCTAACTTGTATAATCGCTATTAATTAATAAATAAAATAAGATAAAAATAAATTACAATAGAATTTTGAAATAATACGTCACTATTTACAATATATACAGACAATTTGTGCAACAATATACAACTTCTTATATTATGAAATGAAAGAGTCTTTGTGATTGGTTGGTTTGCAGGCTCTTCCGTGGACTTTTTTGGCCCTCCTTTTTGATAAGATCGTGGAAACAGAAGAAAGGTTACTTTGTATTATTTACAATTATTGTTATAAAATTAGGTAATCATTATTATTATATAATTTGTGGACCCTGTGGTAAAATGTAAGTTTAAAATACAGGAAAGTGTGCTTAAGATCAGTGTTCATGGGGGGAGGGGGAGTCTTGATCAATTCAAAAGTTTTGAGGAAATTAAGATCATACTAATTATAACAAAAAAAATCGTGTGAAAGTAAACTATGAGTTTTAATTTGTAAAAAGTTATTCTTAACGAATGTAGCTTGATCTGGTAATATTGTGACGTAAGGAAATAAATATTTGCTATTGGGGCCCCTCTCTGAATGTTGGGCCTACAGTAAAAAAAATTATAAATCGGGCCCTGCTTATGTGCTTAGAACGGCAATATTTCTAAAGTACTTTATCTGTAGAAATATTGCGTCGAGACATTCGGTGTTTTTGTCACCTACTGTAACAACAATACAGAACTAGAAATAACGTAATGATTGAATTAAAATTATTTACCAGTTCCCTTGCGAAATCACTTCTTGTAGTCATATTACTCCTTTTTTGAGATTAAATGACTTCATTAGCTTTCTTTGCCAACCTTTTGAACAGAAATCATCCGAACATTGAGCTAGTTATTTTAGGTTGTTCTTAAATGGCTATAAAAGAAGAGTGCGGAAAACCTTCTTGTATAACTCTAATGGTCCTTAGAAACTTGAGTTTTAAAAGTCATTAAAATAAGCATGGGTAAGATTCAAAGTCTTTAGTAGAAAGGAAGGGACAAAGATTGCGTTTTTTCGTAAGGTCCGTAGTACTTACTATGTGGTATATACGATGTAGAAATAAGTAATTCAATTAATACAGATATACATAAACAGATATTACATATCTTATCAACCTTACTCAACAAAATTCGTTTTCTATTTAAATATAGGGAAAGGTGTTGTTTCTTTGACCACGTTGCAAAATTTTAAGTTTCTTATCTTGAATATTAAGGCTAAATTCAATTTTCTTATTTTATTCTAATCAGTATCATAGTTTATCATACATAATTTTTTCCAAAGTTCAAGTTTTACTTTTATTATTTTTCTATTTAATTTTTCTCTTTTAAATAATATTTTTTTTTTATCAAAGGTACAACATATAATTTTATTTTTGACCATGGTTTGTTGTACCTCTGACCAGTTAATTAAACAGCACCACAATGAAGAAAAAAATAATTTCACTCAGTACAAATAATCAATGTAAATTAAATACACACATGATATAATATAAATGATATTAATGATAGTTTTTTAAGTTTTGTATTTATTTGTCTTTATAGTATGAAAAATCCATTCCAATGACAAACATTCTAACTGTCGAGCAGATCCACTAGTAGTAATAGGGTTTGGAAGTTTAGCCACAGGGCTTTCTATATCAATATCATACAAAAATTTCATCTTTTAAACCTATGAGTACCTTTGACATGGTAAAAGGTACAACATCATTACAGTGCTAAGTAGAAAAGCATGCTACAGTTTTATGCTTAGGATAAAGATTGCTACATTGAATACATAATGAAGTCACCTTTTAGAAAATATATACATTAGGGTTTTTTTTTTTTTTTAAATAGAATGTGCCAGCTTCTAATGGTAAATTCCCGCATTTTTTAAAAACGAGTGAAATTAGTATATATTTATGAAGAATTTCTTTCTGATTCCAAATACTTAAACTAAAGATCTTTAAAAAAAATTAGTTATTTAAATATTAAGAAAAGAAAATACCCCAAAACCGAACCAAAACCAGTTTCATAAAAACAGTCAATAAAATTCGTGACGTAAAGAGTCCCTATCGTTTCTATGGTTATTGTGAGGTTTCTGCCAAATAGTTGGCGTTGAAAGAGGTGGCGTTGGTAGACCATTGCCACATTCCGTACAGGTTGGCGTGATTTGCGAGAAACTTACAAATCAGGTTTCCGCTGCTGCATTTCAAGCCAAGATGTTTGCCAAGGCGTGACGTCACATTCAATGCCAGCGAAATGAGTCGTTTTCTCGCCAATTAAATTTGCGATCAAAATTTTAAAAAAAAAAAAAAAAAAGCGCATTGAGCAGACATTTTTGTGTTTTATGGCTTTTTCGAAACATTTAGAATGGAATAAAAAAATGTGGGAATTGTCCATTGCATCAATTTCATCATAATAATGGCATATGCAGAACACCCTAACAGCAAACCGGGATAATGATGCTTATTATTTATTCAAAATGTAATAAAAATTGATATAATTTTAATAGTACTCCACTACTGTTGTAATGAAATTTGAAAATTTAATTTTTTTAATTTTAATAAGCATTTTTTAAAATCATCTCATTTAAAAAATTTATATTATGAGCACCATTGCTTTAGCATTGGGATTTTTTTCTAATTTCCTACTCACAATAAACAACTTTTTGCGCTGCTGGTATTTTTTCTTTTTGTATAAAGCTTAAATAATAACATATATATATATATATATATATATATATATATATATATATATATATATATATATATATATATATATATATATATATATATATATATATATATATATATATATATATATATATATATATATATATATATATATATATATATATATATATATATATCTATATATATATATATATATATATATATATATATATATATATATATATATATATATATATATATATATATATATATATATATATATATATATATATATATATATATATATATATATATATATATATATATATATATATATATATATATATATATATATATATATATATATAACATACATTTACCGCTTCCTTTCTAAAAAATATTTTAATACTGAAAAGTTGCCTGTTTCGGCAGAATGACCCCCAACTATCTCAAATAATTTTCATCACTAAAGACACAACACAAAAAAAAATTATTATGTAGCAAAACATTATTAAAAAAATACTTACATTTTCATGATAGTGTATTAATTAGTATTATTCACAAGAATCCTGTATTATTAAAATAACCAATAGTTCATTGCACAAGCCCTCTAGGGTAGGAATTATGCACTAATTAAATTATTTTTCATAATGAAACGCTAGAAGGTACCTGAGGATTGATTGTCAAAGGAATAATATGATCGCAGGTACAACACCTTCCCCTATTTCACGTCAAAAAAGATTCCAAACTATACTAAATGAAAACAGTTATTGGTGCAACTAATTGCGAAAGTAATACTTTTTCAAACAATGCAAAACGAATAATCTTTCTAAATATTTTTTAGAGATCCACCACTGACTGCAGAGGATATTCCTAGAGGCAAGTGGTTATGCAATCGTTGCAAGTCAACTCAAGATGTAAGTTGTTATTCAATTAAAAATAAAAATATATACTTGAAAATTATTTTGAGATGGCCGTAACATTACTATGACATATGATCTATTAACAATTTCAAAATCCAATCCTATCAATACCAATATTTCCGTTTAAACTCTGTAATCATATCCTGAATCAATTAACTAAGAGAAATGGGTCATTCTCTGTAAAACGCACAAAAGCTTGTCGCAACTTTTTTTTCTCCACATGATAAGTTGAATATTTCTGTTAACCATTGAATATATTTTAATGTAACCAAAACATATCATATAAATTGAAAAAAATATTTTTATACTAAAAAAAAAGCGTCCACAGACATGATTTGTCATGTCCGTGGATTATCGCAATTTCAAGGTTGATTGCTTTATCAGTATCAGGGGCGAAAGTTTTCAGTATTTTTGCGGATTTCAGTATTTTCTTTTTTTATTTTCAATTACGGAAGTGTTTTTGTTTGAACAAGTTGCATTAGAGTTCATGTTATTCATTAGCTAACAATGAATTCAAAACGGAACCTGCATACGTTCAGACTCCCCAAAAAACAAACGGAGGAAAGAGTACTTTCCCCTGCATTTTTCTCTGACGTCATAGCCTTTATCGGCATTAATTTCGTTGGTATGTGGTGGCCATTTTGTTGAGCATAGCGATGAAATTGCCACTATTCCAGCAATTACGGGGGAGGGGCGTAATTGCCGAGAATCTGGTTGAGATAATTACTTTCGTCGGATGTTACGCCGATATAACAGTCACTGACTCTATTGAAGAGATTTGCACCTGTCAGACATGTTGCAGTTTAGCAGAAACTTGGATTTCCTTTTTTTTTTTTTTTCTTCTTTCTTTTTTTTTTAATGAGATTTCGAGCATTTCTGAGATTGATACAAATCTGCATTACAATTGTATTGAGCTTGCTTACAAATTTGGCAACCGCGGAACCTGCGTACGTTCAGACTTTTCCAATTATCTGATATGATGATCACTTTTCCTGCAGATTGACAGCGTCTATCACCATTATTTACGTTGGTGTGTAGTGGTTAGTTTCTCTGAGCGCTGCGCTGACGTAAGGACTTTGCCAATATTTGCGGTGCTAGATACATTCTCCGAGGTTTACGTTGCTGTGCTGTTCATTTTCGGTGAGTGTTACGTTGATAAAATAGCCACTATTCCAAAGGTTTGCCTCTCTGTAGTGATCACTAACGCCGAAATTTACGTGGTTATGGTAGACAATTTGGTGCAGTGTTTCGTCAATATAATCGCATTTTCATTTTTGCTGATGTTGCTTTAATATAATTGCTGAGATTTGCACCGGTATGGTGTCTACTATCGGCGTTATTTACGTTGGAATATTGGTAGCTTCCACCTAGGTTTAAACGGTTTTAAAGCAGATATTGTCGAGATTTGCGATACAGTTTGGTGACATTCATCTACGATGTCATTGATGTGATAGCTACTAGGTCAGTGATTAGTGTCTGTGTGGCCATCTGTTTCGTCTTTGCTTGAATGGACACCCTGTTATTGCAATTTTTTTCAGCAAAAGTTTAATTGATTTGATTAATGTATATTTAATTGATACATCGAATTATTTGATCTCTGAAATGTTTTATGTGTAACTTGTGTGCATAATTAACAAATCATTAAATAAAGCTTTAGCTTTCTTCACTACGATTTACCTTTTATTAGCTAGTACAGGGGTCGCAGACGTCCTATATGTCCTATATATCCTATATATTTTTAAAAATCGGGGAAAACGTCCTATATTGTCCTATATTTTTTTAATTGTCCTATATATCTACGTTGATTTGACCTATGTTTTCTTCGAATTCGTTATAACGGCACCGTTAATTTTATATTTCGGATTCTTTGCCGCGATCGTAAGTGAAAGAGACCTAACTAAAGTAATGTAGGCGGCTGCGTCTTATTTCTTGTGACGTCACAACCTACAACTCAACTCGATTCAACTGGACCGCGAGAGTTGCAAAGTGTAAACATGTTCGCGGGCTTGAATTTCTTATCTGTTTTCTCCTCCAATATAGTAAATTAATTGGTTATTATGCAGCAAGATAACGAATAAGAAAGATAAGCAGAAACAAAACTCTGCCTCGGAAAGAACGGATAAAAACAACTTGCAGGACTAAAAGTTGGTTGTTTCCAGATTACCTGGCGCCGGCAGCATCACGAGAGCTATAATGCGCCGAAGCATTAGACAAGCCAGCATACACTTACAAACACCCATGTCTAACACGGGACTCGAACCCGCAACCTCGCGGTCTAGAAGCTAGCATGCTAACCACTATACCGTTTGGACGGCACAGGACTAAAAGAACGATATTTCAAGTGCTCAGTCAATAATTGATGAAGGAAACAAAAGGGTTAAGATTTAATGCAAGGTGTCGAATGGCGATATTTTCAAAAAAGTCGCTGAAATGGAAAATGACATCAAATTATTGTGTTGTCCAAGTGCCGGAAAACCAAGTCAACGGGTTGCTACATTCGGCGCTAAATCTCCTACTTTCCGCCGCCAATCCATCCGACACCGAATAGGAATTTGTTTTTTTAATTGTGTGTTTTATATTCTCTTAAATGTATTCTCTCAATGTAACGAGTTTTAAAGGGACACAGTTATTTTCTAAGTACTTAATTATAGATATTCTTCTCTTAAAAAAGAAAATTTATGTTAATTGGTACTGTGTAAAAGTCCTCCTAAGTTCGTCTTATATGTTTATTTCATTAACGTTTCATTTAAATTTTTCATTAATAAATTTTTCATTAATGAGTTAATTTTAAAGTTCAGTAGAGACTGTGTATAGTTATTTGATGTTTTATACTGTAATTTTTTTTAAAAAAATCCTATATATTTTTATTTCGTCACTTTGACCCCTGCTAGTACTTAAAATTTTCGTTAAAAAAAATGTTTCCTAACTTTCACCCATGATTCAGTATTTTAATTTCCCTTCATATTTCCTAACATAAATTGCAACAACGTACTAGGAGAATCGTATTAATTTGAGAACACAGATAACTTCATATCAGGAGGCTTTGATAGTATAATAATTGATCTTTCTGTTGTGTATTTATCTAAACCAATAAAGCTTGTGTGTCAACTGGCAGTAAATCTCATTTCCCGCCTCAGTCCAGAAACTGCCTATTTTTCATAATAATAATTACTTCATATTGTATACATCTTGTGCCCCCAAATAGAAACCATTTTTCAAGCTTGAAATTCACTTATCCTCACCGTGCCAAAAATTTCAGTATATTTGTATTACGCGTCATTAAAAGTGCTTAATAGTTTAAAAGTTAGTAGTAGTAATAGTTCCAAACCTTAAAAGTACTTGAAAATGACTAAAGGTTCTTAAATTTACTTTAAAATGCTTAGAGGTCCTTAAAAGTTACTTATCCTCACCGTACCAAAATTTTTCAGTATATTTGTATTAAGCGTCATTTAAAGTGCTTTATAGTTTAACTGTTTTTCCAGACCTTAAAAGAACTTAAAAATGACTAAGGGTCCTTAAATTTACTTTAAAATGCTTAGAGGTCCTTAAAAGTCACTTATCCTCACCGTACCAAAAAATTTCAGTATATTTGTATTAAGCCTCATTAAAAGTGCTTAATAGTTCTACTGGCTTTCCGGACCTTAAAAGTACTTCAAAATGACTAAAGGTCCTTAAATGTACTTTAAAATGCTTAGATGTACTTAAAAGTCACTTATCCTCACCGTACCAAAAATTTTCAGTATATTTGTATTAAGCGTGTATCAACTTGCACATGGTTTGGTTCGTATTTTCTGATTGGTAGAGTAGAAATCAAGTGGTTTTAATTACACCCTGTATTCTGTAAAACGATCATGTGATATTACAGCTTACGTTTTGCGAGCTAAAAAAATCAAGGTCTGTTTATAAAGCAAAATGCAAATTGTGCATGAAAGATTTTGATATTAACGTTCTGAGCAAAGCTGCTGTAAAGTCATATATTAAAGACCTGATGCATGAAAATAAATTTTCGAAGATCCTTAAAAAAAATTATTTAGGTCCTTAAAAGTCCTTGAAAAGTCATTGATATTCAATCTATGATTTCAGTGCGAACTTTGTGTAGCTTTCACTTGTTTCGAAAATCAAGTTGGATACCTCCATCGTAATAAAACTGCAGCTTCCTATAAAAAAAAAAAGCGTACATACATGAAAGTATACTTACATTTCGTGAAATTATTACGAAACAACGAATTGTGTCGTAGATTAAGAAATATACACAAAATGAATAAAAGTAACTAGCAATGTGAAATTGCAACTCAAGTCAACAAATGTAGATGCTTATATACAAAATGCAACTATCGTTTGAACAGTTTTTAACTTTTTTATGAAGAATATTTGGATACATGTTCTTTATCAGTGATTATTTTACTAAGAAACAATAAATTAACATCTTCTTTTAAAAGAGCCGCCATTTTACTTATTTCTCAAAGCCGGTTTGAATACTCGAATTTTAAAAATATTTCGATAATGTTCATAAGAGATAAGAAATATAATGGAGTGTTAGAAATGTGTATCACTAATCCTAAAATTGTTCGATTTTGTATTTTTAACTGAACCCATCTTAATTTAACCCATGTAAAAATTACCCAATAAATGAAGTTCCTTTGTTGAAAATTACAATTAAATAAAAATTCAGCCACGACTGTTATTCTTTTGAATGTTCATTTTTTATTTCTTAACAGATGGACGTATCGTCTGCAATTTCTCGAAGATCGTCCCATTCAAAGACAACGGATAACCCTCGGAGCATGCTCAGTAAGTTGACTGCTTCCTTGGGCACTACCAATCCAAAGCAATTTGGATTGAATAAGAAATTGACCTGCCATTCGGAACTACCAGGTTTGAAACGTTATATATCATGTACATGTTAGTTATTGGGATAGCTGAGTGGATGGAGGAGATTCGTAACAAAACAAAAATGTCAAGATCTCTCAAAGGTCTAAAATTGCGCTTTTTTTAGTAACAAACCTCATCAGTCCACATTTCTGTTGTTCTGCTTGTTAAAGAAACGGGATAAGTGTAAGAAGTCAGCCTAACTAATATTACTTTCATCTACTGGTTAAACTCCAACTGAAAAGATTTTGCACTGAGAGTTTCACCCTTCTTTGTTTGAAACAAACCTCATCAGTCAACATTTCTATTATTCAGTATGTTATAGAAACGGGGTAGGTGTAATAAATCAGCCTAACTAATATTGCTTTCGTCTACTGATAAAACTTCAATTGAAAAGATTTTGAGCTTAGAGTTGCAGCCTTCTTTTTTGAAACAAACCTCATCAATTAACATTTCTGTTATTCAATATGTTAGAGAAACGGGGTAAGTGTAAGAAGTCAGCCTAACTAATATTACTTTCGTCTACTGGTAAAACTCCAACTGAAAAGATTTTGCACTAAGAGTTTCACCTTTCTTTGTTTAAAACAAATCTCATCAGTCACAATTTCTGATGTTCCCCGCATGTTATAGAAACGGGGCAAGTATAAGAAGTCAGCCTAACTAGTATTACTTTCGTCTACTGGTAAAACTCCAACTGAAAAGATTTTGCACTAAGAGTTTCACCCTTCTTTGTTTAAAACAAACCTCATCAGTCAACATTTCTGATGTTCTGCTTGTTAAAGAAACTGGGTAGGTGTAAGAAATCAGCCTAACTAATATTGCTTTCGTCTACTGATAAAACTCCAACTGAAAAGATTTTGAGCTTAGAGTTTCAGCCTTCTTTTTTTGAAACAAACCTCATTAATTAACATTTCTATTATTCAATATGTTAGAGAAACGGGGTAGGTGTAATAAATCAGCCTAACTAATATTGCTTTCGTCTACTGATAAAACTCCAAATGAAAAGATTTTGAGCTTAGAGTTTCAGCCTTCTTTTTTTGAAACAAACCTCATTAATTAACATTTCTATTATTCAATATGTTAGAGAAACGGGGTAAGTGTAAGAAGTCAGCCTAACTAATATTACTTTCATCTACTGGTTAAACTCCAACTGAAAAGATTTTGCACTGAGAGTTTCACCCTTCTTTGTTTGAAACAAACCTCATCAGTCAACATTTCTATTATTCAGTATGTTATAGAAACGGGGTAGGTGTAATAAATCAGCCTAACTAATATTGCTTTCGTCTACTGATAAAACTTCAATTGAAAAGATTTTGAGCTTAGAGTTGCAGCCTTCTTTTTTGAAACAAACCTCATCAATTAACATTTCTGTTATTCAATATGTTAGAGAAACGGGGTATGTGTAAGAAGTCAGCCTAACTAATATTACTTTCGTCTACTGGTAAAACTCCAACTGAAAAGATTTTGCACTAAGAGTTTCACCTTTCTTTGTTTAAAACAAATCTCATCAGTCAACATTTCTGATGTTCCCCGCATGTTATAGAAACGGGGCAAGTATAAGAAGTCAGCCTAACTAGTATTACTTTCGTCTAATGGTAAAACTCCAACTGAAAAGATTTTGCACTAAGAGTTTCACCCTTCTTTGTTTGAAACAAATCTCATCAGTCCACATTTCTGATGTTCCGCATTTTATAGAAACGGGCATGTGTAAGAAGTCAGCCTAACTAATATTACTTTCGTCTACTGGTAAAACTCCAACTGAAAAGATTTTGCACTAAGAGTTTCACCCTTCTTTGTTTAAAACAAACCTCATCAGTCAACATTTCTGATGTTCTGCTTGTTAAAGAAACTGGGTAGGTGTAAGAAATCAGCCTAACTAATATTGCTTTCGTCTACTGATAAAACTCCAACTGAAAAGATTTTGAGCTTAGAGTTTCAGCCTTCTTTTTTTGAAACAAACCTCATCAATTAACATTTCTATTATTCAATATGTTAGAGAAACGGGGTAAGTGTAAGAAGTCAGCCTAACTAATATTACTTTCGTCTACTGGTTAAACTCCAACTGAAAAGATTTTGCACTAAGTGTTTCACCCTTCCTTGTTTGAAACAAACCTCATCAGTCAACATTTCTATTATTCAGTATGTTATAGAAACGGGGTAGGTCTAATAAATCAGCCTAACTAGTATTACTTTCTTCTAATGGTAAAACTCCAACTGAAAAGATTTTGCACTAAGAGTTTCACCCTTCTTTGTTTTAAACGAATCTCATCAGTCAACATTTCTGATGTTTCGTATGTTATAGAAATGGGGCAAGTGTAAGAAGTCAGCCTAACTAGCATTACTTTCGTCTACTGAAACTCCAACTGAAAAGATTTTGAACTAAGAGTTCCTTCTTTGTTTGAAACAAATCACATCAGTCCACATTTCTGATGTTCCGCATCTTATAGAAACGGGGCAAGTGTAAGAAGTCAGCCTAACTAATATTACTTTCGTCTACTGGTAAAACTCCAACTGAAAAGATTTTGCACTAAGAGTTTCACCCTTCTTTGTTTGAAACAAATCTCATCAGTCAACATTTCTGATGTTCTTCATGTTATAGAAACGGGGCAAGTGTAAGAAGTCAGCCTAACTAGTATTACTTTCGTCTACTGGTAAAACTCCATCTGAAAAGATTTTGCACTAAGAGTTTCACCCTTCTTTGTTTGAAACAAATCACATCAGTCCACATTTCTGATGTTCCGCATGTTATAGAAACGGGGCAAGTGTAAGAAGTCAGCCTAACTAGAATTACTTTCGTCTACTGGTAAAACTCCAACTGAAAAGATTTTGCACTAAGAGCCTTAACCTGTTAGAGAAATGAGGTCAGAGTGAGAGTCATTAACATATACCACCTTCATCCACTAGCCCAGCGTTCGCCACTCACTTTTAGAGATGGGCCGCATGACTTATGTTGGAACTTTCCGCGGGCCGCAGATTTATTCCGAATACGCCAATAAATATATTGCTTTACTACATATATTCAATTTGAGAAATGTGATAATTACTAAAGATTTAACAATATAAAACAATTTTGAAAACTGAAACAATAATTTAACTTTTTTATATTAATAAAAAAACAATTGATATTGGATTCTTGTTTCAAATAATTAAAAAAATAATGTTCTTTACATTGTACATGAAAGACATAAAAGAAGTTAATCTTTAGTGACAATATTACAATGTGACTTGGCATATAATCAATAAAGATATTTAAACCATACCTCCTATATCCGTCATTTTAGTCGATGTTAATTGTGAGACGATGACGGCTGGTCCGCTTTTCACTATCTACTTTGAGTTTAAAACTAGCCCTCTGCGCTATTATTGCACTGGAATCATAGAGATCGCGATTCTTCTTTTCTCTGGTCAAACCAAAAGAGGCCAGTATGCATTATAACACCCAACTCCTGCCCATCACATTAAAAAAAGCAGAAATCGAATTGTGCCTTTCACGAGTAGAGGGGGTAGGGTATCTATCACAAGTACAAAACTAAGCAATGCGAAGGAATGCGTCATTGGTAATAATTCAAACTATTGCTTTTTTTATTTTTCTGGCAGTCTCAGGGGAAAAAAAAAAAAAAAAAAAAAAAAAAGATTTTTCAGACTTACTGACGCGGGCCACTTAATGGAAAAGGGAGTTTTTGGTAGTAAACACATACTGTTGTAGACAAATTAAAATTATTTCCACAAAATTTGATTTTTGCTCTTCTGTACTGCCGGCGGGCCGGAGAAAAAGCTGTCGCGGGCCGCCTAGTGGCTGACCTTCGATTATACATCATTCATATCGAGCATGTTCTAATCAACAGAATACAAATTCGAAGACCAACAACAGGGTTGATCGAGTAAAATATGCAAATATAAATACAATCAAATTAGCATACATAGCATAAAATACAGAATAACGTAATATGAGAGAATTTGCAGAATACTAAATAAAAAACGCTAAAATTGCATAATACCTATTCCGTAGTAGACAAAGCATGGATAATTAATTTTACAAATTTAACACAATTACAACATATAAGTTTAGTGCGTTTGGTAATAGATCTATCTGTAAAGAGGGGAGGAGATTAAATAGCGGCACTTTAAGGAGTTATGTGGCAGATAATATAAACTTTAGTGAAAGATCGTGAGTTGTGATTTAGATAGAAAAAAAAAATTCAATGAAGTTTGTATATTATGCCATATATTTGAAGTCCACAAAGAATTCTTTGTGCAACTATGAAAAATTCTTCCTCTTTTAGACTGAGAGGCTACGGTTAATTTAGGTACCTCACCAAACATAATTCTGAAATTTTGATAGAAATGTTGTGGAGAAATGTTAGTCGATTATGAATAAACTGGTCTGCTGGGACAAAAATGTCCAAAAAAGTACAGTCAAACCCCGTTAACGCGAAATCGAACATAAAATCCCATTTAAAGCAAAGTAAAAACAATTCCTCGTTCACAAAACTTAACGCTAATTCATTCGTTTAACACGAAATCCGGTTAAAGCGAACAATTTCGGCAACCCCATCGACTTCGCATTAACGGGGTTTGACAGTACATCATAAATTGATTTTGAACGTGTTGATCTAAATCCAATTACCTTCTTTTAAAAAAGTAGCCAATTTGGCATCATCTGTTTCGCCATCAATTACGTAATATTTATTACCGATTTAACTCACTTTTAAAAGAAGCTAATTATTTTCGCCAGCGACCTGAAATCGTCTGCACTCTTATGTCATAATGCTCGCAATCGGATTCAGTTCAACTCATTCAAAGTCAATTTTTGCAATTTCGTCCATTTTTGTCCCTCCAGACCAGTTCATTCATAACTATAATCTACTTACATTTCTCTACATTAAATAAAAAATTTTAGTGATGTTCGATAAGATATCTTGACTTTCCTTTTATAAAAAATCTTATTACTATTAACTCAAAGTCAATTCTAAACAGAATTTATTTGCAATTTACTTAAAACATTATTCATCGTATTTCATGTTTTGGCGAGCCATTTCATGTGTCGTTAGGCTGATTGAATCAGTCTTTAAAAAAAAGTTCTACTTGTCCAGGGGAAACTTTGATACCAATGAATATTTCTTCACTTGAATTATAATGCCTAACGCTCATTAAAATTATATATATACTTACCTTATAGGTTCAAGTAAGCCGAAGATGAGTATGAGTAGGAACAGATCTCTCAAGAAAATTTCTAACAAATTAGATTCTGGAATTAAGTTTTGCCATCAATGCAAGAGGTATAATACTTCATACTGCTTATAAAATATTTTATAGTTCTTTAATATGTCTTGCGAAATATAACAATATTTTTTTTTTTTACATTTCGAAATTCCTACGTAATAAATTTAATATTTAACATTTATTTATTTTTTTAAAATGTGGAGCTTTTTATTCGCTATTATTAATTTTTAAGCCTTCAGATAAATAAATTTAAAGTGATTTACAAGATTTCGTTTAAGAAACCAAATATATCAAAAATGACCCATTTTTTCAAATTTATTTAAAGATTTTTATTACTGTTATCATACCTAATAAAGCTGGGAGTGTAAAAAATAGCACAACTTTTAATTACACCAAAATACTGGTCGCTAAATTTATATTTGGCATGAATTGGTGTAATTTATCGTGGTCGTTTAAAAATTTTACATTACTTTAAAAATTGACCACTTAAGCTATACGTTTCTTCGATTATTATTGCATTATCAGTTCGAGTAAGTGAAACAGAGAAAAACAGTCGTTGATGGGGAGTGCTCAAGGAAAAAGTACTCGGTGTTAAATTTTATTCGTTTTTCAACTTTATAAGCCTTCATCGAATTGCTATTGAAATTACTAAGTGGGAATGTTTAGGACACCGTGAAAGGTATTACAACATCGTTTTTGATCAAAATCGTTCAACAATTGCATAAAAGCATATTTTCTATAGCAGCTACCTTGTGCACATGCGCAATTTTGGCTAAAACCTTAATGACAGGTTCCATGGCCACTACTGACCGATATACAAAATTTTAACATCGTACGTCAATCCGTTCTAGAGTTATGCTGACCACACACAGACAGGCACATAGACATTTTTTCTATACCACTTCTTAGAAATCAGGGCTTCTTAAAATGTAAAGAAATGCTTTATTTGCATTTCTACATGTTTTGGAACGTTACTTTTTTTACGGTATGCAATACTTTTATTACCTTATGCTAACGTATGGCGAATATATGTTAACAGGGTTCCTACGGTCATTGAAAGTCATTAAATGTGCTGAATATTTTTGAACTTGTTTTCAAGGCCTTGAAAGTGCTTGAGAAAGCTTAGAGGTGCTTAAAAGTCCTTGAAAATGCTTTCGATGTCCTTAAAAGTCCTTAATTTTTACCGATGTTGTCCAGCTGCAAAATTTATAAAAATACAACTCGGACTTGCTATCCTCGCGTGACCTCCACTTATCTGCACCGTATCAAAGTTTTCCGACGTATTTGTACATACATGTGATTCTTCCGCGAATTAGCGGAAATCCGCGAATTTTTTTTACGTGAATTAGCGGAAATCCGCGAATTCATCATCGGCTGAAAATCCCGTTATCCGCTAAAATTTTGGAATTAGATTAGATATATTTTTAAAAATATTCAGAAATCGTTTTGAAAAGTCAGCCTTTTCCTTCATTCCCTAAAATGTTTTATTTATTTCAAGTGACGTGTCAAGGCCATTCGATCGATTTCCTTTTTTCATAAAAAGAATGCCCAGTGCGCTCGTTTCCCTCTGTAGTTCATGACTTGTTTTAGTCTGAACTAGTCTGAACTAACTTGGTTAAAGAATAGTTAAAACCGGTTTTCGATGCTGTTGCCTTTGTCACGTGGTCTTCATACATGTGATTCATCCGCGAATTTGCGGAAATCCGCGAATTGCATCAAAATTATCCATCATCCACTGAAAAACTTGTGTCAATTCTGAAAATAGATGTATTCAATTTTTTTTCGGAAATCGTATTGAAAAGTCTGCTTTCGTCCTTCATTCCCTTAAAATGTTTCTAATAAAAATCCTATTCAAATTCAAAGTCTCAAACTAAATTAAAAAATTTATAAAATTTGGCAATTTATCACCGTGGTTTTTTTTTTTTTTTTTTTTTTTTTTGCGAAAAAGGTATTCTTACCAATTTGATTTTTAAAAAATTCTAGTGGATTGAATCTTGAATGCCAGATAATCGGACTTTTTCTGTATTTAACTATTATTACAGGGTGTCCAGTAGTTGGGAAATATACTTGAATTTTTTGCATCTCGGGAAAATCGTGGATTATGCTTGAAATTCGTATTAATGTTGGAATTTCCGGTTGAATTCAGAAATTTTCACTCCTCTTCAGTATCGGAAAAAGTCTTCTTATATCGGCGTTTTTCCACAATTTTCCCATTGATCTCGCGGATCGAAAGTAGTTTCTCCTTCCCTCAGAAATGTTTTCTTTAAACATGGTTCTATTCGAAGATTTTTGACCGAAATTTCGAACATGCCGAAGATCGATGGAATTTCCTGACAAACACGAAATCTGCACACGTTTAAACTCCGCCAAACCACCGATGGAATGAATACTTTTTCAGATTTTTTCTTTAATATCATAGCTTCTATGTGCATTATTTACGTTGATATGCGATGGACATTTTGTTGAACGTACGGTGATGAAATGGCCGTTTTCCCGTGATTATGGCGGACGCTATCGCTGAGAATTACGTTGTTGCATGATGATAAATTTTGTCTGAAATTCGGATTTCCGCTCTTTTCTTATTAAAATTTCGATTATTCTTGAGATCGATACAAATCTACATTACAATCTTATTGAACTTGCTAGCAAATCAGATAGCCATGGATCTTATGTGCGTTCAGACTTCCTCAAACCTCCGATGTAATGGCCAATTTTTCTACAGATTACCAATCTCTATCGCCATTATTTACGTTGTTGTATGGTACTTAGTTTCGCTGAGCGTTGCGCTGACTTAAGGTCTGTATTTACATAAATTTACGCTGCTAACGGCGGGCAATATCGTCGAAATTTACGTTGTTGTGGTGTTAATTTTTTCCGATTGTTGCTTTAATGTAATTACTCGGATTTTCGCCGATACGGTGGCCGCTATCGCCGATATTTACTTTGGAGTAATGGTAATTTTCGACTAAGCCGTTTTAATAGTAGATATTGCGAAATTTGCTGCCCTCTTTAGGTGTCATTCGCCTAGGTTTCCGATGATGTGATAGCCGCTATGCCCGTGATTAGTGTTTGTGTGAAGATCAGTTTTGCCTTTTGATTTGAATATATACAGAATTACTAAGATTTTAATTTAATTTTGTGCAAAAAATTCGACCCAATTGTCCAATTTTACTGTATATTCTTATTTATAATTGCAATTTTAACTGCTATAATATATAAAATAATGTATTTTATCATATATAAAAAAAAAATTATATTTTATCTAGAGCCATTAATAATTGTTAAAAAGTTAAAGCATTTTTTTATATAATTGTTTAAAATTGGCTTTTTCAACTGTGGAAATTTGAAATTTTTTGCTTGGGTACTGTATTATGGTCTTGTAGAATCTCCCTCCCTTAGTACTTATTAACAGAAATGTTAGTGACAAGCATTTGTTTTCAAAGAAAAAGTTAGTGCCAAAGGAAACTGAAAGAAAGAACTGCAAAAGTTGCCAAATTACAGAGAAATGTTTGCCTGAAAAAAAAAAATCCTAAGTCTCAAACTATCCTACCACATTCGAATCTTACACTCAAAATGAAGCTGTTTGTTCCAATGCGGCTGATGCTTAGCACAAACTATTAAAGTGTACACCTAGTAACATTACCTGTGTTTTTTGTCTGCTTAGATTTAGACCTTCATATTTATGACTTGGTAAACTATCTTGTATCTTTTTTTTTTCTCAGTCTCTAGTATCAGCCTTTAAAAAATCCTCTCTTCCTATTTTCAATATAACAACCCAATTCTTTTCTGATAAGCAATTTCTTATTTTCATATAATTTTTCTAATTTCTAAAATTAGTTCAGCACACTACTAAGTGGGGTATACTTTTATACTGAAAATTATGGTGATAATTGGTCGCAAGAGGGGTCCTTGAACGTTTTTTGATGATGTTTGAATTTTTATTAGAAATTTTGCTGGACACCCTGTATAATAATTTCTGAATGTGTACAAAAACATTTAAGTCAAGTTAAATTTTTCAGTTATGATTAATACATGAACACAGTTGTCTTTATTTAATTATTGTGTGCGTGTCAATCATAATGAGATGTGGTTTTTGTAGAGTTAATAATTGAAATCAATCTTATATCCAAAATTTAACTAAAATTTGTATTGAATTTTGTGTGCTAATATATGTTTTTGTGTATTATGCTGTAAAATGACGAAAAATATTTCAGCTAATTTTTTGCTTGACTAATCACATGTATGATTTGTATTGCGCATCCACCAACTTTAACTTTTTTGGTAGAATTTACTTTATTAAAAATTTAAATATAGATATGATGTCTGAAAAACGAATTTTCATAGGACCTTAAAAACATTAATTAGGTCCTTAAAAGTCATTGATTTTCATTCTGTGATTTGAGTGGGAACCCTGGTTAAGATATGGTAAAATTCATACGTTTTAAAAACAATACTTCACCGTATTGTGTTGAGGCCAAAAATTTAACCATTAAGTCTATGGAGCAGGGAGAGACTTATGATATCTTTTAATTTTGGAAAAAGATGACATGTTTCTCAAATACCAATCAACAAATTATTGAGCTATATGAATTAAAAAATATGCATTAAAAACAGACGTGTGAATGTTCTATCTATTTTATGTTTTAATTTTACTTCTTCCCTTTTTCTATCTGTTGTAGGAGCAGCCTTTACGGTCCACTCATCCAGTGTGATTACTGTCCCCTTTCCTTCCACTCTGACTGCCTGGAGATCCCCTTCTCATCCCAGTTACCACCCACTTCTAAATGGATGTGCCCCAACCATGTTGAGCATATATTGGTGAGAATCATCATTTAATGCGAAATTATAGTCAAGCTTCCTACTACTCATTATTGTTTTATTCATATTCTTACAAATCATCTTTCGTCTACTAATTTTTCCTTTAACAGGGTTCCCACGGTCATTAAAAGTGCTTGATATTTTTAAACTTGTTTTCAAGGCCTTGAAAATGCTTAGAGGTGCTTAAAAGTCCTTGAAAATGCTTACAGTTCCTTAAAAGTCTAATTTTTGCAAATGTTGTGTGGCCAACTGCAAAATTTATAAAAATACAACTCGGACTTGCTAATCCCGCGTGACTGCCACTTATCTGCACCATATCGGAATTTTCCGACGTATTTGTATTACGCATCCACCAACTTGTAGCTTTTTTGGTAGAATATGCTTTATTAAAAATTTATATATAGACATGAAGCCTAAAAGCAAATTTTTAAAGGTCCTTAAAAACATTAATTACAGAGTGGCCACAAAACCGGGAAAACCTGGAAATCGGGGAAATGTCAGGGAGCCCTCTGATTCTGGAAAAAATCAAGGAAATGTCAGAGAACTTTTTAAAATTTCATGAAAATCAGGGAAATTTTTTATTATTTAAGGCACGTTCATCCATATTTTGGCGCTATTTACATGGAGACTTGTAGTGGTAGGCCATTAGAAGTTTAATGTTACGGAATAATTTAAACTTTTCATTACCAGCAAAATTATTTTTAAAAAAATTGCATATTATCTCTTTAGCATACATGTTCTATTTGATCAGGGTGACTAGATATCTGGAAAACCTATGAAAATTGGAGAAATTTGAAATAAAGTTTGCCCTAAAATCAGGGAATTTTTTAGAAATCTGTCACGGAACTTTTTTTTCCTGAATTTTGTGGCCACCCTGTCTTAGAGATTTGTAGTGGTAAGCCATTAGAAGTTTAATGTTACGGAATAATTTAAACTTTTCATTACCAGCAAAACTATTTTTTTTTAAATTGCATATTATCTCTTTAGCATACATGTTCTGTTTGATCAGAGTGGCTAGACATCTGGAAAACCTATGAAAATTGGAGAAATTTGAAAAAAAGTTTGCCCTAAAATCAGGGAATTTTTTAGAAATCTGTCACGGGACTTTTTTTTTTCCTGAATTTTGTGGCCACCCTGTCTTAGAGATTTGTAGTGGTAAGCCATTAGAAGTTTAATGTTACGGAATAATTTAAACTTTTCATTACCAGCAAAACTTTTTTTTTTAAATTGCATATTATCTCTTTAGCATACATGTTCTGTTTGATCAGAGTGGCTAGACATCTGGAAAACCTATGAAAATTGGAGAAATTTGAAAAAAAGTTTGCCCTAAAATCAGGGAATTTTTTAGAAATCTGTCAGGGAACTTTTTTTTTCCTGAATTTTGTGGCCACCCTGTCTTAGAGATTTGTAGTGGTAAGCCATTAGAAGTTTAATGTTACGGAATAATTTAAACTTTTCATTACCAGCAAAACTATTTTTTTTAAATTGCATATTATCTCTTTAGCATACATGTTCTGTTTGATCAGAGTGGCTAGACATCTGGAAAACTATGAAAATTGGAGAAATTTGAAAAAAAGTTTGCCCTAAAATCAGGGAATTTTTTAGAAATCTGTCAGGGAACTTTTTTTTTCCTGAATTTTGTGGCCACCCTGTCTTAGAGATTTGTAGTGGTAAGCCATTAGAAGTTTAATGTTACGGAATAATTTAAACTTTTCATTACCAGCAAAACTATTTTTTTTTAAATTGCATATTATCTCTTTAGCATACATGTTCTGTTTGATCAGAGTGGCTAGACATCTGGAAAACCTATGAAAATTGGAGAAATTTGAAAAAAAGTTTGCCCTAAAATCAGGGAATTTTTTAGAAATCTGTCACGGGACTTTTTTTTTTCCTGAATTTTGTGGCCACCCTGTCTTAGAGATTTGTAGTGGTAAGCCATTAGAAGTTTAATGTTACGGAATAATTTAAACTTTTCATTACCAGCAAAACTTTTTTTTTTAAATTGCATATTATCTCTTTAGCATACATGTTCTGTTTGATCAGAGTGGCTAGACATCTGGAAAACCTATGAAAATTGGAGAAATTTGAAAAAAAGTTTGCCCTAAAATCAGGGAATTTTTTAGAAATCTGTCAGGGAACTTTTTTTTTCCTGAATTTTGTGGCCACCCTGTCTTAGAGATTTGTAGTGGTAAGCCATTAGAAGTTTAATGTTACGGAATAATTTAAACTTTTCATTACCAGCAAAACTATTTTTTTTAAATTGCATATTATCTCTTTAGCATACATGTTCTGTTTGATCAGAGTGGCTAGACATCTGGAAAACTATGAAAATTGGAGAAATTTGAAAAAAAGTTTGCCCTAAAATCAGGGAATTTTTTAGAAATCTGTCAGGGAACTTTTTTTTTCCTGAATTTTGTGGCCACCCTGTCTTAGAGATTTGTAGTGGTAAGCCATTAGAAGTTTAATGTTACGGAATAATTTAAACTTTTCATTACCAGCAAAACTTTTTTTTTTAAATTGCATATTATCTCTGTAGCATACATGTTCTGTTTGATCAGGGTGGCTAGACATTTGGAAAACCTATGAAAATTGAAAAAATTGAGAAATTTGAAAAAAAAGTTTGCCCTAAAATTGGGGAATTTTTTTTAAATCTATCAGTTAACTTTTTTTTTTCCTGAATTTTGTGGCCACCCTGTTGATTTAAATGAATTTTGGTTTGCATTTCACCAAGATGCAGCAGCAAATAAAAGCATACGTCTTTCGCTGCAATTTAATCAGAATTTGATTCTACTACTTTTCATGCTTTTTTATCGATATTAACATTGTTACGAGATCAATTGTGTCTTTTTTAGGATAAGAAATTCCTTTCACCCGTCAGTCCGACCGAGCGACTCTCACTGTGGGCTGTGCCGTCTGTCCCCGTCAACCAGCATGGTATTCAGCAGAAGTTCCTGGACAAAGTGGCACAGACGGATCCGATTTTCGGGTGCAAAGTGAAACTGACTCCGAGAAGGAGAATACAAGTAGGTAAACTTTTGAAAATAGTGTTGCGTGGATGGGTTCGAAAGATTTGAAGCCAAAGCAGATCAAAATTTGCAGAAATTTATTCACAGATTCCTTTACAGCTCCAGAACTTCTCGTTCTAGTAGACTCAATACAGCTCTTTTCACAACGATAGACCACAAAATAGCAGTTAAAAACTTGGCAACACAACTGCTAAAATCGCTGCAAAGACAATGCAATACAGTTGGCTTTAGAACTACTCTGAATGCTCACTGAGACTCAGTATCTCAACTCAGTAATTCCAGTCAACTAACTGACTCAACTCAGTCAACTAACTTACTAACCAACCAAGTGACTCAACTAACTCAATGACTCAACCAACCCCATCACCCGCTCTCTTGAGCTTTTATAGGAGAGGCGAATCTTCGTGAATCTTCTAGAGATAGACATGACGACAAAAATTAGTCGGCAAAACCGTCGCCAACTTGGCTCTATCTCACTAATTTGGCGAGATTGCCATTACCATAATGTTAAATGCCCTGCTAATTGTAAAACTCGCTTCTCAGCGTTATCTCTGTAAAACTCGTTATCAAGCATTAAGACACACATTGCGGGGAAGCAAAGTAAAGACGAACTATTGCACTGCCTTATGCGAAATGTACATAAATTTATCTATTTACAAAATTAACACTACAAAATATTTACAAATATACAAAAATTCGTAACAATAGAATTGAATGGCTCAAGTTAGTGGACATTTTACAGAGTGTCTGTACTGCCGGTCTATGAGAAGAAAAGTTCCCTCCAGATAGTCTGGATGATGCTGGTCTTACAGAAACAAGATTTATTGTGCTAGAATAGGGGTGTGCATGCGGTAAATTTACGTCAAAAGCCTATAAAGGAGTCTTTCTTTTGAAATCAACAACGGAAAATGGTCTTGCTTCCATGGCAACAGACAAACTAGCGGGTGCCATTCTTATTATAGACAGGCAACAATTAACTTTTACCTTTTCAAAGCCATCTGGAACCTGGAGTTATAGACGGAATATAAAATTTGTTTCCGCGTGCTACTACGAACCAGAGAAAATGATCTGTGGATTATGAATGAAAAAAATAATAGTTCAATTTAAATACAACCGTTTCGTAGACTACAATTATTTGACAAATATGCATTATTATAGCTGAATACCCATGCTTTTCTACTACATTTTATGATGTACATTTTGGTGTTTAAAAAAAACAATTCATGAATTCCAGATTTTGTGCTTTAATCCCCTTTCGATCTCTGAAAATTGGTGAGTCAGAATCGGAATGACTTACTTTTTCCAAGGTTCCCACGGTCATTGAAAGTCATTAAAAGTGCTTAATTTTTTTTAACTTGTTTTCAAGGCCTTGAAAGTGCTTGAAAATGCTTAAAAGTCCTTGCAAATGCTTAGAGGTCCTTAAAAGTCCTTAATTTTTGCGGATGTTGTGTGCCCAATTGCAAAAGTTATAAAAATACAACTCGGCCTTGCTATCTCCGCGTGACCGCCACTTACCTGTACTGTATCGAAATTCTCTGTCATGTTTGTATTACGCATCCACAAACTTGTAACTTTTTTTGTTAGAATATACTTTATTAAAAATTAATATATAGACATGATGCCTGAAAACAAATTTTCAAAGATTCTTAAAAACATTATTTAAGTCCTTAAAAGTCATTGAAAAGTCATTGATTTTCATTCTAAGATTTGAGTGGGAACCCTGTTTTCTATTCTTATCCTTTTTGACAAAATCCAGCTATTTGCAGAGTTGTAATTATATTGAAAAAGGGACATTTGAATGTCCCTCATTTTGCCAGTTTCACCCCTTACAGTTGATTAATCGAAATCAGAATAGCTTACTTTCTCTATGTATGTTATTGCTGACATTTATACCAAATTTCTGAGTTGTTACAATAGTACATGTTTTAAAATCGAAGTTAAAAAAAAGTAAGAAATAATATAAAAACAAATAGAGGTTGTGATAGTTTACAGTAGATTACTGCATTATAGAAAAGAGAAAATAGTAATTTTGACACGTTGAAGAAAACTGATGAATCTTGTGTATCTATCCGCAGTTAAATATAATATCTAAATCTGATGAACTTCTTACAAAAAAAAAAATGTTCCTCTAAGAAATATAAAGTAGCAAGTTGCGCACGAACCCACTAGTGTTTTAAAAAAGTTTATTCCTTTCTTGGATCTAAAATTTCATTTCTTATTTCCCAATCAAATTCAAACAATCTATCATATAGTGCTTTGACATCGAAACATTTTCCTCTGGGGGCAAAAATTCAAACTAATTTATGTTTCTTCGAATACCATTCTAAAGATATGTTGATAACAACAGGCAATTGTTCTATACTAAACTTCAACTTAACTTGACATCACTAGATGGTAGATCGTCACACTGCTCATAGGTATTTAATTCATTTTGGCGGCGTTAAAGCATAATGTTCGCCAAACCACAACCCCGTAGAGAACAAAAGGCTATAAGGTTTGGCGAGAATTAGGTCTTCACTCCACTAAAATGGATTAACTGCCTATGAGCACGGTGAAGATCTATCGTCTAGTGATGTCAAGTAAAGTTGGAGCTTAGTATAGACGGTGTCTTTAAGCTGGTGAAGTATAAAGCAGAAAGAGAAAGGCACTGTCATTGGTGATACGAAATGAAAGTTCTACATTTAATTAACAATTCCAAAATGAAATTACAATTTGAGAAATGCCTTCGCCATTAAGTTTTTATTGTTTTTTCTTTTTTTGTTTACAAACTATGCCTTCTCCTTAATCTCTATTGGAAAAAAAAAATTTCGGTATAAAAAATATGCCGGTTTATGAAACACCGGTTCCTGTATGATACTGGAACCAGTATCATACCTGAACCGGTGTTTCATAAGCCGGTATCATACCGGAACCAGTATCATACCGGAACCGGTGTTTCATAAGCCGGTATCATACCGTATCCAGTATCATATCGGAACCGGTGTTTCATAAGCCGGTATACATTTTTTTGTACCGGAAAGAATTCTGGTGCAATGCCGGTTTCAGTATACTATATCGGTCCTAGTGTGAAATATGTACCAGTTTCATACTAGAACCAGTATAATACTAGAACATTGATTACAGAATTGATATTTATGCAGCACAGGATTTATCATAGCAACACAATAACTGTCTTATAAATTTCGTCTTGTTCATCTCGAATATTTTCCTTACATAAGTGTCCTTTCATATTCTATCTAATTTAGTGACAAAATGTTATTGCCTTTGTACCCCAGTAGCATAATTAGGCTGGCCAATATCGCTCGATATTGGCCAATCCATAGTAGCCACAGAACTTGGAAATCAGGGAAATGTCAGGGATATTTTTGATTCTGGAAAAAATCAGGGAAATGTCAGGAACTTTTTTTAATTTTGCAAAAATCGAGGAATTTTTCTATTGTTTTGAAGGTACGTTTCCCCATTCATCTGTATTTTGGTGCCATTTTCCCAGAGAATTGCAGTAATCATTAGAAGTTCCATGTTACGGTATAATTTAAACTTTTCATTACTGCCAAAACTATTTACAGGAAATTGGCATATTATCTCTTTGGCATGAATGTTCTATTTGATCTACACATCTGGAAGAATTGGGGAAATTTGAAAAAAAAAGTTTGCCGTAAAATCAAGGAATTTTTTAGAAATCTATCAGGGAACTTCTATTCCTGAATTTTGTGGCCACAGTGTGTGACGTTCTCGTTTTTGACAAGACATGAAAAAAAGAGTCAATAGAGTTACGTTCAAATTAGTACTTTATTTGGCTTTAAAACATATATCACAGCACCAAACCAAACCCGGAAACTAATGAAGGAACACGCAGGAAAAACTGAAACGAGCTCACCCATGTGCTGCCGCCACTAATTCAAACATTGCTGTGCAGGGACGGTCGTCTGCTCGAAGGGTCATCCTTGGCATAACACGCCACACAGGTTAGCGATACACATTCACTACCAACCTTTAACAAAACTGCTTCATCTCAACAACAGGCCGGTGTTGTATGGGTTTGGTGCCCATGCGCACTTGGCAACTGTGCGGTGGTCAACGGCGCATCGTATAGCTCAACCTCCGGTAGAGCACACAGTCACAAGTGTCAATCTCCTCCAATGCTGGATTAAATAAGCTGGAAATTTTGAAGCATTGATGCTCAGTTTTAAATTGAAATATTTTATTCATAAGAAAGGACTAATACCCAAGAGATAATCATACTGAATGTAAAATGTATATGAATTTAATTTTCTCCACAGGTACCAGATGCCATCATGACACAATACCTTCACCCATCATCCTTACTCCCAGTTGACCATTGTACGAATTCATCGCTCAACAATACTACATTTTACAGTGAGGCAAATGGAGTAAGTATTTCCCTTTTTGCGATTGAGCTTATTTCCACGTGTTCACTTTCGAATAACAAATAATTGTGGAATACATGTTTATTGCAGGATATTTAGAGAGGATATTTCTAAACACAAACCACAATGCTCAGAAAGTATCCATTAAAACTAAGATGTAGCCTAATATTTTTTAAAGGGAAAAATAGAAATATTTCGAAATGAGTATAACCTTTCGAGTTTAGTAACAGAAACTCCCACAAAGTATTTGGATACATTGACTTAAATATAATTCACTGTTTTTTTATTTATCGTATTAATATAAAACCTGCTTCAAAATACATGTTTAATGAAAAAAAAATCCTTTAAATTTTTGAGTGATAGGACTTTGTATTTTTGTAAAGTGATGAGTGATAGTGCTGTAATTTTTATAACTTCCATAATACATTTTTTTTTTTAGTATTATTACTCTATCTCGCCCCAGACCACAAACTCGTAAAACTTAACACTCTTTCTTCCCCTTAAGATTATTCATTTTATCGTTTCTCTATGCTATATTTTAAGAGTGTAGTATTTAGTCGAAAGTACCTTTTAAATTATAACACTAATCCAAATGTACTTTCAGCATTCATCTATAATCGAGAAACCTGGAGAAGATAACAGCAGACATAAGCACAGTCAAGATATGTTACCGATTCCACTCGGTACAATGAAACCTATTGTGATAGAATCCAAATCCAGTGAGAATTCAGTTGTAACTGAACTTCACTTAGTAGATGAGGACATCAAAGGGTTAAACAGCCAAATTGAGGCTGATGCGACCGACATTACCCTGCGGGCAGCTACTTCTTCAAGGCTGTTATCAAACAACTCAATGTCCGAACAGCACTCAATACAAGAGGACCCCAAAGATTCACAAGTTTACCAAGTTGAAGCTGAACCAAGCTCACAGGCTGCTATATCTGCAATGCTGTTGATGAACCTCTTTAATTTGAAACTGCACCCACCACAAGAGAAACCCGAACTGACACAAGCCTACCAAACTGAGGATGAAGCAAGAGATATTCCTTCAAAGGCTGATGAAGATACCAGCATACATAACCCCTGCCAAGATTTGTCGCTTATTCCACTTGAAGTAGTGGAAAATTCTGTAAACAAATCCGAACTCGGTGACGATTTAGTTAAAACTGAACTTCACGCGGTGCAAGATAACACAAATGGGTCACAATTTAACTTAACTGAGATTGAAGCAAGAGATATTTCAGCTCAGCCTGATGAAGATACCAACAAACATAAACCCTGCCAAAATATTTCACTCGAAACCATGGAACCTTCTGTGAGGGAATCCAAACCCAACGAGTATTTAATTGAAATTGAACTGCAATCAGTGCAAGAAAACGTCAAAGGATCAACAATTAATCAAGTTCAGACAAAATCCAACACCGTTTTTTCTCAGGCTGCTTCAGAGTTGTTGTCAAATACATCAAAGTGGGACAACACCAAATCGTTGCAAGAACCAACAGTTCAGTCGCCTGTAGGTTCGTATGTTAATAGTAACCTTCTACAAGTATTTTATGATCCGTCAAATAGTTGAAAATAACGTTTAAAAAAAAGTCGGTGTTACGTTAGTTGAGACCTTTTGAGTTTATTCAATGCCCCCCTCATATCGACAGAAACTTCTTGTACTTCTCAATTAATTTAGTAGAATTGGCATCTAATATCCCCTGTAGCCCCTTTTAACAACATTATTAAGCTCTCAATATCAGTTTTCAACACAAAGGCAATCTCCTACACAAAAGAAAACTTAACATTCAAATAATGTACTCACTCATTATACCAGTTCATCTCTTGGCGACGGATCATTTTTATGTTCTAGTAGACTCGGCATCTAATATCATGCTTTTAGATGCATTTTGTGAATAAAAAAACAGAACTCCACAAAACAAGCGTCTGTTCATCTCGAATTCTCATTTTATTCTCCCTCTTTGCTCAAGGTTACACTTAAGAAATGAACATATATTTCCATTAGGTGCCGTTCTCTGGTGGTATATATTATAGATGACATTACATATAATATAATACTCAACACTTCCAATGTGACGTAGTGTGAATTTTTTAAATATCTATCCTCTTGAATATTTAATAAATATCACCTGGAAGTTCTACTGTTTTGCTTTATTGTAAGTATTTAGACCTTGATAGCTTGTATCTTAACCCTCAATTAAACCGAAAGAACTCTACATGAAACCTCGCATGTGAAATATTTTCTTATTCGCACTTATTATTGATAATCAGAGTTGAGAAATCAATGATTTCACTTGATTTACCCTTGTTCTCTTTATCAATTATCAAAGTGATCAATTTCCTAATAATTCACCCATTTATTCCCTAACTGTAGAAGATTGAGAACTAATTTCCACACCAACTTACCACATCAATTCGAACAAATGCTCAAAGGCCATCCTTCTGGGCTTTAAGAAGAAATTGGAATATGTTAGAGCATAATCAAAGAGTTTTTAACGAGGGTTATAACAACTATAACTTAATAGCGATTACAGGTTTAAATTTTTCGAAAGCATCAATCGAGTCGAAAAATTCTTTAGTGAAAGTGCAACCGGGAGTTCCAAATGAATGCATTGCCATTTGTAGAAGCATTAATTTAATGACATAAATATAGTAATTGAACTCGTTTCTTCCAAGGAATATATTTTGGTTTTATCTGTCATAGAAAGAGAAATACCAGTGCGGGCTGTGATGTATCCCATCATACGTGGAGCTATGCCTGTGGTCATGAAGTATAAGTCTCTGAACATAGGTCTTGGTAAGTGGACAAAATTCGGCAGTTTGAAAAACTAATTTTATAGATATGTGCAATTTAAGGATACAAAGCCTTTGAAATATTAAACAGAGTGGCCACAGAAACTAGAAATCAGGGAAATGTATGAGAATTTTTATTTTTAATTCCACGAAAATCACGGAAATTGTCTCTTTTCTGAAGGCATGTTTCCCCACTCGTCCATATTTGGCACCATTTACCCAGAGAATTGTGTTGGTAATCTTTGGAATTTTAGTGTTACGTAATAATTTAAACTTATCATTACAGTAAAAACTCTTTTTCAAAAATGGCATATTGTGTCAGGGTGTCTACACATCTGGAAAAGTTAGTGAAATTAAAAAAAAAAAAAAAAAAAAAAACTTTACCGTAGAATCAGGGAATTTATTAGAAATCAATCGGGGAATTTTCAGGGAACTTTTTCCTGAATTTTGTGGCCACCCTGTTAAACATTTTAGGGGTATAACTAAAATTGTTTGTTATACAGAGTAGAACATAATATATTAGAGTAGATTTATGTTTGTATACAAACACTTAGACGTGCTATACACTGCGATGCAAAAGTTTAGACAATTAACAAATTCACACTGATTTCAAAATAAATTTAATCAATTTTCGAAGTACAGATTCAGTGTAATATGTAATGCATACTTTACAACATTTATAACTATAAAAGTTAATTGTGCATATTGCAAGTTATTAATTGGTAACGATACAAATTAACATTGCCTCAAAAATTTAGACAAAAATGAAATTGAAATAAATATGATTTAAAAGCTTAATTGTGAATCCATTCTTGTTGATCAGTTCATAAGAATGAGTTTCCATCAAAAAAATTAAATTTTGAATAGTTTGGGGCTCGATTTGGTACCATATATCCCCTATAGATCTTTTAGGTTCATTTATAGAAGATTATTGTCTAAAATTGTTGTAAACTTTGCTACACATGATGCCCCAAAGATTCTCTACTGTGTCATGATCTGGACAACACGCTGGCCAGTCAAGATTTTTTAAATTCTGAAAATTGAATCAGGCATTTGTATTGTGTACAAAGTGTATCGAAGCACTGTCTGGCTTAAATTTCCACGAAAATCCACCTTGATGCTCAGCAAATGGCAGAAGGTTATTCCCCATGGTCTTAGTGTAATGTTGTGACGTTTGGTGACCACTGGTAGAATGCAGAGATACTTGTCCTTATAGCAAAAGGCAGTCCAAACCATCACCGAGCCACCATCTTGTCTGGGACAAAAAGACCAAAAAAAAAAGGGATGAGCTTCCTTCCGAAAGTCATGTCCAGCCATCTAGACTTAACCGAATTTCATTTTTTTTCCTCATCTCTATATACCACTGATTGCTATTTTGGTCCATACGACAAATGATTTCGAGAACCTCAATATTCTCTGTGATTTTTGATGTAGCTTTAGAGCTGGTATCTTTTTCATTTTGTAAAAAAATCATTGTTCATGTTTCCAAAATTCGTCTACAAATCGTATACTTTGACACTGAAAGTCCTAATGACCTTTAAAATTCACAAACAGAAATTTGTTGGGCACTCGACAATATTAGGATCTGACGATTATCGGGTTTATCCGGCAAACGCGGCCTGTCAGACTTAAAAGTTTTCTTTGTATTTGCATCCATTAGATACAACTCTATAAATAGAAGTCTTATGTCGATTAATAATAGTCGAAATTTACGAAACTAGTTTACATTCAGCTTTCAACTGCCAAATTTGCATAAGCTCATACGTTTGAATTTCTGTAGTCCGTGATACATCGATTAAAAAGGGGTATCGTTTGCAGAACTTAAATACTCTCAAGTCTGTGACGTCATCTCTTTTAAATTTGTAAATGCAAACAAAAATGTGCAGAATCCCGTGATTGCGACTATACTTTTGCCACAAGCAAATTTCTATTTTTATCCAAAAAAATTATTATTACAGCAAATGAAACAACTTTGTTTTGATTATAGCATTTTAAAAGAGTTTTTGAATATATTTATGGCCTTTTGTAATTCTACTATCACAATTCTAAATTTTAAAACCGAATGACGTCATTATCTAACCTTTTGCATCGTAGTATATAAAAGAATATACACAGAATGCAAACGAAAGTCTAGAAATACTCAATTAACTTTTAAACAGATAGTTTTGGTGAATTGTCATTCTAAAATTCATCCGCAATTTGCAAATCAGAGTTTTGGAATTTTTGACTAGAAATTCATGAAATACATACAATAAAAAACTACAAACCTTTGAGATAGGTTCTGGATACTAACTTAAAAGCCTTTTAATTGTATAGCTAAATATACTTAGTGTGATTTTATCTAGAGTTCTGAAACGAGAATGCACCTTCCTATGATTATCCGCTATCAAATGATTGACCGCAATCTGCAGCTCCTTTAATGATGATTTTGAGAAGTTGTTAATTCATTCGAAAAAGAGCTACGAAAAATAACGATTGAGTTACGTAAGTGTAGAACGACCTTGATTTAATAGGAGAACTATGTCTTCCACGTAAAACAAACCCACTTAATTACAAGCTATTCGTTCCCCTGCTCAAATACATTACTAATCGCATAATAGAAGTGCATTGTTGTATTGTAGATTAAAAATTATAAAGTATATTTACTAACAAAGATAATACTTGAGCAAGACACAGTTCAATTTAATAGAAAAATCAAATTAAGTATGATCGATCTACCTCTGGCTGAAGTTATTAAGAGTAATTTCGTTGTAAAATTTTTCATTAATTCACATAGATATTTCAGGGTTTCCAACCCAGGTAACATTTAGCAGTAATGGCCAATGTCGGAAATGGAGGTTTTGGAGGATTGACCGAAACTCGAGCAGCGTTCCAAAATGCACGATTTTTTTTTTTTTTTTTTTTTAATAAACACTTCAAAAACATCTCGAAAAATTTTTTTTTTTTTTTTGCCCTCTTTCGTTTCTTATAAATAAAATATTTAAATTTTAAGACCTTTCATCACCATTTCAAAATGTCTAGTATTTTTTACCCAGCATTGGGTGAGATTTGCCAAATCTATTGAACAACGGCCGGTTTACAACGTTCCAACATCAAGTTTGATCAATGTCGAGCGATATTGACCGCGTTGTTGTGTTACTGGGAAATTTTTATTGTGTACAAGATGTAATTTTAAACCAAAACGATTACGATTCGCATTTTTGTAATTGACTCTTTTTAAATCCTTTATATTAACTTCGATTTTGTTGGTATGTTTCTCGATGGTGGGCAAATTTGAGGAGGCATAATTTCCCCCTTATCATCATCAAATCGGTCTGAAACTTGGCAGATAGATTCGACGTCGATAACAATGCATTATATCAAATTTTTGTGGCTGACACTGTCACTAAAAGGTCGCTTTAAAGGAATACTAATAAACCTACTTGCCGTCATCCATTCGCGCTGATAACAAATCATTGAAGAAACTCTTTCATGTTGCCAAAATTGTTTTGATAAATAAATGAAAAAATAAATTGTTTAAATCAGAATAAATAAAAGGTATTTGGGTGTGAGCGCATAAATTCATATTCATTTTTAATGAATAAATTCTGAAAAGTAGTTAATTACATATTTTGCTGATAGAGATGTTTCTCAAAAATTAAATTAGATGCCAACACCAAATACACGCTGGCACGGTGCTTTGTTGTTAATGAATATAAAAATTTGCAACGCATAGAAACAGGGTTCCCTTGGTCATTGATAGCTTAGCATTGAAGTGCTTAATATTTTTGAACTTGTTTTCAAGGCCTTGAAAGTCCTTGAAAATGCTTAGAGGTCCTTAAAAGTCCTTAATTTTTGTGGATGTTGTGTGCCCAACTGAAAAATGTATAAAAATACAACTCAGACTTGCTATCCCCGCGTGACCGCCACTTATCCGCATCGTATCAGAATTCTCTGACATATTTGTATTACAAGGGTTCCCATGGTCATTAAAAGTCATTAAAAGTGCTTAATATTATTGAACTTGTTTTCAAGGCCTTGAAAATGCTTAGAGGTGCTTAAAAGTCCTTGAAAATGCTTAGAGGTCTTTAAAAATCCTTAATTTTTACAGATATTGTCCAACTGCAAATTTTATAAAAATATAACTCAGACTTGATATCCCCGCGTGACCGCCACTTATCTGCACCGTATCAGAATTCTCTGACATATTTGTACTACGCATCCACCAACTTGTAACTTTTCTGATAGAATAAACTTTATTAAAAATTTAAATATAGACATAATGCCTGAAAATGAATTTTCAAAGGTCCTTAAAAACATTAATTAGGTCCTTAAAAGTCATTGAAAGTGATTGATTTTCATTCTGTGATTTGAGTGGGAACCCTGATTACTCATGCGCCAACTTATACCTTTTTTGGTAGAATATACTTAATTAAAAGCTTATATCTACGCATGATACCAGGAAGCAAATTTTCAAAGGTCCTTAAAAACATTAATTAGGTCCTTAAAAGTCATTGATTTTCATTCTGTGATTTGAGTGGGAACCCTGTAGAAAGGATTTATATTAAAAACTTTGTTTTTATGGGTGATAATGTTCTCTAATATACAACTTCTTCTTTTAGAAATTAGCACTTATAGCAATCACTCTCATATGAGAGCAGATAATAGTTTTAAATTACTAGATATTTATTTCATAGTTCGAACTTTATCAATTTAAAAGTTCCATGACTGTTTCCTGGTTATAGTTAGCACTCGGTATAGTTAATGTATAATGCCTCCAGTACCATAACTAAGCTGGCCAATACCATTCAGCATTGGGTAATCTGGATGTGGAACGTTGTAATATGGCTGTTGTTATAGATATTGGCAACCGCGTCCAATGCTGGATAAAATATGCTAGAAGTTTTGAAATGTTGATGCACAGTTTTAAAATATTCTATTGATAAAAAAGGACGGTGGGCAAAAAAATATGTTTTGTGATGTTTTTGACATGTTTATTTTAAGAAATCGTGTATTTTGAAACAATGCTCGAGTTCAACCAGAATAGACAGTTCCCAAATTTTTTTTTTTTTTTTTACATTTTTTTTTTTTTTTATTCAATTCTAAATGTTTCGAAAAGGCCATACACACAAAAATTTCTACTCACTGCGCTTTTTTTTTTTTTTTTTTTTAATTTGCATCCAAAGTTCGCTTGTTTGCTTTGACGGGGGAAACGACACATTCAGCTCGAAGCTAGTATGACGTCACTTGATCTGAAACACCTTGGCTTGAAACGCAGCAGCGGAAACCAGTTTTGCAAGTTTCTCGCAAATCGGCCAACCGTCCCGGGATAAGGCAATTGTCTTAAAAACTCACACCATTTATATATCAGAAAACTCACGATAACCACAGAAACGGAAGGATGTTTTGACGTCACAGCTAAAATGTAGCGTTTTGATCGGAAAGAAATCGGACGGGGTTTTCGGGCATTTTCTTTTTTTAATATTTTAATAACTAATTTCTTAAAGAACTTTTGTTTGAATATTTAGAATCAGAAAGAAATTCTTCATACATATAAACTAATTTCACTTTTTTTTTTTTTTTTTTTAAATACGGGAATTGACCATTAGGCAATCTTCCAAAATCCCTGTTTCCGATATTGACCACTACTGCTGTGCTACTTAGAACATTACAAATACATTTTTCAAATTCACATTTTAAAGTTACCTTGTATGAAATGAATGCTAAACATATATCACTTTTATTTAAAGGTGCCGAAATGGACGTCTGCTTGTCAAACTACGGACACTGCAATTATGTTTCTGAAAAGCATGCAACTATATTTTATAACGAGGTTGGTTTTTTATGGAAACATATTATTTGAAGTATTGAAATGTTATGAAACAGTGTGGCCACTGAACCTGGATATCGGAGAGCTTTCTGATTCTGGAAAAAAATCGGGAATTTTTTTTAAGATTTCATGATGAAAAATCAAGGAAATTTTTTTTGTTCTGAAGGTGCTTTTCCTCGTTCGTCAGTATATATTTTGGCACCATTTATTTCTAAAAATTGCCGTGGTAATAGTAAGAAATTTAATGTTACGAAATAATTTAAACTCTTTATTACAGCCAAATTTATTTTTAAATGATTAGCATATTTTCTCTTTGACATATATGTTCTATTTCATCAGGGTTCTATACATCTGGAAAAGTTTGGGGGAAAAAAAAAATGTACCGTAAATTCAGAATTTCTTAGAAATCTGTCAGGGAACATTTTCTCCTTAAATTTGTGGCCACCCTGTAATACAGGTTGTCTATTAAATGTTGGACACATTTTGATGTTGAATAATTCATAAAATAATGAAGATACATTAAAATTGATAACACTAATGGTTAGATAGACTCAAAAAGTTTTATGGCCCTTGTCCATGAGCTTCGACATGGCCGCCGTTCGTCTCACGGAGAATATCAAGACGATAGTCAATTTCACGCCAGATACGGACAAGTATGTCGACATCCACAGAGGATATTGCGGCTGTAATCCTGGCCTTTAAGTGATTCGACACTTTCCTACTGTGAACGAGGTCCTTTACGAATCCCCATAGGAAAAATCGAGTGGTGTTACATCAGGTGATTTGGGTGGCCTAGAGAAAAAAAAACATACAATTAATAACGCGCGCAGACGATATTTACAAAAGAAACGAGAAAAACATAAAATTAATAACACATGCAGACGATATTTACAAAAGAAATGATATTCAAATGAGAAGGAGAAATTTTCTATGGCAACGTTCACTATAAATGAAAATATATGAGTTTTTCTATTTATAAATTCCATAAGCTTGTTTATATCTTCATTATTTTATGAATTATTCAACATCAAAATGGGTTCAACCTTTTACAGACACCCTGTAGTACTAGACTGAGAGGCGATTGCAACTTTATCGATACCGCTGTGTTATCTGGGAGTTCTCCTTAATTTTCAATGAGGAAGGATGCAAACGATTTATTCTTTGACGAATATATAATTCCATCTTAACTAGGGGTGTGGAACATTGCACAACTTTCAGTTACACTATAAAACTGACGTGGATTTGTGTCATTTACCGTTTTTATAATTTCATCATTCATTTAGTAGAAATAGCCAGTTTGGCAATATTTTTTGCAATAATTTTTGCATGGGTCAAAAAAAAAAATGCGAAACTGAGGGGAGAAGAAAACACGATCGTTGATGAGGTATGCTCAAGGAAAGAAAACTCTGTGTTGAACTCATTCGTTTTTCAACTTTTTACACCATTAAAACATTTTTACGGGAAATTCGGAGGTAGGGATGTTTAGAACACCTTAAGAGGCATTACCAAAGCGATTTTGATCAAAATCGTCGGAGCCGTTTTTTAGCAGTCATTGAGAAAAACATGATTTTTTCAATGGCAGTCACCTTATGCGCATGCGCGACTTTGACGAAAACCTTAATGGTTGGTCCCATGGCCACCACTAACCCTCATACCAAATTTGAACTTTGTAGGTCAATTTGTTCCAGAGTTATACTGACCACAGACAGACATTTTTTCTATATCACTTTTTTAAAATCAGGATGTTCCAAAATGTAGAGAAATGCAAACAATTCGATTTTTTTTTTTTTGTTGTTGACCGAATGCTGTATTTTCATTTCCCAATGTATACGTATGGGTAATTGAAAGTAGAAAGTGAGATAAGTTGGTGACGTCACAGATGATGAAATATTTATTGTCAAATCGGCTGACTTTTAATTAATGAAAGTACTTGGTGCCAGAAAAGAAAAATCGTTTTCAACCTTATTTGAAAATTGAGGAGTGGTTAGTTGCCAGACAAAAAAAAAAATCATATTTAGCAAGTTAGGACCGGATTTAGTTCAACTCATTCAAAACGAAGTTTTCTTTAGTTTCGGCTATGTTTATTCCGGCTGACCAGAATGGTGTTCGATGGGATACCTTAACTAGCAGTCGCCTCTCGGTCTATATTATTGCATGGAAATTTTGATGTTTATTTTGCTAGCTTAATTCATTCTGTGCAGGAGATTTTAAGTTTATAAATTACATCCATTGCATGTTAAAGCTCACTTGTTCTTTTTCAAGTGCATAAAACGTCAAAAGAAGAATTTTCGAACATATCCTTGATTTTGAAACTCTTTCCACTTTCAATTAACAGTTTTTTTTATATAAATAAATTTTTAAAAATGAGATAAAAACTCCATTTTAAAAAGAAATCAATCCAAAATAACTCTTCGAACTACGCAAAAAATAAAATTCCTTTAAATTATTAATTACATAAACATCTACCAAATTTTTTATATTACTAGGATAATGAAAGAGGTATGATTTTTCATAAAATTACCCGAGTGAAGTATATATATGCACATTCTGAAAACAACGTTAGGCCCAAGCGAAAAACGTTATTTTTTTCACGACTGCGTAATTTTATGTTATGAAAATATTTACACAATGAGTACAATGACAGTTTAAATTATACCAATAAAAATGTTTCGACAAATGTAGCTACTTACTGATTAATTTAAATTCATTTTTGTGCAAACCTGAATAAAATATCGTGCGCCAACCTGAAAAAAAAATTAAGGCCAAGCTCAATTTTGATGTGTTTTTCATTTTATTTAATTTTAGCGATATTTTGTCGTATTGCCGTAGCCATGCTCTAATAAATCACACTCGTGTCAAAAAGGCATTTCCTTTTTTGTCGAATTAAAGTGGAATAAACAATTATTGTGATTGAACAAGGCAAGATCCTAAATTTTAAAGAATGTGTTTTGCATTTTCGAAAGATTGCTAAAAGATTAAGATGGTCTGATTTTAAATTTAATAATCAGGCTTAAAAAAATTCTTGCATGAACATTTAACTCATGGTGCACAATCAGGAATTGCAAAATCTCATTTAGATGTCAAGGAACACAGGAGCATGCAGAAATTCTAGATTTCAGAAAACGAAATTTTTCAAATAATGACAAAAATACAAAATTTCAATCAGAATTGAATAATGCCCTTGCATTTAACTCTTCAAAAAGTAAAACTTCTTACAGTAAATTTAATGTTTCATTACTTTTGTATTGGCCAAATTTACTTTTGAATAGATCCTACTAAAGATTTTTAGATTTAAAAAACGAAATGTACTAAGACAAATTTGAAAATTTTAAATATAAGGATGTAAAATTCGATTATGTTTATTCGTCATGACTATAGTACATATAATCAGTCATTTTCATGTTTAACATCTTTAAGTTTAGTAATATTCACATGCTTTAAATTTAAGAAGATTTTTTTTGTTCGAAAATTTAATAAAAGTGAAAAATTTTACAATAACAAGGCCAAAACATATTAATTTTATTTTTCAGAAGGATAATTTATGCTATTGCAATGATCCTATATATATATATATTTTTTTTTGAATTTTGCATAGTTTTATTAAATTGCAGAAAAAAAAATCATTAAGATATAATCAGTAGCTATTGAGGAAAAAAAACGTTATTTCTCTAAGACGTGTATCTCTTTTTTCCAAAATTTCAGGAATCCTAAAAGTGACAAAATCATAAATTTTAAAGAGCTGTATATATATATATATATATATATATATATATATATATATATATATATATATATATATATATATATATATATATATATATATATATATATATATATATATATATATATATATATATTCTAGAATTTTCTTAATAACCGAAAGGAAATAGTTCACACCAAATTTCATAAAAATCGGAGGCGGTGGGTGTCATGGCCTGTTTGAACTGACGTGGATTGACCCAGAACCTAAACAAAGTTTTGCCATTCCTCTTCGCAGGCTGAGCAGCAGTTCGAGCTCACAAACTACAGCTGCTTCGGCACGACCGTCAACGGAACTCTCTACTGTAACGACATATCCAAGAAAGCGGCTCATCAACAGCCACCTCCAGCCGACTTGCCGTCCTCCACCTCCGTGCATCATCACAAACACTACTTGAGAACACGTCCCCATTCCACCTCCTCAGTTAATATAGCACCCACTCGGCCATCTAGAAAAACTCAGGTGAGACCATACTGAGTCAGTCGACGTCAATTTTTTCTGGAGTATTATGAACATCGATATAGATAAACAACTGAATAGACTGCTTAACGCTGGGAAAATGAAGCCGTTTCCAGATGCAATTGGCGGGATAAAAAATACGGATTGCCGAGGATTGAAAATAAATTTTAGGTTGTACACAGCAGAAATGTCAATAGTAGACCTTAATTAGTAAGTATGTGAAAAAAAATATATACTCTAACAATTTACAAGGTTTTTCGCATTCCCATCCAACTATTAAAGTGAAATGTGATTGGTTAATCTTCCCACCAGCTTCGCAATCCCCGGCGCGTTTTTCTCTTTTCATTGACAATGGAGCAGTCTATCCAGTTGTTTATCTATATCAATGATTATGAAATATCCTTGATTTCTGTCTTCCCCATTTTCCTATACTTCTTTCTGAGACCACATGATAGCTGTGCGGTTAGAGTTCTGGCCTTGCATGCTTATGAAAAAAAAATATATACAATTATTAAAGTCCATCCACGATTTTCAAGCTTTTATTTTAAGTAGTTCTAAATCAGCGTTCGACACTGACTTTTAGAAACGGGCCGTATGACTTATGTTGGAGCTTTTCGCGGGCCCGATGCACCAATATACGTTCCTTTAGTTATTATTAAACTGAACAAAAAATATTGATTTTTTATCTTAATAAAATTACAATTAATATTTATTACAGTCGATATCTCTCGTAGTATTTATTGCAGCCAATCTTAATTAATTGTCAAATTGAGATTCAGTTAGGTTATTCCTGTATATATTCTTGATGAAAACCACCTTGCTGAAAGCATTTTCATGTACAGTCAACTCGCGATAACTCAAGGGACTGACCAAATTCTTCGAGTTATCCAAAGTTCGAGTTATCGAGAGTCACTCGGTAGTTATTTTCTATTCAAGGCATAGTCTTAGGGCTTAATGAAAACTTCGAGATAAACGAATATTCGACTTATGAGACTTCGAGTTATCGTGAGTTGACACTACAGTCTCTCCGGGCACGTAGTGGAGAACTCTGTAATACATAGTTAACACATACCATTTTAGATAAATTACAATTTATGTAAAATAAAAAAAAATCCGTTTTACCTTCTGGAGTGCCGGAGGGCCACACAAAAATCTGTCTCGGGCTTAATCTGGCTCGCGGGCCATGTAGTGGCTAATGCTGTTCTAAATGACCTGAACTAGAAGATTGTAAAATAGAGTGTATAGGAAATGATCCTTACTAGGACTTCCTTTTAAAATCTGTGTAACTTCTGATCTAATATTGAGTAAAGAAGAAATTTACCAACATGTGATTTTTTTTACCAGGAAGAAATTGAAATTGCATTCTTCAAATCGAAAATACGACACAGTATTTGATACCACTGATTTCTAACTACAACTTCTGGATAGCTTATAAATGATTTCTGCTGTGCAAGCAGACGAAGTCAATTGAATACTCATTTATGCAACTACGTAATAGGTTCCTCCTGGTTACCAACACATTATAACCAATTTGGGGGAGGGGGGGGGGGGCATACAGTATAAAGAAGTTGCAGTAGAGATCAGTGATTTGGTTGCGTAAGAGCCATCTGACGAAAAGAACTACACGGTCCACACTGTGATCATAGCATTAAGACTAAATACAGAGTGGCTACAGAACCTGGAAATCAGGGAAATGTCAGAGAGCTTTCTGATTCTAGAAAAAATCTTAGAAAAGCCAGGGAATTATTCAAAATTTCACAAAAATCAGAGAAATTTCCTATCGTTATTTTGAAGGTACGTTTCCCAGTTCATCCGTATTTTGGCACTATTTTACCCGGATAATTGTGGTGGTAATCGTTAGAAGTTCAATGACATGGAATAATTTAAACTTTTCATTACCTTCAAGACCATTTTTTTTTTTTTTTTTTTTTTTAAAGTTGGCATATTATATCTTTAATATACATGTTCTATTTGATCTGGGTGTTTACACGGCTACAAAAATTGGGGAAATTTAAAGAAAAGTTTGTTGTAAAATCAGCAAAATTCTTAGAAATCCATCAAGGAATTTTTTTTTTCTGAAATTTGTGGCCACTCTGAAATAACAGGAGAAGGTACGGAGAGCAAAAAAAAAACAGTAGTAAAGATGGCCACTTTTAAACGTCAGACCAGCCCGAGTTACATACGAGTCTCACCAGAAGCAGAAAGCTGATAAAGGGCATTTCCAATTGACAATTATCTTTTGTCACTTTGCCTCTTCGCCTGCTGGAATTTCATACCGATACAGACAATAGATTTTGTAAAAAATACAGGTGTTTTTTTTTTATAAAAAAAAAAGTTTTGTCTCATTTTACTAGTACCTGATACTCTGTAAAAAAAGCAATATACTTATTATTGTGAATTCCTTTGAATTTGGCGACCCACAAACATTTTCAAGCTAACCATGGTTTTGCTCAACACTGAAATAGATGGGATTCAAATGAGTACCGAAAGGCATGTTTCCAGAATGTGCAAAATTATTGATGCTGCTAACCAGCTTTCTTAGTTCTGTGGTACTTAGAATATGATATTGTTACAAAAAAAAAAAAAAAAAAAAAAAATAAATAAAAATAATAATAATAATAACTATTCTGCTTCACTATTGCGACATCAGACACTTCAATAAACTGTCATCATTGGCATCAGCATGCCTAAAATCCATTAACTAGCAATTAAAAGATGATTCTAATTAAAAAGTGACAATTAATGAACAATAAATGAAAAAATATATGAATGATAAAGTTACACATCTTTAGAATTGTAGAACATCACAGCTTGTTTTGCACTGTTAAGGTTGTCACAGTTTTACGATTGCTTTGCTCTGTTTCGATTTACAATGGGAATGCTTTCAGCTACTGCAATACTTGCAGTTTGAAAATTCGTATTTACAATTTTAAAAGATTAGTTGTTCCTTAGTTACAAGTTTTGGGTTGATTAATTAATAATTACAAATTATTTCTTGCATAAACAAATTAAAATTCGGTATTTCAGGACCATTGTTTCTTATCCTATTCGAATCTTTGATCACTTCCTTGTCCCTTGAATTGCAGGACCAAGAGCGTGCTTGCTGCTGCATTGTCAACAGTTCATCTACACCGCAAGAGGACACAGCGAAAGAGGGATTGGTTGTACTGCACAGAGGCACCAACACCATCGAGTGTGGCTGTGTGTATTTCGTGTTTAGCATCACAAAATCATCTTCGCGTTTAGTATTGCAAACCCTCACTTGAATGAGAAGACGGAATAATCAGGGTTGAGGAACGTCCCACAACTTTTTATTGGACTGTAATACTGGTTATTTGTTTTGAATTCATGAAATAAATTGACTTAATTCGTCATTTGCATTTTGAATATTTTTTAAAAAACATTAAATTGCCAATTTTTGTGAGAGAGTCAATTTGTATGTGATTGGTCTCGATTTTGATCCTAAAAGCAGGGCCTGATTTAATATTAGGCCCGGGCCTAGGGGCCCCCAAATTTTGAAAGTTTTCTGAAAATTTTAAATATAATGGTCTTTTTATGGGAAGTACTGAACAAAAATAATAAAAAAATTTTAGTTACACATCCGCAAATTCCATATTTTTTATAGTTACAGAGAGTTAAGTTAGATAGATTAACCTAATAAAACCTAATTAAGCAAACCTTTCCGGTTCAGCCAATCATATACAATTTTTTCATATGTACACGGAGATAAGGGTTTTACGCCGCTGTTCTTCTCTCGCCTCTTGTAAAGAGATGTTCACCAACCAACCATATACAACATCTTATATTATGAAATGAAAGAGTCTCTGTGATTGGTTGGTTTGCAGGCTCTTCCGTGGACTTTTTTGGCCCTCCTTTTTGGTGAGATCGTGGAAACAGTGGAAAGGTTACTTTGTATTATTTACAACTAGCTAAATACCCGTGCTTCGCTACGAAATTTTAACACGTGCAATATTTTAGCTAGCTGTGAGGCCTCGCGTTGCGTAAATCTATCATTCGTGTATAGAACTCAGTTTTTGGCGCTTCGCTCGCAGGAAGGTTCATCGCTACACAAAATCGAGCTCGCTTCGTTCGCTGAAAAGTTCATGGACACATAAACACAGACTTATTTCACTCGTTAAAAGGTTCATTGCTATGCAAGGATATGTTCGCTTCACTCGCTGAAAGGTTCATTGCTGAGTAAGCATAAGCTAACTTCACACACTAAAATCTAATTGCTACGTAAAGACTTAATATTGGAAGCCTCTTCCTTTTCAAGAAAAAAAAATTCCCCGTTAATACAATAATACAACACCCCTTTAAGATTATTTTTACCACACGTTTGTGGAAAGCAAAATTAGAGTCTAAAACTACGTATGTTGAAACTTTCAGAGATCTAGGACCTATTCGAAGTCGCTTTTTGTGAAAAAATTAATTGAAAAACAAATTAAAATTTTAACATTATTTTTGTCAGTCCAATTAGAAGGCCATAACTACTTGTGTTAAAAATTTCAGAAATGTAGAACAATTACAAATCATTTTGTAAAATATTTGTTAATTTAAAAAAATTATCTTTTTCAAAAATCCAATTAAAAGGCCACAACTATTTATGTTGAAAATTTCAAAGCTGTAGCCCTATTTGAAATCGTTTTGTAATATATAAATTAATTAATTAAAAATGAACAAAATAAAAATTTAAAATTCTGTTTTTTAAAAGGCCAAAACTACTTACGTTGAAAATTTCAGTTCTGTAGCCCTATTCGATATCGTTTTGTAACATATTTATTAATTAATTAAAAAAGAACTAATTAAAATTTTAACATTCTGTTTGTGATGTATACAATTAGAAGTCCAAAACTATTTATGTTGAAAATTTCAGAGCTGTAGCCCTATTAGTAGTCGTTTTGTAAAATGTTTATTAATTAATTAAAAAAGAACAAAGTAAAAATTTAAAATTCTGTTTTTTAAAAGTCCAATTAAAATGCCAAAACTACTTATGTTGAAAATTTCAGACCTGTAGCCCTATTAGTAATCGTTTTGTAAAATGTTTATTAATTAATTAAAAAAAATTAATTAAAAAAGAACAAAATTAAAATTTAAATTTCTGTTTTTTAAAAGGCCAAAACTACTTATGTTGAGAATTTCAGAGCTGTAGCAATATTAGATATCGTTTTGTAACATATTTATTAATTAAATAAAAAAATTAATTAAAAAAGAACTAATTAAAATTTTCACTTTCTGTTTGTGATGCATAAAATTAGAAGGTCAAAAGTACTTATGCTGAAAATTTTAAGTAGGTTTCTATAGAGCCACAGATAGACAGACACACAGCTTGTTTTATTATTATAGATTATTGTTATAAAATTAAGTAATCTTTATTATTATATAATTTGTGGACCCTGTGGTAAAATGTAAGTTTAAAATACAGGAAAGTATGCTTTAAAATCAGTGTTCATGGGGGGTCTTGATTAATTCAAAAGTTTTGAGCAAATCAAGATCATACTAATTATAACAAAAAAATCGTGTGAAAGTAAACTATGAGTTTTAATTGTAAAAAGTTAGTCTTAACGAATGTAGCTTGATCTGGTAATATTGTGACGTAAGGAAATAAATATTTGCTATACAGTAAAAAAAATTCTAAATCAGTCCCTGCCTAAAAGTAGTAATCAATTTTTAGCTTCAACTCAGAATTTACACTGAACAGTCAGATAGAAAGATCTTTGTATATGCACAGCATAGATTCAAATTTTTTCTTACACGTTTTGGAATGCCCTGAATTCAAAAAGCGGCCTAGATAAAATGTCAGAGTGTCTGCCTATGGTCAGCATAACATTAGAGCGGATTGATATTCAAAGTTCAACTTTATTTTATACGCTTGAGTTGTTGCCATGGGACCTGTTATTGAGGCTTTCGTCAAAATTGCGCATGCGCAAAAGGTAGATGCAAAATGAAAAATTTATGTTCTTCACTAATTGGCCAAAAACGGCTCTAACGATTTTCATCAAAATCTCTCCGTTAATGCCTTTAAACTTTTACTAAACAAATTTGTTTAAAATGTCTAAGGATTGTTATATTTTGTCCGAATCCCAACATTTCCGAGTTGAAATGGATAATTTTGACTGATTTTTACGATGCTCAAAAAGGAATTAAATGCTTATTTACGAGTCTGACTACTACGGAACCTGAGTACAATCAAACTTCCCCAAAGCTCCGATGTAATTACCACTTTTGCCAAATAACCTTTTTAAACGTTATTTACGTTGGTTCGCTGATTACTACTTCGATATTATGTTTGCTGTTGCTGAGATTTGCCCCTCTATAGCGGGTGCTACCACTGAGATTTACGTAGCTGTGATTGCCATTTTCGACAAGTGTTTCGCCGATATAATAGCCATTATTTTCACGATTTCCGTGGCTATTGTTTTTACCTTGAAGATTTACGTTGCTGTAACAGTCAATTTCGTTACAATCGCCTCTATTGTAAAGATTTTCATCAGTATATTAGGAGCTACTGCTTACATAATTCCAGTAGCAATATACAATATAACCGAGATTTACGCTTATTTTAACAAACAAAACAAAAAAATCGGCCGAGATTGCCCCTGTTTAAAGGGCACTATCATCGTCAATGTTTTTGTAGAAAGAAGTGATGGTCATTTCAAACTAAGTTGAGGCTGATGTAATAGTAGCTATGTCAAGATGTGCGACGCCGTTTTATTGTCATTAGCTGTCTTCTACTGATGTTATAACTACTATATCCTTGCTTAGTGTCGGAATGAGAATCATTTCTCAATCTGGTCTGAATAGATGTATAAGAACTAAAATTAATATCACTCACTTTTAAGAGTTAAGCACGAAGCGGTAAAATGCGAAAAAATGGACAAGTACTCCTTTGATTGACAAGAATTGCTTCAAGTAGCTCCATGTTTATTTATGAAACAAAACAAAGAATTATAAACAGAGATTAAAAAAGAAAAAAATCATAAATTATAAGATGACGTCATATTTGCGTCATTTACATAATGATGTTTAAATTCAAAACAAACAATAAAAGCCGACATTAATAGGGTGCGTGAGCACCCTCACCTGCATACAAAGTATACAGCGTGTTGATCATGCTTGTTAAGAGGTGATCCATCACCGCAGAGTGCAGTAATAGTGAATGTGCCTTGTTCCCGCCAGACTCTTACACGCTTATCATCGGGTTGTAGAACAAATCTGGACTTATCTGTGAATATAATGTTGCCCCTATCAGACACAGTCCAATTCACATGCTTGCGGCCCCACTTTAATCGCGACACAAACGCGTGGTACCCGGGCGTACAGGCCATTCATGAGTAGCCTTCGACGAACAGTAGTGGCAGATATAGTCTTACCACTGCATCCATTGATGTCACACGTGGGGGGAGGACGATCTTCGATTCCGCTTGGGTACAGCAGCAACAGATCAATCTTCCGCGGGGGTCGTACCCTTGAAAGACCGGCTACAGGTCTTCGGACAACTGTTTGGTTGGTTTGGAATTGTTCCCATAATCGTGAAATGACGGAATGATGAATGCCAAAAAAAAAGCAGCCGACTGTCCTGCTTCAATGCATCCAACAGCCCGCCAGCGTTCAGAACCTTCCATTCGTTTCCTGGAAGTCATAGAAACGTCTAGCTTGAAAACAAATTGTACGAATATTCTAAACACCTTTCATCAGCATTTACATGCAACTCCTCAACTTTTCACAATGCCGGCTTCTTTTACGAATGCCTGTTTTGAATATTTCTCGACACAAAACCGTGATTGGCTCTTACCTAACATATTTGCATACTTCCTTCTACATTTGCAGCAAATTTCGGGTTCTTTAATTGAGATTGGCTTACGGAAATTAACATTTTCCTCTCCGTGCTTAACTTTTGGAAATGAGTGTAATTTTGAACAAGAAAATTAGTCCCAATTTTTAATTCAAATCCAGACATTGTAGAGTTCAGCGAAAATGCTGATTTCAGCTTTTTGAGGGGCAATTTCGATCATTTCAAAGATCAAGGCAAATACTCATTACAATTATATGAGGGGGGGAGAGAGAATCGTACCCTTGTTTACAAATTATATGATCACGGAACATACGGAAGTCCAGACTTTCCCTAAACCTCCGATGTAATGCCCTTTCGCCGCTGATACCCTCTATCGCCATTATTTGCGTTGGTGTGTGGAGGTCATTTTTGTTATATCGTAGAGAATTACGTAGTTGTAATAGGAAGTTTCATCGATTGTCACGTCAATATGCTTATATTGCCGAGATTTGCACCTGCACATTACGGGCTAACGCTGATATTTGTGTTGACGTGATGATAATTTTTGCCGTTTACTAATTGTAATATCAGATATTTGCGCCGATGTTACCAAAAAAATGCCGATATTTTCAACATTTGCCAGTACAGGGAGCTCTATTGCCGATAATTACGTTGGAGTGATGGATATTTTCACCAGGGTTTACGCTGATGTAATAAAAGTAATCATTGAGATCAAAACGTTGAAGAGTATTCTTTTTGGGTGTGCCCACAAGCTCCGGCAAAACAAACCTAATAAATTTGCTGCTTGCGAAAGTGAGAAGCGAAAGGAACTGTGGTATCTTCCGTAATTGCTTGAACTCTTTTGCCCAGCGCACAGTGATTCACTTATATAAGCTAGTTAAACAAAAGTCAATTCAAAGAATCGATTACTTGATGATCCCACGAGAATAACAACCCCCCATCGGACAGTTGTTGTGATTTATATAGCTTTAGAGGGTTTGTAATTTTTTATTTCATTCAAAATTTCTTTTAAAATATGGGTTATCACAGGTTTTGAAAAAACTACGCAAAATTGTAAAAGAAAAATTCGTTTTTATTGTGAAAGGAGTGCAATTTTTTATCCCCAGAGTAATTTTTTATTATCGTAAAATTACTATTATGAGCTGTAAAATTAAATTAAATTTAATTGCACATTCTTACCCCCCCCCCCCCTTTCTTTTTTTCACATCGAGTGTGTTCCCTTTCCAAAATAGAGTTTTTTGAAGAATGGCAGAAATATAAAAAAGAACAAATTTATCATGTAATGAATTTTACTCTGCAAAATTTAGTGCTACAGATATGACTCTTGATTCAGAGAAGTTTATACAGTTAAAAATTTCACGATTTTCGTCAAAACTATCTGAAAAGGGAAATGTAGCAAATAGGATGATGGGCCATTTTTTAAATAAAAAAAGAAGTTGGTCAGAGGGCGCAAATATGAAACTTACAATAAATATGCATCAGCTCTGTGGTTCCTCATCATCAAGGAAGTTGGCCGAGGCTGTTCTTTCAAAACCAAGATACTGTTGTAATGTTGTGGCACCAGGCACGGCCATTCGGATTAGGATATAGGTTGGTTGGACATGGGATAGTTAGATGAGCTGTACTGAAGCGAAGAGAGGACATTGTTCGGAGGGTGTGGCCCATAGGCTGAATATATCTTGGAAAAGACGACGGGACGAGAGGAGGGAAAAAAACAGAAATGCGGAAAATGTGTTGAGAGTGGTTGTTTTCCTCGTGCCTGGCCGCTACGGAAATTGTCATACGGTGTTTCCCATTGAGTACAGTGTAAAGTGATATGAATACTTGTATGTTCATACTTTTGTGGTGCTGAGTGTAAATAAAAGAAAAGATCTTGACCTCGACAATTTTGCAGACTTTATTTCGAACGAGTATATCGAAAACACAACACAACAATACGTAGAGTTTTAGATTAAGTGCGATCACGATTGGTTGTTTTCAGATTATCTAGCGCCGTCAGCAACACGAGGGCTATAATGCACCGAAACATTCGTCCTTAGACAAGCCAACATACATTTACAAACACCCATACCTAACACGGGACTCGAACACGCAACCTCGCGGTCTAGAAGCTAGCACGCTAACCACTACACCGTTTGGTGCAATCACGAAGTGCCATTGAGTTGACTACAGCGACTCAAGCAGGAAATCGTTTGTCGGCTCAAAGAAACGAAGCTACTTAGTTTAGAAAAAAACTTGGAATCTTACTGTAGACTAAAAATGCACCAGTCACACTTATGGGTCAAAATCACGAAACGAGAAAATAAGGCTAATCAGGACTTTGATTTTGAAACTTCATGCAAACACGTTTGTTATTCCTTATTTCTTTCAATAAACTTATTTTCTATAGGAATTCAAAGTTTGCACGCTAAATTCCAATACTAAATATTTTTTTATTTTATTTTTAGCTGTATTCAATTCAAAGGTGAAGTAATGGTAAATATTTCTCCATAAAGAAATTTCTTTACTTTTATTTCTTATTACAGTAAAACCCCGATTATCCGAGCCCCGGTTATCCGAGTTTCCGCTTTAACCGAGCCAGATAATATTTCTTTAATTTTTTTTTTTACCCCTGATAAAAAATTGGTACTTGATCTCTCAAACACTCAAGAAAACAAAATGTTTACATTCCTTTTCATTGTATGACACTGCTCCTCCTATCGCGTCGATCAAGGTCTTAAGTAAGAGAACTCTTTAAGCATTACTATATATTATTAATTGCATGTGGTTTACCTATAGTATAACATGTGTACTTGTCAAAACATACATTTAAACCGATACGATTTGTTTTATTTTTAATTTTCGCTTTAACCGAGTTTTTCGGTTATCCGAGTTGGTCTTGGTCGACATTAACTCGGATAATCAGGACTCTACTGTACTATTTTTTTATTTTTTTTTAAGATTCTAATAGTATTCTAACATTATTTAATGAGTAAGACAATGTTTCTTTGCATTCTTATTACCGCAACGATTTTGAACGTTTAATAAATGGCTAACGAATTTTGAAATTCGTTAACAGGGTTTGACTATATATAACATTATTTGTGTTCTTTGTAGTTTTTATATAATTAATCTTAATAAAAATAATGTGTTTATAACATTAAATAGTTACATAATATTAAATAATTTATTCAAAGCAATATTAAATAATTTATTCAGTGCAATTTTAAATAATTTATTTAGTGTAATATTAAATAATTTATTCAGTACAAGTTTTATTTTATAAGAAAATTTTTGTATTCTTTGTAGTTTTTTAATAATTAATATATAAAAAGATATTTGTATTCTTTGTAATTTTTTAATAATCAACCAATATAAAAATATTGTGTTTGTAGCATAAATAGTTACAAAATATGAAATAATTTATTCATTACCATTCAGTGTAATACTAAATCCTTTATTCATTGCAGTATTAGTTTATTCGGTGCATTCAGTGTAATAATATAAAATTTCTTCAGTGCAATTCTGGGTAAAATTAATTTATTAAGTGCAATTGGTTTTCTTTATTTAATAACAGCAATGCAAAACCATAGTTTACAAATAATATGTAATATTTATAAGTTTTAAATAACTAATCTATATAAAAAATATTGTGTTTGTAATATTAAATAGTTGCATGATATTAGATTATTTAATCATTGAAATTATTTGATATTGAAAATATTTTCAACTATTTCTTTAAATATTTGGTTAGCATCAATGAGTGTATTTTAGTAAAAGTGTTACACAAAATATTTTTTTCTTAGTAAATGTTCACTTTTTATGTATTTCTTAAATTTATATAATGTTTTAAATGAGAAATGAATCTTCTAGTCTGTTCAGTTGCAGAGCATATACCAGTAAATTGCTTCTAATTGTTCTGTTTTAACATGGAAAAATTTAACAGCAGTTAAATTTTTTCATTGTTAACTGCCCTTAATGGGTTACTAATGAATAAAATATTTTAAGTATCGAAGTTCCATATACAAATCGCGGGCTTGGTTTGACAAGGTTCCAACTGACATTTTTGTCAAAAGTGAGTTATTTATACCATTGATGCATTTCAAATAATGAGTACTATCATTGATAAAATTTTCATAGCGCTCTTATGGATAATAATAAATTTACTAGAGTGACTGCAGTTAGAACTTTGTCAAACTATAAATAATCACGTTTTTACATTCTACCCCTTAAAAATATAAGTATATTTTTAATTGGTATTGCGCATAGAGTATAAACATTTATTATTTTAATAATGTTACAGAAGTTTTGTATCTATTAGTATGTTTTTAACATAATCTACTCAAATTATTTTCTAAATATGTTATTGCAATAAAAACTACGTAAAGTAAAGAATTTTAGAGATTCATTTACATGAATGATTTTTCTTTTAAAAAGTTATTTCAATTTATCGTTTGACTTTATACTGTATTATTAAATGCAAAAGTCTTTTGGAAAATAAATGCCTGTAATTTGTGTTAAATTTATCAATAGAACTTAGAACATTGAGTAGAATATTAGATTACTAGCGAGATGGTTTACATTTGAACTGGTTGACACAGCTGCTTATAACATGCATATGCTCTTTGTTAATGATTGCTATTAATTATACATAAATCCTAGAATCAAGATTCAGATAAAAGTTCGTAAAAGCTCATTTACAAAGAGATTCGATGACAACACGAGAGTAAACGAGGTAAAAGTAGTAACAGTATACGAAAACCTATAGGAGATCCTGATTTTGTTCAAGAACACATTATAAGTTTTCCAGTCGTCGAGTTTCATTACTGCATGTCTTCTACTTTTAAAACGTACCTTGGCTTAGATTTGAATATTGCAAAACTATGTGATCGTTATTTGGAGAAGATCCTTCAACAAAAAATTGATTCGATAAAGAAATCATTGTACTTCACAATTTTCGTTACCAAATTATAACTTGATTTTCATGTACCTAAATCTGATCACTGTGATACACGTGAAAGATACAAACTGTCTACAAGTTCGAAATCAGTACCTACCTAGTTTGAAAAAGAAATAGAAACGCATTTAATGAGGAAAAAAAAGCAATGAGACAGGAAAGTCATCAGGATAAACAGAATGGTACACCAGTTTTAATATTTGATTTGCAAAATGTAATAACTTTTCCTCGTGCAACTATTAGTTAATATTTTTACACTCAAAAACATAAAGTCTACAACTTAACAGCTTATTAAAGTGTTACTAAAACTATATATTGTGCAATATGGAAGAAAGTGATGTCAGAATGAGCTGGAAATGACATAGAGAGTGCATTTAGGAAAATATTCGACATAGTTGCAGAAGAGAACCAAGTAAACAATATTGTGACTTGGTCTGAATCCCTTGTGTCTTGCAAAATAGGAATTCCATAATTTCATATGCAGGTATGCATTTAAAAAAATATTAATAATGAAAAGATTGAATCGTCAACCATGAAATTTTCAATTCCTGGACATTCTTGCGTTCAGGAAGTTGACATTGCTCACAGTTCTATTGAGAAAGCAATGTCAGCTACTGAATTTTATTCTCCAATTGGATTACTCCTTATACTCTTAAAAGTGAACCGACGAGCTATAGAATCATTCAAATCAAAAAGAAGATTTTAAATATTTTGCAAGTACTTCTAAATTGTTAAATTACAAATAAATATCATTTACACAAGTAAAGACAATGTAATTTACGTAAATTATTCATGAAGTTAAATTTACATTAGATTATACAAAATCCGAAATGAAGCGATTGGCCAACATAAAGTTAAATGAAATCTCAAGACGAGGACAACATGCAAAAGAAGGCGAACATTTGACCGGTTTTCAGAATGCGATTAAAATACAGAAAATAGATAGAGAAATAAGTGATGCCGGTAAAAGATCAGTAGTATTATTCAACTGTATTAAATACATAAAGTATCCATAGTAAATAATTAAATGGTCAACTAGGACCAGAATTCTGAAGTATCAGATGTATAATGTAATATTATATTTATTAATACTTGAAATTTTTTTTATTACATCGTAATTTTGTTTTGTCATACGGTTAATTCAATATGTGGAATTTTTTTCTTCTAATTTTGTAATTAGTAAATAAATTTATTACTAATTTTTGGTATACAAAATAAGTCTTATTTGCTAAATTAAAATGAATACCAATAACTTTGATACTGTTATATACAAGTAGTTGTAAGTAAATGACAGGGAAAAACGTGTAAGGTTTCATAAAATCTGAGGGTGTGGAACATCGCACAATTTTCAATTACACTATAATACTGACGTGGATTTGTGTCGTTTGTATATTTTCATCCTTCATTTAGAATCGTTGAAAAACACGATTTTTTCAATGGAAGCTACCTTATGCGCCCTTATGGTCCCATGGCCGGGGCGGCCATGGGACCTACCATTAAGGGGCTACCCTCATACCAAATTTGTACATCGTAGGTTAATTCGTTCGGGAGTTATGTTGACCACACACACGCAGTTATTTTTTATAGATCACTTTTTTTAAATTAGGATATTCCAAAACGTGGAGAAATGCAAAAAAAAAAAAAAAAAAAATTTTACCGAATGCTGTATTTTTGTTACCCTATGCATATATACATATGGGTAATTAAAAGCAAAAATTCACCAGATTTTACCAATATAATTTTTATAATCAATAGTCTACACCTAAAAATAATAAATATCGAAATATTTATAATAATTAAATCTCTAATATTCGCGTTACATGCAAATAACCTCTCAGCTTCGATATCCCTAACTAAAGAAAGTGCCAGTTAGAACCTTGTCAAACTAAGACAGCTCTGTATTAAAATAAAATTATTTACTTTGACATAGTTGTAACAGCCGTTAGAACTTTGTCATTTTTCCGAAATCATTTGGCGAAAGTGACAAAGTTCCAACTGCAAAACCCACTATATCATATCTGTAAACCAGGTAAGTTTAAAAAATATATTATATATGCATTTAGTAGTCTATAGGCATATGAATAAGTACTGAAAATTTCGAAACATTTGCTTTTTTATTGTTCGAGTTATAGTTAAATAAACTTTGAGCCTCGATATCTCAGAATAGTGAAAATGTCAGTTGGAACCTTGTCAAACCAAGCCCGCGAAATATATACAAGTGTTACATATCAAGACTATTTAACACTTATAAATAATGGGAAAAAGATGGAACATACATGAATTGTGTTTTGAATGCTAAAGTGTACATGATAAAAACTTTGCAGTGAAGCATATGTATTCAGCTAGTCACATATATAAGAAACTTTTCTCGAGGATGAGTGAAAAGGGCCTTTTGAGACTCCTACTATCAGAAAATACTTTGTTGCACACAAATACAATTTTTTTGTTAGTATGAGTGAGGAGGAGGCTATTTAGATTCCTGAAAGAAAATCCTTTGTTGCACACATCACATGAATGTGGTTTTTCTCCAGATTGAATGAGGCTTTTTAAATTACCTGTATCGGAAAAATTATTTGTTGCACGCATCATAACCCTATGAATGATGTTTTTTATTAGTATTAAGTAAGGTGGTGCCTTTTTAGATGACCTTTTAGAGAAAATCCTTTGTTGCACACGTCACACGAAAGTTGTTTTCCTCCAGTGTGAATGAGGTGGTGCTTTTAGAGAGTACACCTTTCAGAAAATCCTTTGTTGCTCACATTACATGAGTGTAGTTTTTCTTTAGTATGAGTGAGGAGGTGCTTTTTGAAATTACTCTTATCAGAAAATCCCTTATTGCATACATGACATGAATGTGGTTTTTCTCCAGTATGAGTGAGGAGGTGCTTTTTGAGAGTACCGCTTTCAGAAAATCCTTTGTTGCACACATTACATGAATGTGGTTTTTCTTTAGTATGAGTGAGGAGGTGCCTTGTGAGAGTGTTCCTTTTTAAAAATGCTTTATTGCACACATCACATGAATAAGGTTTTTCTTTGGTATGAGTAAGGAGGTGCTTTTTGAGAGTACTGCTCTCAGAAAATCTTTTGTTGCACATTACACATGAATGTGGCTTTTCTCCAGTATGAATGAGGAGGTGCTTTTTGAGATTATACCTTTGATAAAATCCTTTGTTACACACATCACATGAATGTGGTTTTACTTTAGTATGAGTGAGGAGGTGCTTTTTGAAATTACTATTATCAGAAAATCCCTTATTGCACATATCACATGAATGTGGTTTTTCTCCAGTATGAGTGAGGAGGTGCTTTCTGAGAGTACAGCTTTCAGAAAATCTCTTGTTGCACACATTGCACGAATGTGGTTTTTCTTTGGTATGAGTAAGGAGGTGCTTTTTTAGAGAAGCCCTTTGAGAAAATACCTTGTTGCACACATCACATGAATGTGGTTTTTCTTTGGTATGAGTAAGGAGGTGATTTTTGAGAGTACTGCTCTCAGAAAATCTTTTGTTGCACATAACACATGAATGTGGTTTTTCTCCAGTATGAATGAGGTGGTGCTTTTTGAGATTATTTCTTTGATAAAATGTTTTGTTACACACATCACATGAATGTGTTTTTTTTTCAGTGTGAGTAAGGAGGTGCCTTATGAGACTGCTCCTATTTAAAAATGCTTTATTGCACAGATCACATGAATGAGGTTTTTCTCCAGTATGAGTGAGGATGTGTTGTGTGAGAGAGCGCCTTTTAAAAAATTCTTTTTTGCACATTTGGCATGAATATGGTACTTCTCCAGTGTGAATGAGGAGGTGCTTAGTGAAATTGCTCTTACTTGAAAATGCTTTGCTGCACATATCACACTTTAGTGACATATTTTTTCTGAAAAAGAAATTGTTTTGTTTTATAATCACACGCATAAAAAAATATAACAAATTTGAACATTTTTTGTTAAAGAAAATATGTTACTGGGAATTAATCATGATTAATATTTGAACTTGAGGTATTTTGGAAATTAAAATGGCTTTGAAAATAAATTTAAGCATTGTTGGTGAATAATTGTTGTATTCCAATGCTGATTTTCTCATACACCTTCCTCCTTTCTATATGTAATGTATAACCAACCTGTAGTAGAGCTGCGATCACTGCACAGCGACATCTATACATATTTCGTTAAACAACTTCACTTTAAACCTGGATACCAGTCTTTGAGTAGCATGCAAATGAATGTCCCTTATTTATTTAGTTAAACTCTGAACTATTAAATGGCTTCTAACTTTTACTTTAATAAATATTCTTTCTTGTGTGGTGACGCAATAAATCCGTTCAACTTTCTTTATGCGTCAACCAATTTTGCAAAGTGAAGCTTTCATTTACAAACTAAACCAAAATGTGTCAATCAAAATTCTTAAGAAATGAAAATATTTTCAAAAATTAATTTAGCTAATCACAGCACGAAGAAGGTGGAGCCAATTTATACCTCCCAGAGATTTGAACCGAACGGATATATATATTGTCTTTATTCTTGTTACGTCATGAATTTGAGTTATATTTGTGGGTATTATTAGTTGTGAGAATGTAGAAACAATGTTTTTAGGCGTAGACTCTTAATGGTGACGGTTGTTTTAAAATGTTTGAAGGTAAATGTGTTGAACTGCGATTGTGGAGGCTATTTTGGAAGATTTAACCAATAGTGAATATTTGGAATGAAACAATTGTTTTATTGAATGCATATGAAATTGAATAATCATTTGCTAATTTTATGATTTTGTCTGTTAACTGTTAATAACCATAAAACTTTAATAATACTATGAAATGATTAAATTTCGTATTTTTGGGCAAGGTAGAATTGTTCTGATAAGAGTTTGTTTCATTATTATTTATGAAACATTCGGTTTTTTCTGCACTCCACTGCTTTTTTTTTAGTTTGCTGAGTGCCAATTTGTGAATGATGATGACTAATTCTGAGGTAAGAGAGAAAGGAAGTGTGTATCGGATGTATGATTAAGTAATTGATTTAAAATTTTTGATGCGATAGAAGATTGAAGTATATATTGCATTAAACTTAACTTTTAATTTTGATTGATTTCAACCTTAGGATTAAAACTGGTATGGTACGACTATATTTTGGTGGCCGTCAAGCCACCAAAGTATAGTTTATGAAATATAAAGCGTTAAAATGGACTTTGATTATGTTCTTTCGTATTATAAGTTTCAATTGGTTTTATAACAGCAAATTGATTAAAAATGTCATTTTTGGAATGTTGAACTCTTTTCCTTTTCAAGTACGAAGCGCGCACGCTTTACTTTTTAGAGGGTTTTACAATACCGAGTAACTAAAAAAAAAAAAAAAATGATTTTGGGGGTGGGATGCCACAAACCACTGACTGAAATAGGTAGGTGTATTTTTTTTTAGGTTCAATTGGCCATAAGGCCAATGAAATAGGTTGCAATTTTTCTTTTTAGAGCGAGAAGCACGCGCACATCTCACTTTTTAGACATTTTTACAGGATCAAGTAATTAAAAAAAAAGTGATTTTGGGGGTGAGATGCCACAAACGACTGCCCGATATTGGTAGGGGTATTTTTTTTAGGTTCAATTAGCCTTAAGGACAATGAAATGGGTTGCAATTTTACTTTTTAGAGCGTGAAGCGCGAGCACACCTTAGTTTTTAGCAAGTTATTAAAAATATAAATATTCTGGAAGGGGTTAAATATTTGTCATTAATGTCAAAGTTATGAAATTTTACCCCTTATAAATTATTTGAAATTAAATTTTAATTGCTTAAACTAATTTTCAATTATTGTTTAAAATTAAATTCCTTAACCCTTTTTTTTTTAATTATGGTTTGTAACTACATTGCCTGTGAAATTTTGCCGATATCAAATAAACTTAGGCAAATCATTTTAATTTCTTGCCGAGATGAATGTTTTTAATATAAATGCAATTGAAATGAAAAGCAAAAACACTTAATCTTGCTACAAATTGAATCACAACCATAGCTTAACAGCTTTGGCATTGGACTTCAACCTTCCTATTACTACAAATCATGGAGCAGGTTCGATTCTCAATTTTTCATTTTCCGCAGTTGTTTTGGGTTTGCCAGTTCATTTGGAATCATTGTGTTTTTCGCCGTTTTGGGTTTGCTTTAGCGTCGGAGTTGGCCATTGTTTACGTTTTGCGAAAAAGTTCAAAAAATGCAAAGTGCCACCATATAGCACAGTTTAACCTTATTTATATTTAACTTCATATTTGAACACTTCAACACTTATATTGTCTATACTTTTATTTATCTTTTAATTTAATTATTATCAACAAAACATGGTCATCATTTATATTTTATTTTGCCAAATGAAATAAATCGCCAAACGTCCTGTTGTCCTGTATTACATATGGTACGTGATTGTAGGAATTTATTCGGAAATGTTGAATAACCTCAAAGCAAAGAAATTAGGATTTGGTTCCAAAAACTTCAACAGTAAGTATATAGGAGGCCATATAGCATACTTACCCCAAGACACAGTTCATCAGAACACCAACAATACAAGAGTTTTGCTTTTTTAGAGAAATTTAAGACATCCCAGATTTAACAAAAGATAACATGATCTTTATGAAATAGCTTATAAGTCATTATTTTTTTTATTAATATTCCAAGAAACGGTCTAATTTCGATCAAAAAGCCTGAACCATGCATCAAAACAATGCGACTTTTTCACTTGGGTGAGTTCTGAACTACTCACTGGTATCGAGCTCCAAAAGCAGAAATTCAGAATATGAATTTTTACTCTGACGTCAGAGTCAATTGTTACGGGATGGCATTACAATGGTTGCGTTCGTAAACGTAATTTTTTTTTGGTTACGAAATCTGACTAAACTGGAACCGGTTTAAATCGTTAAGTCAGTTTTCGACGTCTTTTACGAACGTCCAGAAGAGCGTCGTCTGCTATTTGTTTACATTGGAAAAGAGTTTAAAATTTACAAAAGTGTACTATTACCGTAAGAAATAAAGAAAAGTTTTGTTTTTTGATTGCCTCGTGTACAAATAAAAATTCGCATGAAAATTATTTTATTTTCATCAATTAAAATGCTATTTTTTTTTAATATAAGTATCATCTACTCATTAAAATGTACAAAAATACCGGTTAATTTTTAGAACTTATCAAACTGTTTTAACAAACAAAACAAAAAACACAAAGATTTTGAATTTAGAACTAAATTAAAAACTTTTGAAGTTAATGCACTGTTGATGATTTAGTGTTAGCAAGCTAAAGCTTTCTCGGTGCAAGTTTGTGTAGCTGTTTGTGGCTGCATGCAGAGGCGGTTCCATGGGGGGGGCTATAGCCCCCCCCCCCCCATGAGGGTGAAACTTACACTGGATAAAATGGTTTTCATAACAACCCTGCCCCCTTTCATAACAACCCCCCACCTAAGATTTTAGATTTTTTTTTTTAATGTATTTCTAGATACAAATATTTAAGAAAAAGTTTAATTTCCGATCAGAAAATCTCATTTTTGCCCCCCCCCCCCCAGAATTATATGAAATGACGCGTCTGCCTTTCTCCCCCCAATTCTCCGTAAAAGGTAAAAGAATGTCGTAGTTTTCGACGTTTGGTCCAAGTGCCCTGTTAATAGGTAACCAAAGTACCCATAGACTAAGAATAAATTAACTAGACCAAGTCTGTATGGCAAAACCTAATAATACGAACAGCGCGGTCACGTGACGACAGCCTTCAAAACGGAACTGGAGAAAAATTCTTTCATTTACTTCAAGGTTAAACAATTGAAAGCTGAAGACTATTTTCTTGAATGCCGAAAAAATGCCAGAATACTATACTGGATTTGGATGCAAAATTGATTTTGAAATAGGGGATTCAATAACCTTTCACAGTCATGTCATTTTTTAAAAATTATCTTAATAATTTTATTTTTTTAAGACTTATAAAAGTTAGTTTGTATTTTGCTTTCTGACATAGCTGCCTTTAATTGGTAATAATGGTCTTTATCATTTACTTACTTCTGAAAATTGTAATTGATAATGAAATGAAAATCAAAGTCTAGACTAATGTTTTATAATATTTTGAAAAGGGTAGAAATGGTTTTTAAAAGGCATTGGAATTAGTCACGTCACGTGTTCCGTCTTGGTAACACCCTCTCTTAATAACAGATATTGGAGCGTCCTGTCTATTTTATTATTCGTTTATGAAAGTACCAAACGAACACGAACAGGTTTTAAAACTAGTTCAGAAAACATTCCAGAACATCCTTGTTCTTCCTATTGTATTGTGTGTCTTTGACTCGTACCAGCCTGGAATTTTTACTGGTCTCCCTATACCAGTTTATAGTTGTGCATAGTACGCTATCAAAATGAAGCGACATTTAACCGATTATTTCGGGAAAAAAGAGAACTGCGCTAAAAGCCATTGTAAAGAGCTAGATGTTGGAAATTTGGAATCGAAGTCAGAAAGTGCGATAAAAGCCTATGATCCTGGCAAGATAAATCTTCCGGTAAGCTTTACACATAAATATTTATTTTTATGTGTCGTTCAGTTCCAAAGCCAGACAACTGCAGTTTTTCGAAAAATGCATTTTTGAATTTTTTTGCAAGTAACTTAATTGTACATGCAAGTAATTTAATATATAGGATAATAAAAACAAAAACGATATCTATTATACTCTGTTACAAAAAAAATAAAAAATTACGTATAAACTCGTAGTGATTATCAAATTAATCAATTTCTATATTTATATATAGGATACATATGAAAAATCACATGATCCCTGTGATATAGGAAGAGCCGTGAAAGAAGTTTTAACAGATGATGAGAAACTAAAATTACTAAAAAATACTTGGATACCTCCAACAACATTTCCTTTTCCAGAACTAGTAGAAGGGAAACAGAAACGGAAATTTAATCATGATTGGCTAAAAAAATACAAGTGGCTAGCATATAGCCAAATGCTAGGCGGTGGACTTTGCACCCAATGCGTTCTCTTTGCTCCTTCAGGTGCTGGTATCGGATCTCAGGTAAAATATTTGATTTTCTTTTCTTATGCATTTCATTGTAACTTGTGTGATATTTTCATTTGTATGAAATGTTTAATGTTTTAATGATTATATCAACAACCAACTGATTGGTCGTTATCGTCGAATATTGTTCCTTAGATATTAAAAAAAAATTGGGTACAATTAAAAATAAATGATTTAAGATTAATTTAAGAATAAAAATTTCAAATGCATTTCTGACTTTAATATTTCAAAACTTTAATAATTGTTTTTTTAATACTTTAAAAAGTTATAGCCTAAATTCGCCCAATTTATATTGAAATTATTAAAATTTTGACTCCATATTTTATTTTATTACTCTTGAAGTTGTCAATAAAAATTAACGAAATTGTAAGTGACCCGTAAATAATGTACAAAATTTATGGAACATTTTGTGTAATACTATTTTGAAAGTGTAAAGGTACTGTGTAACAGCAAAACTGGCCAGCTCCACAATTTTGCGAAACGCGTTCTTTGCAATTTTTGCGGAAGGCTTACCTATATTGTCGGCATTTTGAGAAATAAAGTTAATACTAATGCGAAACAAATCAATTTAAACTTTCAACTTTTAAATCTTTATTAAAATCCTTTTTTTATACTACTAAACCGGGTGCTTTACTTTAACGACCGAAATGTTCAATTAGTTAGAAAAACTATGTATCCTAAAATATGTATAAATATAAATTTAACAAGCGTGTACATTTTTTAGGCTCTCAAAACACTGGTAAAAGAACCGTTAGCCAAATATAAAAAAGCCACCGAAGATCTACGTAAGCATGAAAATACTAAGTACCACAAATTCTCCATGGAAAAAGCAGTAGAATTTACAAAAGTAATGGAATCAAGCAAGAAAAGCATTGACGTTGTTTTAGATTCCGAAACATCGGCCATTATTGAGGATAATCGAAAACGATTGAGGCCTATAGTAAAAACTATAGTATTTTGTGCTAGGAACAATTTGCCCTTAAGAGGACATCGTGATCACGGTTTGATTTCACAATTAAAAGAAGAAAGTAATGAGGATCTTCTGGTTGGAAAGCATGGAGTTTTCCAAAGCCTTTTGGCTTTTCGTGTGGATGCTGGGGACGAAGACCTCAAGCGACATTTCGCAATTTGCAGGCGTAACAGTGCAATGATTAGCAACACAGTCCAAAATGAAATTATAGACTGTATCGGAGAAACTTTTCGTTCTTCAATATCAGAAGATGTTAAAAGATCAAAATTTTTCAGTATAATGTGCGATGAAACAACAGATGTCAGCACCAAGGAACAGATGACATTTTGTGTTAGGTACATAGATACCCAATCTTTCGTTACCAAAGAAGAATTTGTTGGTTTTACAGAAATGACAGAGACAACTGGTGTTGCTATAAAAGAAGCAATCGATAAAGAGTTGGATGCCTTGGGCTTAACAAAAGAACACCTTTGCGGCCAAGGGTATGATGGGGGTTCTAACATGGCTGGAAAGTTTAAAGGAGTGCAAGCCCTGATATCAAACGAGCAACCCATGGCTATTTACAGTCACTGTTTCAGCCACTCCTTGAATTTGGTTATTTCAAAATCGTGTGACATTCCTGCCATACGAAACATGTTAGGAACCGTAGGAGCGGTAACAACTTTTCTTTCTGCTTCTGCTCTACGAAAAAATGCTTTAGAGGAAGTAATTAATCAACTTCCAGAAATAAAGAAGAAAAGTTTAAAGGTGATGTGCCCCACTAGATGGGTAGAGCGACACGATAGCTTAATTAGATTTAAAGAGTTATTTCTCCCTATTGTAACACTGCTTGATCAGCTTTCAACATCACCAGATACCAACTCGGAAACATCAAGCAAAGCTTCTATGCTCAGTTCGGCTATTCAAAAAGGAGAATTCATCATAGCCTTGGAAACAACGGCTTATTGCATGGCAATAACTCTAAGGCTAAGTAAGCAACTACAAAATCCACAATTAGATTTTGGAAATGCCCTGCAAAATATAAACTGCATATTAGAGGTTTTCAGAAATCTACGAAGAACTGTGGATGTCGAATTCGGTAGTATTTTCGAAGACGCTTTGCAAAAAGCAAGCGAAATCGAATGCGAAATACGCATACCAAGAAAATGCTTTCGACAGACTCATCGAGAAAATACTGATGCTTCAAATCCCGAGGAGTATTACAGACGAATGGTTTTTTTACCGTTGCTAGACCATTTGATTCAAGAACTGGAATCGAGATTTTCCCAACGATTGGTGGATATATTACCTTTAGAAGGCCTTGTTCCAAAAAATATTTTGAAGTACGAAGAAGAAGAAATCCTTAAGGCTGCAAAAAATTACCAGCAGTACCTAGATGGCTCTGAGCTTATACTAAAGTCAGAAATAAAGCTATGGAAAAACAAATGGGATAGTGAGATTGAGCCGCCTTATACAGCAGTTGAGGCCCTGAAGAAGTGCGATCAACAATTTTTCCCCAACATTTTTATTCTTCTACAGATATTTGGAACAATCCCCGTTACAACAAGCACACCCGAAAGGAGCTTCTCCACATTACGACGGATTAAAACATATTTAAGAAGCACCATGGGCCAGGCAAGATTAAACGGACTAGCACTGGCAAATATTCAAAAGGATAGAAAAATCTCCATAGAAGACGTCATTAACATCTTCAGTCGCAAAAAAGCAAGACGAATGAAAATTGCAAATTGGAATGTCTAAAATCACAGACACAGACTCTACAAAATTTGATGTTTTGTTTTTGTATTAATGTATCGAGAAAAACAACTCAATTTTAACTAAGGTCATCCACCTAGACTATTGCTTTAAAAAAACCACCATTTTGAATAATTAATTAAAATAATTATTTGCACTTAATTACTCAAATATAATTAAAGTTAATTAAATAATTGCCACACTGTATATTAATGTACTATTTCTTGATTGCGATAAAATCTAATTGACCACAACAGTAGCTCTAATTAATTTTGCTTTCTCATTACGGAACATTTTTGCATGCTGTAGCCCCTCCCTTGTGATTTGCCTAGAACCGCCACTGGCTGCATGTATGCTATTTGCCACCAGCTGATCTATTGTGGATTCTACTTTATTATCTATTTCTGCACACAAAACATTTGGATGTGCTTTGCCACAAGAAAAACACCTGACAAATTGCTTACAAAACCTAGCCAAATGATTTGGCTCTTAACATTTAAGACAGCATTTTTTCTCTTTAACTTTCAAAACCCTTTCATTAAAGGATAATTAGCGTATATCATAAAAAAAATTTACTTTCGTGTATTTTATTACAAAAAATACAAGCATTATTCTTAGTTGTAAGAAAACCTGTGGCTGTGGAACACTTGCTTACTTCTTAAATTTCAACTTACCATTTTGTTCACTCCTTGCATTATCATGGTTTCCCTCTTTACGATTAACACTATCGAGTCCACTACGAGCCAACTTTAATCTCACCTCACGCTCTACTTCAGCCTTTAAAAATTGCATTAAATTGGCAAGGCGAGAAGATTCAGTTTCTTCAGGTTGGCGAACGAGCGAACTTCTTTGCCACGCTTTTAAAACATCTTCTGTTAGACACGATTCCACCACCGGAATCATTATTTTTATACAAAAATTAAGAACTTGGTACCATATATATTTTCTTGGTTAATTTTAAAACAGAGGCTAAAGCTGCACTATATGCACCTGGCATATTTTGTTGAGTATGTTTACCGGTGTTTTGTACAGATTAAAAAAATTACAAAATTTTAAATGGCCAAATTTAAAAAAATATACGTAGAATCTAGCATACCAACGGATTATTTAGACTCAATTTGATTTCATCACTTGCTGCCTCAATCATAGATTCGGCGAAGATTATTGAAATTAGCTAAAACTTTCAAATCATTTCAACATTTGCTAATAAGCCGGCAAAGAGAAGAACGAATATAAATGCCAAGTATAGAGTATCTGCCGTTAAAAATTTAGGGAATCGCCGCTGCAAAAACAGCATCGACTGTCGAATGATCAAGCGCGCTACTATTACAGAATGAACGAACACATTCATTTGTTAAGAGTAGATTGAAAACTGATCACCAACAGCAATTAATCCGAAGAAATTCCGAGTCTATGTAACACGGAACTGATAGATGTCCTTCAACGGGTCTCCAGCAGCGCGGGGCCACACATCTAGTTAAATATTATAATTAAATATTAGAATAGTAAATTACCTATGATTATTAAACGTAGAATGTACATGTTGCATAAATATTCTAATATTTTTTTTTAGGTTAAAGGCGTTATACGCCCCCCCCCCCCCCTGAAACTTTGCAGAAGGCCGCCATAAGTCGAATGAACACTACTATTGAATTGAACGACAGGTTTGCCAAAATGGATGCCAAGTTGTATTGGAACCATATGGGCGCCGGGTTACCATACTTGGCACAAAATCGCCAAAAAAAAGTGTGGGGGAGTGGGGGGGGGGCGTATAACGCATTTAAACTTTTTTTTTGCACATAATTATACACATCTACTCTTGCAGGAAAATTTCTGGCTAAGTTCCTGATAAATTACATCGAAATAATAATAACTAGGGGTGTGGAGCATCGCACAACTTCCTCCCAATTACACTATATAACATTGGTCATTGCAATAAAATTTGGCATTGTGTGTTACTTAGCATTTTCTTATTTTCTCTTATTTGTATAAAAATGGCCAGTTTGGCGATATTTTTTGCGATAATTCTTGTATGGGTCTTTAAAAAAAAAAACTCCACCAAAATGCTGATTTTGGCGATATACTTATAAGTAAGGATAATATAAAAGTTATCGATAAGTGAAACAAAGTAGAGAAGAAAAACGATCGTTGATGAGGTATGCTCAAGGAAAACAAACTATGTTAAAGGCATTCGTTTTTCAACTTTTTAATCCATTAAAGCATCTTTAAGGGAATTTCAGAGATGAGGATGCTTAGAACACCTTAAACCGCAAATGCTCTCGACATGTTCTGTTGAAAACCTGACCGGTTTGTAACGGCACTCCATCTTTTCTTGCGAACGCTGGATTACGGGAACGTTTTCCTAAGAAACCAGGGCCTTAGGGAAGCCGGTTATTACAGCGTACTCAGTGACCTCACTTCATCCTGTCCCCTGGTTCGATCCCCGTTACCTTTTTGCCGACCAAACGGTATAGTGGTTAGCGTGCTATCTTCTAGACCGCGAGGTTGCGGGTTCGAGTCCCGTGTTAAGCATGGGTGTTTGTAAATGTATGTTGGCTTATCTAATGACGAATGTTTCGGCGCATTATAGCCCTCGTGTTGCTGACGGCGTCAGATAATCTGAAAACAACCAACCAATCTTCCTGTCCTCTATACTAAACTTCAACTTAACTTGACATCACTAGACGGTAGATCATTACAGTGCTCATAGGCATTTAATCCATTTTGGCGGCATGAAAGCATAATGTTCGCCAAACCACAACCCTGTAGAGAACAAAAGGCTATAAGGTTTGGCGAGAGTTATGTCTTCACTCCGCTAAAATGGATTAATTGCCTATGAGCACGGTGAAGATCTATCGTCTAGTGATGTCAAGTTAAGTTGGGGTTTAGTATAGTATAGTAGAAGCCGAACGTGGGTATTGGTGTGAAGAAAATATTTTGGGGGGGAGCAAAAATTTCCAATTTCGGCTTGGAGAGGGGGGATGAAAGCGTTATGGTGCGCAAAAAAGGCCAAAATAATGCATTTGGAGCAGAGATAAAAAAAATAATTGCATTGCTCAAATATATTCGTTGGATAACACTAAAAAATACAAAAAATATTCATTTTCCTCTCTTGTGCAAGTTCCTCATTGGGCGCAGGAGTGCGAGCCCTTCAATATATGACATCTATCGATAAATTGATTAAATAGTTAAAGACAGAAAAGTGTTTTTCTATTTACTTTTAAAGAAATAATTTTGGTTCTTCATATGACAATATTCTATTAAATATATGACAAATATTCAATAAGTTGCAAGTTAATTGTAATAGGTTCAGCAAATATAAAAAATCTTGTTGTCTTTATTAGAACCAGATACAATAAATTTTTGAAGAAATATTATGATTGGTAAAGTAGAAACTATACTTGAGTAGATAAAATCGTCAAATATTCTCACAGCATTCATTTTAAATGTAGTTCAATTTCCCCAACTGCACAATTGCATTAAATATGTGCAGGACAGAACAAGATTCTGTCTTGATAATAAAATTACTAAAAAATGTAGATCACTTCATTTTGAAAATTAGTCAGTTTCCTTTGGATGAAATTGTTGGCACAAAGATAAACATTGATTTTGACACTAAATGCAAAATTAAGTTTTTTCCCATATCATATAAATTGTTAAAGATATGTATCTTACAGATTAGAAACAGTTAGTTCTTTGGTGGTGAACCCTAATACACTGCGTGAAAAAAGTAGAAGGACACATGATTTTTTTTTATAAATAAAAAACACTGATTTTTTTCCATAACAATTTAATGAGTAACACTTTAAATTACTAATTGCAAACAGATAACTGTATCTGAAAATTGAAACAAAAAAATACAGGTCAAGTACAGCAATAAATCAGTTTTGACTTCATCATACTCTGTGAAAAAAGTAGAAGGACACTTCTAAATAATGCAAATAAAAGTCTTATTAATAGGGAATTCTTCCACAATTGGCTTTGATTACTTCAAAAATTCGATTTAGCATCGAATCATATAAATTTTGAATTTCTGTTTGGCAGAAATTGTCCCATACATAATTCAAAGTTCTCCGAAGCTCAACTATAGATTCAAACTGCTTGCCTTCCGCGTAAACGCGACGAACAATCATTGCCCATATGTTCTCTACAATGTTGAGGTCCGAGCTTTTAGCAGGCCATGGCAAAACCCGAACATTATTTGCTGCAAACCAATTTTTAACCCCATTAGCTGTGTGAATTGATGCTCCGTCCTGTTGAAAAATCCAGTCATTTCCGCCTAGCTCAACGACGTAGAGAAGGAGATCTGAATTCAAGACTTGGATATAATCTGCGTGTTTTTGCCTGCCACTCAGGAACACTAGGCTTGTTCTTCCTCCGTACCCGACTGCCAACCAAACCATTAAACTCCCTCCTCCCATCTGTCGGGTAGAATAAGTCTTTTCTTCAGTACCGAGTCAGTGCCAATAGTATTTGTAGCCATCTGGACCGTCTAAATTAAATCTTTTCTCATCAGAAAATATAACGGAGGTCCACTCTGACGTCCAGGACATGTGGTTTTTAGCCCAGTGCAGTCGGTGTTCAATGTGCCTTTCATTCCATTTGGGATTGGGGCATCCTTTTTCGGAATACGAAAATTTCGGACCTTTTTATGTAGTTGTAGACAGTTCTTCTTGAAACGTGTGTGATGCCTGCATTATTTTGAGCTTTGGCAATACTTCCATCCGATTTTTTTAGTTCCCGAATGATTTTTCTTTGATCGCGTTGCGTCAGTTTTTTAGGTCTGCCAGTCTTCTTTTTGGTTCAATGACTACTAGGATTTCTTATATAGTTTGAAACAGTATTTGGACTAATATGTAGCTGGCGTGCAATCTCTCTCACACATTTGCCATCGTTTTTGTAGGCATAAATTTGGCCTTTTTCAAACTCACTTAAAGGTTTCCCTTTAGGCAGTCTAAAAAGATGAAAACGACGGATTTTCAATAAAATAGTATGTTTTTCTTAACAAAAACAGTTAAAAAGAATGAAACACCTACCTTTGAGGTTTACAATATTCCAAAATAAATTATTTTAGCACGTGTCCTTCTACTTTTTTCACACACCAAAAATCGTTAAGTACTGTTTTCCTTAAATTTTACTAGTAGTAGATAAAATTTAATCATTTATAAAAAAGCAAAAAATAGCCAAACTACATAAAAAAAGAAATTTAGTTCAGGAGGATCGAAATACAAAGCATAAATTCCAAAATATGACTGTCCTTCTACTTTTTTCCCGTAGTGTACAAACATACAAGATATATCTTTTCAACCAAGAATAGTCTTGTAAATGTAATTTTCTCATAAGTCAAAAGTACACGAAGAAAGATAAATGGAAGCTACATTTATCACACTTTTACATTTTTTACCAAACTTACATTCAATACTTTGAATTATGTTCACAATATTCCAATACTTTCTTACTTTACACTAATACACAACTGAATACATTGCAGCAGAGCGTTAATTAAACATTTTTTAACCAACAAAAGCAAGATATACAATATTAAGCTTTTCTTAAATATTTATATTAAGTGCTTACAGAAAACATATTAATACTAACAAATATAACATTTATATAAAAAAAATTGAGTATAACTGTTGGAAATGGCTGTAAATTATAACCATTAAAGACAAAATAATAAAATTATTATTACTTCAGTTTTTCTAGATTTTTATTTCTTTTTATGAAGAAGGGTACAAATATATAAATTGTCAATTAGAAGAGAGAATAAACCATAAATGGGGTGAACTTACGTGACGTTCAATAATAATAACCACACAAAAAAGCACTAAAAGTTAGGCTTTATTCTAAATTCTAGGCTCAATAATATTCAATACCACTTCAAAAAAGCCTTACAGATTGAAGTGGCACAGGGCCAAGGGTAAGATGCAATCCTTAAAATATTCTTTTCATTAAAAAGCCTTTAAGTATACTGAGGCATAGATTGTCCTCCAAAAAGAGGTCTGCGATTGCACCTCAATAAAAATGTTTACTTCACACAATGCCAGAATGTGCTTCATTTTCATGCAAGTAACGTCAAGTGACATAGTACATTAAATTCCCTTGCTGCACATTTAATATAGTAGCTTTTTCCTTTATAAGTAGAGTGGACACATCTAAATTCAGGAAATAACTTGCTGCACACATGAATGTAGTTTTCTTTTAGTATGAGTGAGAATATGCCTTTTGAGAGTACCTCTAATAGGAAATTCTTGGTTGCACGAATCACATGAATGTTGTTTTTCTACAGAAATAATTACAAGGTGCCATTTGGAAGAATCCCTTTCAGAAAATCTTTTGTTGCACACATCACATGAATGTGGTTTTTCACCAGTATGAATGAAAAGTTGCTGTTTAAGATTACTCTTATCAGAACAACCTTTGAGGCACACATCACATGAATGTGGTTTTTCACCAGTATGAGTGAGAAGTTGCTCTTTAAGATAACTCTTATCAGAACACCCTTTGTTGCACACATCACATGAATGTGGTTTTTTTCCAGTATGAATGAGGAGGTGCTTTTTGAGATAACACATTTGATTAAATCTTTTGTTGCACATACCACATGAATATTATTTTTCTTTGGTATGAGTGATGAAGTGACTTTTTAGGTGATCCTTTCGAGTAAATAGCTTGTTGCATACCTCACATGAATGTGGTTTTTCTCCACTATGAGTGAAAAGATGGTTTTTGAGAGTACCACTCTGAGAAAGTCCTTCGTTGCACACATCACATGAATGTGGTTTTTCTTTAGTATGAGTGAGGAGGTGCGTTTTGAGAGCACTCCTGTTAGAAAATCCTTTGTTGCACACATCACATGAATGTTGTTTTTCTCCAGAATGAATGACAAGGTGCTTTTTGAGAGAACCCCTTTCAGAAAATCTTTTGTTGCACAGATCACATGAATGTGGTTTTTCACCAGTATGAGTGAGAAGGTGCTTTTTGAGACTACTCCTTTCAGAAAATCCTTTGTTGCACACATCACATGAATGTGGTTTTTCTCCAGTATGAATGAGGAGGTGATTTTTGAGATTCCCCGCTTGATTAAATCTTTTGTTACACACATCACATGAATAAGGTTTTTCTTTAGTATGAGTGAGAAAGTGATTCGTGAGAATACCCTTTTGAGAAAATCTTTTGTTGCACATACCACATGAATGTGGTTTTTCTTTAGTATGAGTGAGCAGGTGCTTTTTGAGACTACTACTATCAGAAAATCCTTTGTTGCACACATCACACGAATGTGGTTTTTCTCCAGTATGAGTAAGGAGATGGCTTTTTAGATTAAATCTAAGAGAAAATCCTTTGTTGCACACATCACATGAGTGAGGTTTTTCTTTAGTATGAGTGAGAAAGTGATTCGTGAGACTACCCCTTTGAGAAAATCTTTTGTTGCACATACCACATGAATGTGGTTTTTCTTTAGTATGAGTGAGGAGGTGTATTTTGAGACTATCTTTTGTGGAAAATGTTTTATTGCACTGACTGCATGAATGTGGTTTTCCTTCAGTGTGAATGAGGAGGTCTTTTGCCAGATTGCTCTTTTTTTAAAATGCTTTACTGCACACATCATACTCTTGCCATTTATTCAGTATTCTGTAATAGAAAGTGCTTTATAGTCACACATATAAAAACTATCACACATTCGAAAACTGATAGTTAAAGATAGTATGTTACTGGAAATTATATTGCACATAGTGGAGAAGAGAGCATGCAGCACCTAATTTTACAGACCTCAATCATGATAAGCTCACTGCTAAAAGTTAAGCACAAAAAGTAAAATGCATTAAGAAAGAATAAAAAAGGGAGATGGGGGGGGGGGAAATACACACACACACACACACACACACACACACACACACACACACACACACACACACACACACACACACACACACACACACACACACACACACAAACAACAAATACAATATTAAAATACACCAAAATGTCTGGTTCAGGGCTGCCAGTGACTATAAGCTTTGAAAATAGTTGCTTAAGTAGCCTCAGACATTAAAAATAATAGCCTCAGTTTTACTTCACTTTGTATCGGTGTCTTCTCTGTGACTGACAAGTGAACTTCCTCTTGTTTTAAAAGTATTAAACGTGCAATAAATCAAGACAGCAATGAAACTGTTGATTTGTATAAAAAACAAATATTCAAAGACATTCTTCTTTATATATAAAGAATAATATCAATATGCATTTTGAGAGCATTCAATACTAAATAAACACTACATCTCATATGATAAAAAACGCGCTATAACAATACTTTATAAGGTGCAACATCCAAAATTATCTAATATCCAGACACATTACAACAACGCAAATCTTGGAGATGACAGTTATAACATCAGCACCAAAATGGTGGTGCAAATCTTGACTAAAGCAGATATGAAATCGTTATGGGGAGTTGGTACCCAAAAATTTATAAATAACTGATTTTGAGTTTATTACTGTTTATCAAAAAAAATAATTTAATTCTCCCCTTTAAAAGGATACCCCATTTGTAATAATACTCTAACTAGAAGTATGTATAATAATTTTTTGAAGACAAAATTTTTAACTGATAGATAACAAAATTTTTAACTAATAGTGTAAGTAAAGTTTTCTTTAAAATGTGTTTTTCTCAAAACTACATTTTTCATTATTCATGTACCTTTCCCTCAGAAACTGTGCAACAACAGAGTTGTTTCATTTCCACAGACAATAGGTATTGAACAAAAATCCTTCCATTTTTTGTTTTTCGATACCTGTGATTGATTTGGAATGAATCGGGAAAACAACAATGAACAATTGCTGAATTTTTTTTTTTTTTAATTATTCAATTCTAAATGTTTCAAAAAGGCCATAAACACAAAAATTTCTGCTCACTGCACCTTTTTTTTTAATTTGCAACCTAAGTTCACCTGCTAGACTTTGGCGAGAAAACGATTCTTTCGACTGAAATTGAATGTGACGTTACTTAATCTGAAACAATTTGGCTCGAAACACAGCAGCGGAAACCAGTCTTGCAAGTTTCTTGCAAATCGCGTGAACCTGTATGGGATATGATAACTATCTACCAAACAAACTCCAACTATTTGGAAGAAACCTCACGATAACCATAGAGAACAGAAGGATGTAATGATGTCACATCTATAGCGAAGTGTTTCGATCGGATTGGTTTTGGCTCAGTTTCAGGGCATTTTCATTTTCAATATTTAAATACGTTATGTCCCCACTTTATTTTTGTTTCAATAATTTATTTAAGTATATAGATGCCAACAGTTAAAACACTTGTGAGAAGCTTCATGTAATAAGTTTGTCTACTTAAAACTTCTATCTATACTCAGAATTCAAAATAAAATTACATTCCAGTGACCAGACTGTGTTTATTTAACAATTTTATTACTTATTCAAATTGCAGGTAAAGTGAGTTTTTTGTTTATTTCTTTTAAACCAAAATTTTGGGAATGTGGTAAAATGGTAATAATTTTAGGGGCCATTTTAAAAATTCGCTTACATTTGCTGTCCCAGGGGTAAAATAAGAAAGAAAAAAAGCATAAATTAATATTTATATTTAAATTGAAGCACTGTTTAACATGAAGGAGACTGTGTTAAACATTTCTAGCATAAAATTTTTAAAAAATCAATAAAATATTTTAAGATATAAAGTGACTTGTATTACTTACATGAATTTTTTTCTTTATGAAATCACTAAACATATTTTGTCTCTCGCTTTGTGTCAAGTCTGTTACCATGTGAATAATTTAACCAATAGAAGTTCATAATTTTACCTACAGAAAGCAGCACATATGCAGTGATATAGTTAAACTAGTTAAGCCACTTTTTTTAGCCATTTTGTTTTCTTCAGTCAAGAAGCATTGCAGTAGTGTTGAGAATAAGATTTCTTCAAGGTTGGTATTTTTATTCTTTGTCAAGTCTGTTACCATAATTTGTAATATTAAAATAATATTTTTTCCACTTTTATAGTTAAATGCTGTTTACTAGATAGTTTTAGAAGATGTTAGTATTTTTTTTTAATTTAAAAATTTTACACATCAGCCTTTTTTCTCATATTTTAATACTAATGTCAAATCCGTTACCTTTCAAGTCCGTTACCATGTTACTGGTAACGGAATTGACAGAAAGTTAAAGACTTGACATTAAATTGTTAATTGCAGCTAACAAAAGGTATTTTATACCTAGAATGTTATTCTAATGTTAATTGTTTTATATTTAATAGAGTTAATGTCTGGTATTAATTGTTAATTAGTTGTGTTACATCTAGTATATTATTCTAGTGATAATTGCTGTATACATAGTTAATAGTGTTAATGTTTAGTATTAACTGCTAATTCTGGATATGCAAAGTTATTTTGTGGCTATCTAAAGTTATCTTGTGTCTAGTATGGTAAAAAGTTTTATAGTGAAAATTCTGATGTCTTAGTATCTTATACAACCTTCACTAGATTCCGTCCTTTTCATGTCCTTCTACTATGTGCCTAAAAGGGGAATGCATGTGTATGTATCATACATTCTAATTTTAAATTAAAAGTGCAAAAATTGATTAGTGTAAAGGCATTGCCAACAAATGATCTTAAGTCCCTATATGCATCTACAGTGTGCAGTGTCAAATCTATGGATTGCATGTATAATAATTGCATCAATTGTAGCAATAAAAAAGTGGAAAATAATGTACCTAACAAAACTTATAGCATTAACTGGTATGTATGGGAAAAAAGGAAAGAAACAAGAGAAAAAATTGTTGGGGGAATAAAGAAAGAAATATTAGTCCAAACTATATCAAAAGAGAAAAAAGAAGGATCAGTTAGATCATTAATTGAAACGTTTGAAGAAGATTTATTGCAATTTAAAAGGCATGCCTTTAACATCAATCAGCATTTCAAGCTTATAGGGTCAGCAAAGAAAACATGGGACCAAACGAAGCTCTCTTGCACATTGACTTATCGGAAAATTATGCCTGTAAATTGAACGAAGAAGTACAAACATATCACTATGGTGCTTCAAGAGCCCAAACGACATTACACATAGGCGTTATGTACATTGGGAAGAAAGTAAAGCTGATTTCTTTTTGCACAATTTCGCCCAATTATGACCACAGTCCAACAGCAATTTGGGCCCACCTCGTACCAATATTGGACTTATTGAAACATTTGAATCCCTCCGTTTCAGTGCTCCATTTTTTTTTCAGATATTCCATCAACACAATATCCTCAGAAAAAAATACTTCTATCTCTTCACCCACTTACTCTTTATGCATGGGTTTCAAAGGGACACATGGTCCTATTTTGAAACTGGCTATGGAAAAGGAGCTGCTGATGGCATTGGAACAGCCATCAAACAAATCGCAGATAGCCTGGTAGCTTATGATCATGATATATTTGATGCACGCGATCTGTACGAAAAAATTCAGAGAAAAACGAATGTCAAGGTGTTTTTCATCAAGGACAAACATATTCAATCCGCCCAAGAAAGTTTACCTCATCTTGTTCCAGCTCTTCCCGATACATTTCGTGTGCATTAAATTGCCACAAATAAAAAGGGAAAATTCCTTTTCAGATACGTAAGTTGTTTTTATAACTGAAATGGCTGCTGTGAGTGATTTCCGATGAAAGAGTTTGATTTCGATATAAACAAAAAAAAGCACCGGAGAAGGATATATTCTACTTCTTCGGAAAGCGAACAATCCATTGATAACCCAACTCCAGAAATAAGTTCCTTGGAGCTGGTTGCTTCATATAAAATGATTGAGGGTGTTCATGTTTTAGTAGAGTTTATTGGGGGAAGTAGAAAAAAGACAAAGTACACATATGCTGCAGTGATTCAAGAAAAAATTGAAGGAGATGGTGAAATCAAAATAATGTGCTTAAAAGCAAATGATAAATACCGGAAAGTAGACCTGAAAATATCCAGTCGCCACTCGCCACAGGTCAAATAAACAGCGTGATGAGGCGACTAAACAAACTAATCAACCGGCCACCTTTCTTTACTCCCCTCTCCTACAATTGCTTTTAATTGTTACCGAATATACCGAAATTTCCAAATCAATGAAAATCTCTCTTCCTTTTCTTGAAATTATGTAATCACATGAGTATATGCCATTAAAATCCATTCGTCCACAATTAGGATTCATGAGTTGACAGGGTGGTAACAAATCCGGGAATTCAGGGAAATCAGAGAAATGTCTGAGAATTTCACTCTTCTATAAAAATCAGGGAAATGTGAAATTTTTTAGTTTCTCTGGTTACACTCCCCGCGCGGTTGTGGCTGCCGCCTTATTGTTAAAAAAAAATCTTCAAACTTCAATACGTCTGCGGAGTGTGACGTCACAACATGGCCGCTGTGTTTTTAAGAAATGGACGTCAATCTGAATTAACACTGTGCTGTTTTTATTTCATGAATTACCAATTAATTGTTATTTTTAATTTCTAACTTTCAAATGTTGTAGCCTAAACTTTCCGATAAGTGGTCCAATAGATGAGTAAACATTTTATGCACTAGTTTATGTTGTCTGTCTTATTAAAGAAAGTGTGTTTTCGACTTGTCAGTCTGGATTGTGGTTTTTATTTCATGAATTGTAGATAAATAAATTATTATTTTAAAATTTTAACTAGCGAATGTTGTAGCGTAGATCTTCCGATAAGTGGTCCGATAGGTAGGTAAACTTTAAATGCAGTAGTTGTTTTTTTTTCTCTAATCAAACTACGTTTGTTTTTGGTTTGTCAGTCCCCAGTCAAGATTAGCACTGTGTTCTTTTATTTCATGAATTATGGATAAAAATTAAAAATAATAGTCTATTTAACTAGTGAAAGTTGTTGCCCTAACATTCCTATAAACAGTCCAATAGGTGAGTAAACTCTATTTTCAGTAGTTTATGATTTATGTTTTAAAAAAAAGTTTGTTTACATTTCATTTTGTTGATATTCATAGCATTAGGCTTTGACACCAACAACTGAGATTGTTAAATGAACATTCAGTATTGCTTGTAAGAGTTAAAAGAACTAGTTAGCAAAAAAAATGAGTTACACATGCACAAATAAACCCATTGGCAATTTGAGTATATTTTGTTTCACTTAGTAATCTATTTAATTCGCCTCTCCAAACTTGGATTTTATTAATAAGTATTAATGGAAACACTTATTTCCTTGAAGTTATGACCATTATTTTTATTGTTTCTGATTATTATGTGTTTAAAATAGATGTTTATTAAACCGTTGATTGGTAAATCTTTCTTGGTAAATGCTAAATGGTATTTGGTTTTTGGGAGCCATGTTATTTTACAACATGATCTCATTACTAAATATCTTTTGGTTCTAGCCTCGAAAGTAATGCAACACGGAAACCTTACTAGACATATTTTTTTCTAAAAATGTGTTTTGGTAGTTATTTACTATTAATATTGTTAATTCTTGATATTCATATTTCCTAGGAAAACTTACTAAAATGTCAACAAATGGGCTGCCCTCTATCCTCAATTATCATTAATGTGGATATATGAAGAACAGACCTCGAATATCAAGATTCGCATCTTGCCCAACTCGGACGAACACATGGGAGCAGGTGTTCAGCTCTTTATGAACGAAGATTTTCGGACGCGTGTGATGGGAGGTTGGAGTTGGTTTGATCCTGTTCATAGTGTTCCTCAACGTTTCAACGAAAATGGTATTGTGTGTCACATGCCCACCAACTCTAAAGCAACAACTCAACTCGACTCAACCCGGCAGAAAACATGAGATGAGTCTGAACTCCCGGACAACGTGCTACGAACTTAACTAGCGAACTAATACGACAGTCATGACTCAACAACTTTCTAAAGTTTAATTTGCATTGTTAAGAACAATTTTTATTTACCATAAGTAATGTCCTTTATAATTTCAAGTTAGTTATGTGCTTGTCAACGTTTACTTAAATAAAACCAACCGATAAGCACCTAACGTAACAGTGGTGATCTGTGTATTAACGGACATTTTAATAACTTATGAGCGAAATGGTGAGCATTACAACTGTGGTGATAAAGGATTATCACATTGCCTGACTTTTAAACTATTTGAAATGATGAAAACCAACTTCCCAAATGGATACACGTCGTTTGAATGAATACACGTGGTGAAACCCGAAGTATCGCTGCATTGAAGTCCACGGCAGAGAGAACAAGGTAGGAATTTGACACTAATTCATTAATTCTTTCGGAGTGGTGATTGCTTTATTTCTTAATTGCATTATTTTATTTTGGTTTCGTTTTGATTTGTCCAACTACTTCTGTTTTTAAATCAAAATGTCTGTTGCTGATAACACTGCTGAAAATGTGGAAATTAACCGCGTGCATATAAAATTACCAGTATTTCATAAAGGAAATATAAAGTTATTTTTAGCGCAACTCGACGCTGCATTTTCAATTAATCAAATTAAAAGCGAAACTTCTAAATACAACTATTTAATTAACGCGCTAGATAATGAAATTTTGGTTTTAGTTAGCGATTTGGTTCTTGAATGCCCTGATGATAAACCGTTTACTACTTTAAAAACGCGGCTTTTGGATTTGTTTCAACACTCAGCTGCCAAAGAGGCAAAAATTCTGTTGGAAGATTTACAACTTGGAGACCAAAAGCCAAGCATCTTATTACGTCGAATGAAGGAACTTTCACATGGCAAAGTAGGTGACGAATTTTTGAAAAATTTATGGTTGCAACGACTTCCGAAAAACATTCAAACAGTGCTAGCTATAAGTGGGGATGAGTTAGATAAGTTGGCAATTCTGGCTGATAAAGTTGCAGAATTGGCTGAACCAAGCAATTCATACGTATCTGTAGTGTCAGAAAATACTACCCTCTCTGAATTGAAAGGTCAAATCTCTGAATTGAGTCAAAAACTTGAACGACTGAGTACGAATTTTGGATTAAATCATGAACGCAACCATTCACGCGGGCGTAATAAATACCGTAGAAACGCAACTTCCCGTAATCCTTCCGCAACTCCCCATAGTACACAAAACAATTTAAATGATAGAAGTATGTGCTGGTATCATTGTAGGTTTGGAGCAAGGGCTCTTAAGTGCAACTCTCCATGTTCCTTTCAAAATGCGTCGGGAAACGCGCAGGGCCAGTTGCAATAGCGGCTTGTGATGATGGCCCTAACACCAAACATATAAGCCGTCGTTTGTTTATTTTGGATCTTAACAGTGGCATGAAATTTCTGGTTGATTCTGGTGCTGATATTTCTATTATACCTCAATGCGGGAATAATAAACCTTCGCCCATATATCTCTTTGCAGCCAATAATTCTAAAATCGCTACGTATGGGACAAAAATGATGGAATTAAATTTAAACTTGCGACGTCCATTTAGGTGGGAATTTACTGTTGCCGACTTAACGAAGCCTATAATTGGATCTGATTTCTTAGAACATTTTGGTCTAGTTATTGACATTAAAAACAGAAAGCTCATTGACCCTCTAACTTCATTAACGACGTCAGGAAAATCTTATCATGGACCGCCTATATCAATTAAAACTATTGCAAGTGGTTCATGTGTACATGATATTTTAAAAGAATACCCCAACCTTACTCGACCCCGCCCATTTACGGGAGTATTTCCTCATAACACGAGGCATTTTATTGAAACAGATGGTCCGCCTGTATTTTCTCGGCCACTTTGATTACATCCTGCCCAGCTTAAGATAGCAAAGCAGGAATTTCAGTATATGGTGGATCAAGGTATATGCCGCCCTTCAAAGTCAAATTGGGCATCTCTACTGCACCTCGTTCCAAAAGGGGATAATAACTGGAGACCTACCGGCGACTATAGAGCTCTTAACAAAATCACTGTTTCTGATAACTATCCAGTACCGCATATTCAAGATTTTTCTCAGAATTTAGAGGGTTGCAAGGTTTTTTCAAAAATTGACCTCGTCCGCGCTTTTCACCACATTCCAGTTAATCCGGATGACATACCTAAAACTGCAATCACCACACCGTTTGGTTTGTTTGAATTTTTGTGTCTTCCTTTTGGTCTTTCTAATGCGGCCCAGAGCTTTCAAAGATTCATCAACGAAGTTCTGCAAGGATTAGACTTCTGCTTTCCTTATATCGATGACATCCTGATTGCCAGTTCTTATATTGAGGAGCATCATCACCACCTCAGATTAGTCTTCAAGCGTCTGGACAAGTACGGTCTAACTATTAACACCTCTAAATGCGTCTTTGCAGCAAAAGAAGTTCCATTCCTGGGATACCTCGTCAACCAGTATGGATCTGAACCTTTGCCAGATCGAGTCCAAGCCATTCAAGATTTCCCTAAGCCTGAGACTAAGAAACAACTTCGGCAATTTCTTGGAATCATCAATTTCTACAGACGTTTCTTGCCTCACACTGCATCAACTCAAGCACCTCTTCATGAGCTTCTCAAGGATAGTCGTAGAAATGACAAAACTCCAATCCCATGGTCAATACAGACAGTTCAGGCCTTCATCAAGTGTAAGACTGAGCTGGCACAAGCAACTCTTCTGCATCATCCTTCAGCGAATGCCCCCTTAGCATTGCATGTTGATGCCTCAGACTTTGCAATCGGAGCTGCTCTTCATCAAGTCTCTCCATCAGGCTATCTGCAACCACTAGCATTTTTCTCTAAAAAACTTACACCAACTGAGAGAAATTATTCAACATATGATCGGGAACTTTTAGCAGCATATTCAGCAGTTAAACATTTCAGGTACATGCTTGAAGCCAGAGAATTTCAACTGTACACTGACCATAAACCCCTGACATTCGCCTTTAAGCAGAAGCAAGATAAAGGTTCACCACGCCAGAAGCGACAATTGGATTTGATAGGGCAATTCACCACCAACATCGTCCACATTAAAGGCTATGAAAACATCCCAGCTGACACTCTGTCAAGAATTGCTACAGTCACTTTTCCTTCTCCTATTGACTACGAACAAGTTGCTAAGGACCAAACCATCGACGAAGATCTTAAAGAAATTCTCTTGTCCACATCATCAAGTCTTCAGTTGCAGAAACTTAAACTTCCTGGAACCGATGTTGAGTTACACTGCGACGTTTCTACAAAGAGAATCCGTCCCTTCTTACCAGCTGCACATCGACGACTGGCATTCGACACCCTTCATAATCTCAATCACCCTGGAATACGATCTTCAGCGAAACTCGTAAGCGAAAGATTCATTTGACCTTCCATGCAGAAAGACTGTCGAATGTGGGCTAAAGCCTGTACTTCTTGTCAACGCTCCAAGGTACAAAGACATGTATTTAGTCCCTTAGGAACATTTGCAGTCCCTGACACTAGATTTTCTCACATCCACATCGATTTAGTCGGCCCACTCACACCATCCCAAGGATTTTGATACTGTTTGACAGTGGTCGATCGCTTCACCCGTTGGCCAGAAGCTTTCCCCCCCGCAGATATCACAGCTGAAAGTGTTGCAGAGACCTTGTATTCTGGTTGGATTTCAAAATTCGGTGTTCCGGCCCACATCACCAGTGACCAGGGACGCCAATTTGAGTCGACACTTTTCAAGTCACTAGCCAAGCTTCTTGGAATAAACAAGCTGCGCACCACCGCTTATCATCCTATGTCCAATGGTTTGGTAGAACGTCTTTATCGTCCTCTGAAGAGCGCCATCATGTGTCACAACACAGAGAAATGGAGTGCAGTTCTTCCTACTATCCTCCTCGGCATGCGATCTTCAATTAAGGAAGATATCAACGCCACTTCAGCTGAGCTGGTATACGGCACAGGTTTACGACTTCCAGGTGAATTTTTTGTCTCCAGCGACGCAGATCCAAATCATACCATTTTCGTTGAAACGTTGAGGAACACTATGAACAGGATCAAACCAACTCCAACCTCCCATCACACGCGTCCGAAAACCTTCGTTCATAAAGAGCTGAACACCTGCTCCCATGTGTTCGTCCGTGTTGGACAAGTGAGAGCATCGCTTCAGCCACCCTATGATGGTCCATATCGAGTACTTTCTCGTGATGCCAAAACCTTCCGTCTGCTGGTCAATGGAAAGGAATCTACTGTCTCCATTGATAGACTCAAGCCAGCGTTCACCATTAGTGATTCGTCTTCGACAGAGGAACAGCCAAGCGAACCAAGACCTTTGATTCCTCAAGATGTTGTAACAGGACAACACCAGACAACCACAAGGTCTGGAAGACGTGTCAGATTTCCCCAACACCTCCTGACTTAAACTCTGGCAGGGGGGTACTGTGGTGTCACATGCCCACCAACTCTAAAGCAACAACTCAACTCGACTCAACCCGGCAGAAAACATGAGATGACTCTGAACTCCCGGACAACGTGCTACGAACTTAACTAGCGAACTAATCAGACAGTCATGACTCAACAACTTTCTATAGTTTAATTTGCATTGTTAAGAACAATTTTTATTTACCATAAGTAATGTCCTTTATAATTTCAAGTTAGTTATGTGCTTGTCAACGTTTACTTAAATAAAACCAACCGATAAGCACCTAACGTAACAGTATGATTTGGATCTGTTTCGCTGGAGACAAAAAATTCACCTGGAAGTCGTAAACCTGTGCCGTATACCAGCTCAGCTGAAGTGGCGTTGATATCTTCCTTAATTGAAGATCGCATGCCGAGGAGGATAGTAGGAAGAACTGCACTCCATTTCTCTGTGTTGTGACACATGATGGCGCTCTTCAGAGGACGATGAAGACGTTCTACCAAACCATTGGACATAGGATGATAAGCGGTGGTGCGCAGCTTGTTTATTCCAAGAAGCTTGGCTAGTGACTTGAAAAGTGTCGACTCAAATTGGCGTCCCTGGTCACTGGTGATGTGGGCCGGAACACCGAATTTTGAAATCCAACCAGAATACAAGGTCTCTGCAACACTTTCAGCTGTGATATCTGCGGGGGGGAAAGCTTCTGGCCAACGGGTGAAGCGATCGACCACTGTCAAACAGTATCGAAATCCTTGGGATGGTGTGAGTGGGCCGACTAAATCGATGTGGATGTGAGAAAATCTAGTGTCAGGGACTGCAAATGTTCCTAAGGGACTAAATACATGTCTTTGTACCTTGGAGCGTTGACAAGAAGTACAGGCTTTAGCCCACATTCGACAGTCTTTCTGCATGGAAGGTCAAATGAATCTTTCGCTTACGAGTTTCGCTGAAGATCGTATTCCAGGGTGATTGAGATTATGAAGGGTGTCGAATGCCAGTCGTCGATGTGCAGCTGGTAAGAAGGGACGGATTCTCTTTGTAGAAACGTCGCAGTGTAACTCAACATCGGTTCCAGGAAGTTTAAGTTTCTGCAACTGAAGACTTGATGATGTGGACAAGAGAATTTCTTTAAGATCTTCGTCGATGGTTTGGTCCTTAGCAACTTGTTCGTAGTCAATAGGAGAAGGAAAAGTGACTGTAGCAATTCTTGACAGAGTGTCAGCTGGGATGTTTTCATAGCCTTTAATGTGGACGATGTTGGTGGTGAATTGCCCTATAAAATCCAAATGTCGCATCTGGCGTGGTGAACATTTATCTTGCTTCTGCTTAAAGGCGAATGTCAGGGGTTTATGGTCAGTGTACAGTTGAAATTCTCTGCCTTCAAGCATGTACCTGAAATGTTTAACTGCTGAATATGCTGCTAAAAGTTCCCCATCATATGTTGAATAATTTCTCTCAGTTGGTGTAAGTTTTTTGGAGAAAAATGCTAGTGGTTGCAGATAGCCTGATGGAGAGACTTGATGAAGAGCAGCTCCGATTGCAAAGTCTGAGGCATCAACATGCAATGCTAAGGGGGCATTCGCTGAAGGATGATGCAGAAGGGTTGCTTGTGCCAGCTCAGTCTAACACTTGATGAAGGCCTGAACTGTCTGTATTGTCCATGGGATTGGAGTTTTGTCATTTCTACGACTATCCTTGAGAAGCTCATGAAGAGGTGCTTGAGTTGATGCAGTGTGAGGCAGGAAACGTCTGTAGAAGTTGATGGTTCCAAGAAATTGCCGAAGTTGTTTCTTAGTCTCAGGCTTAGGGAAATCTTGAATGGCTTGGACTCGATCTGGCAAAGGTTCAGATCCATACTGGTTGACGAGGAATCCCAGGAATGGAACTTCTTTTGCTGCAAAGACGCATTTAGAGGTGTTAATAGTCAGACCGTACTTGTCCAGACGCTTGAAGACTAATCTGAGGTGGTGATAATGCTCCTCAATATCAGAACTGGCAATCAGGATGTCATCAATATAAGGAAAGCAGAAGTCTAATCCTTGCAGAACTTCGTTGATGAATCTTTGAAAGCTCTGGGCCGCATTAGAAAGACCAAAAGGAAGACACAAAAATTCAAACGGTGTGGTGATTGCAGTTTTAGATATGTCATCCGGATTAACTGGAATGTGGTGAAAAGCGTGGACGAAATCAATTTTTGAAAAAACCTTGCAACCCTCTAAATTCTGAGAAAAATCTTGAATATGCGGTACTGGATAGTTATCAGAAACAGTGATTTTGTTAAGAGCTCTATAATCGCCGGTAGGTCTCCAGTTATTATCCCCTTTTGGAACGAGGTGCAGTGGAGATGCCCAATTTGACTTTGAAGGGCGGCATATACCTTGATCCAGCATATACTGAAATTCCTGCTTTGCTATCTTAAGGTATCCGACTACGTTGAAAAGGTCAATTTTTATGAAATTAAAATATTTTTTTTTTATTCAGTTACTTTTTTGAACACATTTTTAACTTTCTGAAACAGTCTTTACTTTTTATGTGCGTCAATTAGATGCGAAGTTATTCCAATTTTTATACGTTATGGTAGGTGTCAAAATCAACCGGAAGTTGAATTCCGAAACCAAAACAATATGCTATATCGTTATTTCCCTTTCATTTCTAAAATTTTTCTTCTAAATTTTAATTTAAAATACTTTATATTATGTTGCTAATGTTTAGCCACAATATTTATTCGATTTTTATTTTATTTCCTTGATGTAAATGGCAACGAAATACGGAAGTATTTTCATAAGCTTGCTTGTTTACAACTAGTTTGTTTATCTTTTACGTTTCATCTGAAGTTCAATTTTTACGCTAAATTCGATACATTTTTACTACAATTTTGTTTAAAATTGGGATTTAGTATCATAGAAATGGGAGGGCGAAGTTTCGGAAAAAAGAGGAAAAGAAGTTTTCATGGAAATCAGCATACTGTGGATAAGAACAGTGCTTCTCAAACGACTGCTAGCGAGTCGAAGTTAAAGAACTCGAAGGATCTTTTGAAGGACGTGATTGATGAAGAAAAATTAACTGGCAATCGAGTTATTGATATAGAAATATTGATGAGTGTTTTCGCCTTACTATGTTGCCCTTCATGTTTCCAAACAGAACTATTTTTGGTGGAAGATTCTAAGTATGGCCTTTGTTCAAACTTTTGTTTACGTTGCAGTAAATGTCCCTATTCTATAGGATTTTCCACATCTAAAAAATGTAACAAGTCTAGTGAAGTGAATTCACTGTTTGTATATGCGCTTCGAGTGATTGGAAAAGGCTTCACTGCGGGAAAAAAACTTTGTGCCACTATGAACTTGCCGTTTTTATCAAAGCAGGCATTTCGAACTCAAGAAAAGAAAGTTCTCGTTGCTGTTAAATCAGTGGCGGAACACTGTATGAACATGGCTGCATCTGAACTAACAGTAAGTGGAAAACTAGGAGACCTTGTCAACTGTGGAGTGTCGGTCGACGGCACATGGCAACGAAGAGGTTACTCTTCACTCAACGGCATTGTCAGTGTCATTTCAATAGTGACAGGGAAAATTCTAGACGTTGAAGTAATGTCTCAGTTTTGTAGAATTTGTCCTAAACACAACACCTCTGGAATATCTTCATATCCCAAGAACAAGCATGATTGTGCAAACCACAAAGGTTCAGCGGGTAATATCATGGAAGTTGTTGGAGCTTACCGTATGTTTGAGCGTTCGGTCAGTTTACATGCTCTTCAGTACACCACATACTATGGAGACGGTGATTCGAAAGGGTTTGAAGCAGTGAAGGACATATATGGAAAGAACTCTGTATCCAAATTAGAATGTATCGGCCATATTCAGAAACGAGTTGGCACTCATTTGAGAAAATTAAAAGCAACAAGAAAAGGACTAGGAGGCAAGGGAAAACTCACCGATAATTTTATAAATAAATTGCAAAATTAATTGCTATTCGGGCCAATACTGGTGATCTTTTGAAGATGCAATGTGCAACAATTGCATCATTTGCTCATTGCTGTTCAACTGTGAATAAACCTATGCACGGACAATGCCCCATAGGTGTAGAAAGCTGGTGCAAGTATCAGCGAGCATTAGCTAATGGAAAAGTACTGAATGATACTGGTAAAGGATTACCTCAAAACATTATAAACGTAGTAAAACCTGTATATATGAAGTTATGCGACCAAAAACTGTTATGCAAATGCCTCCATGGTAAAACCCAAAATGCCAACGAGAGCTTCAATGGGGTGTTATGGACTTTTATACCAAAGAATGTCTTTGTAGAACTTCAAACTTTACAATTGGGTTCATTTTTAGCTGTGATTCAGTTTAATGATGGATTTAGTGGTCTATTGAAAGTAATAGAGAAATTGGGCATCAATCCTGGGAGCTTTACTTGTGCAGAATATGCCGCTGCGGATATCGAACGTATCATCGACTCAAAAAGACATTCTTTACCAAGTACAAAAATGGCTAGAAAAAAATTAAGAGCCTCAAAAAAGAAAAAAAGTGCCACTATTGAGAAAAAAGAGGGTACGAGTTACAAAAGTGGTGAATTTCACACATAAAACTTGTTTAAATAAAGTGAAACATAAATGAAATCTTTAAACGCGTTTTCTGCAGAATGAGTTATTTGTTAAATAATGAGCGCGCAAATCCTGATTTGACAAAAAGTTGTATAGATTTTTGAATGAAAATTTCAGGAAATACTTACTATTATATTAAGAAGGCAATGAACCAGAAATTTAGCATTAACATTTACTACTTTTTAATTTATAGCTGTTTTTGTAGAACGGTAGAGGTAATTTTTACAAAAATTCATAAATACCAATTTATAAAGTTCACAATTTTTCAACTATTTATAATATCTCTTATATTTTTGGTTCATTGCCCTCTCTACTATCATAAATATATGGTTGCAAGAGGAATTTGGGATATGTATAATAGATTTTTTTGTAGTGTGTTTTTGCTTTATCGTAAAATTTCCTTAAAATTTGTCTAATACTGCTTTATTTTTATTAAAAAAAATTTTCTTTGCTTTATTTTTTGCTTTACTTCATACTTTTATATTACAAACTTCATAAAAAATTGCCTAAACTGTACTTAATGAGCCATTTTTAAAAAATTTGTTCCGAACGTAGTCGGATACCTTAAGGGGGTCCAATACCTCAAAATCGTAAAAAAAATCCAATTTTTTTTTTAATTTAAAAAAATATATATTTCAATGTTTCTCAACATTTTAGAAAAAACCGCTTTAAAAAATACGCATTAGTTTTTGAGTTGTGAATTTTTGAATAAGGTACACTCACAAACATTCTCAAAACATCACATCACGAACCATCTAGTTTCGTTTTTGTTTTCATGTTGTTAAGCGCATGACGTTCGATTTTTAAGTTCATTGTGTTCATGAACGTGATGTGTTGTGTTCAGTGCCTTGCTCAGAACCGAAATGAGTCCCTACGCAAAAAATTTGGTGGAAAATACCAAAAAGTGTAAATGCATCGAAACGACGTGTTGAATTGGCGGCTTTGGAAGCTGTTGCTGAATTCAACTTGGGTGCAATAAGGCATTAAAAACCTTTCAAAGCTGTTCAATGTTGACTAATTGTGAAATAAGCTCTCAAATATGTAAAAGACAGCATGTTATTAGGGTTAGGATGTCGAAGAAGCGGTGTGGATATGAAATTTCAACATCATCGTTGTGTCGCTCAAAAGGAAAATATAAAGGTTGCCTACCTTTATTCACAGCGACGGTTCGATTTCTTCTTGATTCCGACGTCGGGCGGGCTGGCTTAGATCTTGAATAACTAAAAATAGCTAAATAATTCTTGTATTAACATAGATGATCAAATACCAGTAAGACGAACACAACTCCGTTTATTTACAAAATCGAATCTCGAACACAAACTTATTTTCCGTTACAGTTACAGTTAATTGCGACATCCTCCCACCTTGCGAACATTGGAAAAAAGTTCGCAACCAACAGTCACTATGTAAAGTCAAAGGTCTAGTTTCTTTACAGGTTTCACTAATCTTCCACTTCTAGTTATCTGGCTGGGACAGTCCAGTGGAGGCAAAGTCTCAATCAATGTAGATCTCTCTTCATCATCTGCTTCTAAAGGATAAAGTCTCTGGTATGGTCGAACAAGTTCTCCAGTGGCAGTTTTTACCCTAGCAACACGAGGATTCTTATCTTTTCCTAAATAGATCTCTAGGACTTTGGCCATAGGCCAGTCGAGTCTTTTTAGATTGTCGCTTCCCACAAGAACAACTTGACCAACCTTGAGGGTGGTGGGGGATTTGAGTTTGGAGTTTTTCAATTGACCGAGGTATTCTAATCTGAACCTTTTCATTAGATCTTCTTTCAGCTTCATCCGATAGCGGAGTCGTTTATTCAAATGAGTAGAATCGAATATATCTAATTCGGGAACAGAGCCGCAACGGATCTCTTGTAGAAATAATGATGGAGTTAAAGGTTGCAGATCTTCTACATCTTCTGAGAGATAAGTAAGAGGACGGCTGTTTATTATGTTCTCTGCTTTGCATATCGTAGTGTAAAGCTCTTCGTAGTTCAGTCGGGCACGTCCAAGTACTCTTCTTAAAATTCGTTTGACGATTCCGATGAGTCGTTCCCACTATCCACCCCACCAAGGAGCGGATAGAGGGATGAAAATCCATTGAATTCTCTTAACTGAAGCCATTTCCTCTACTTTTTGCCAGTCTATGGATTGAAATACGTTGTTAGCACCGGTGAGATTTGTCCCGTTGTCCGAGTAGACATATAGGGGTCTTCCCCTTCTTGACACGAACCTTCGGAACGCAAGAAGAAATGTTTCAGTACTCAGTGAAAGGACAAGCTCGATATGCACCGCTCTGATGACAGCGCACGTAAAAAGCACAAACCAAACTTTTCCACCATCCTTTAAATACAGTGGTCCCCCTAAATCGATTCCTGTTATTTCAAATGTTGCAGCATCTCTGATACGTTTCTCAGGTAGAGGCGCTGGTACAACTTCTGCTTTCGAAGCTTCGAATCTCCGGCAGTTCTTGCATTTTCTTAAAACTTTTCTGACCGTTCTTCTACATTGTAGAATCCAGAAGTTTTCTCTCAATTGCGCCATCAAAGTGTGTACTCCTGCATGATGGCTTCTTCTGTGATGCTCTAATATCAGTAAATGAACAACAGGATGCGTGCTGGGGAGGACTATAGGTCTTTTGAAACTTTCGGTGTCTTCTCGTTGTATCAGACGGGTAGTCACACGAATCAAATCTTTATCATCCAACTGTGGTCGCAGGGGCTTCAAGATGGGATTGGAGATGGAAATAAAGGCTTCCCGTTTTATAGCTTTCAGTAGCATTAACTCGGCTAACTCGATTTCTACAACAGTCAATGGCAAATAATTACGTTCTGAAGCAAGCTTTTTGGCATTAGCACAGAACCTCTTCATCCAGGCAATAGTTCTGATCAACTTGGAGTAAGAAGAAAGTCTGGTGTGATACCAAGGTACCTCCTTTTCTGTGTTTGTAGCGACAGTCTTTCTTCTTTCTTGATTTAAAGTTTCTTCATCAACCTCAATTTGAGATTTCGGCCATTCTTCCCTAGGAGCTCTTAACCATTCTGGACCAAGTAGCCATCTGGTTTCTATAAGGTGTTTGATTGTACTTTCTCGAGAAGGGATGTCCGCTGGATTATATCTGCCTGGTAAGTGATGCCAGTCATCAGGATGAGACAATTTCCGAATTTCTCTGGTTCTATTGGCGACGAAAGTGGCCCAACAGTCTTCCTTCTTTATCCAGCTAAGGGCGTTACTGGAATCAATCCAATAATGCGTTTCAATATCTGGTCTTTGAATGTCCTTCTTCACATTCTCAGCTAAGCGAACAGCGATCAGACATGACAAAAGTTCCAATCGAGGAATAGTGATTGGTTTCAAGGGACATACACGATTCTTGGCACTGACAAATTCACACGACACAGATTCTTCAGTTTCAACTCGGATGAAAATGCAAACAGCGTAAGCACATTTGCTGGCATCGGCGAATACATGTAAACTGCAATATCTCAAGGGAAGTTCTCTCTTCAACAACCATCGAGGGATGGAAACTTCTTTCAAAGATGCAATTTGTTTCTTCCAATTCAAAAATGTTTTCGAGATATCTTCAGGTAGTTCTTTATCCCAAGGTATGTTTGACCTCCAGCATTCTTGAAGTAGCAGTTTAGGCAACAACGTAAATGGACAGATGATGCCTAGAGGATCATAGATTTGTTCCGCAGTAGCCAAAATTTTCCTCTTCGTGACCGGGCGAAAATCTTCCATCTCGTAATGACTTGTGTTTGTGTACAAAACATCTTTGGAGAGATCCCACGTCAGACCCAAAACTGATACCAAATCTCCTTCTTCGTTTTCTTCTGGCTCATTGATGACATTCGGAACCCGGTCAGACTCTGAAATGCAGTAATTTCTTCTCCATCCTCTCAAATCAAATTTTCCAGATCGTAGTAACTCTCTGGCTTCTTCAATGAACAGCTCACAGCCCTCAACAGTGTCGAAACAAGCAAGACAGTTATCTACATAGAATGAGTCCATTAACTTCAAGGCAGTGTCCTTAAAGTGAGGAGGAGCCGTCTCCAGATGATGTTTCAAGGTGGCATTCAAGAGGAAAGGACTACACTTTAAACCGAAGACAACTCTGCAGTGACGATACGTTTTCAATTTAGTTGCATCACCGTCTTCCATCCAGAGAAATTTTAGATAGTTCCGATCTGATCCAGAAACACTGATTTGAAAAAATGCCTGTTTGATGTCGGCGGTAACAGCATATTGCTTCATACGAAAACGAGTAAGGACTGTAGGAATGAGTTCCAGGAAATTAGGCCCCTTGACAAGACATTCATTCAAAGATGGTGATCCTCTGATGTGCGCCGAGGCATCAAAAACAGGCCTAATTTTGGTGGTAGCTGAATTCTTCACGACAGCTCGATGTGGAAGGAAATGTCCAGGTGAAGTACTATCTTCCAAACTAACTTCTTCGATTATTCCTTCCTTTAGCCAGGAATGTAAAACGTTTTGATAAGGTTCCAAAATATTAGCTGCTTTCAATCTAGCAATTGTAGTTTTCAATCTTCTTTCAGCTAATTCTCTCCCTTCAGGAAGATCAGGATGAAATTGGAGCCAAGGAAGTTTTACTTTGTATCTTCCTTCTTCATTAAACTTCAAGTTGCTTTGGAAATGTTCATAAGCTGCCTTGTGTAACTCTTCTTCAGTTTGCCGTTCAACTGGATCCGTGATTCCTATTCTATCTAAACTCCACAAGTCTGGCAAGTTTATGTCCCGAGTGTGCAGGCAAATAATGGACAAACAAGATTCTGAAGTCTGTGTTTTTTGTGGAATTTTCCCCATAAGCGTCCAGCCAAGATAAGTACCCACGGCAACAGGTCCAGCATTTAAGTTATGAACTTTCCCATTCAAGAGTTTTCCTGCGACGTCCGCCCCAATCAGTAGATGAATATCAGAATCAGCTTCGCAATAGGAACTCGTAACGACATCAGTCAAATGTATGTCCATCTTACGAAGATCTTTCATCCACGGTCCATGTGGGGTCTTCTTTATATCGCCACATATCTTGTCTTGTTCGAGAGCTTCGAAATTGCAATTATAACTCTTGTTCATACTCGTTAAATACACTCTAATGCAGCGATGTATTTGTTGAGGAGTTTCATGTCCACCAAATAAACTGTGTATAATAGGAAGTTCTCTTACACATTCATAGTTCATTAATTCTACTGCTTTAGAACTTATGTACGAGTGTTGACTGCCTGTGTCGATAAGGGCTCGAATAACGTGTCTAGTGTTTTTACCCCTAAGATATACTTGTAACGTTTGCAATAATACTTCTGCTCTATTAGATTGAGTCGACAGAGCTTGATCTTTATTCGGAATACTATTTGATTCTTCAACAACTTTAAAAGTGCCTATCTTGCCTTCACGAAACGTATTTGGACACATAATTGTACAATGAAATTTGTGGCAACAAAAACACTTAACTTTACTATAGCAATGCTTAGATAAATGGCCTTTCTTCAGACACCTAAAACAGCATGCTGCCTTCCTAACTAGGTCACGCCTTTCATCTAAACCCATAGCTTTTGCTTTATTACAATCAGCGGAATTATGTTTCTTAAAACAGAAAATGCACGAATTTTCCTTATTTTCATTGGTATTCAATAACCCTGAAGCAGTCGGAACATTGCAATTATTTTCACTAACACATCGCTTGAAAGTTTTTCTATGTGTTTCTTTTCCATAATCAAAAGAATTTTTAGCTATCGCTAATCTTTGTTCACCATCTACCTCAGACTTCAAAAATTCCATAAGTGCAGTTAATTTATTTATATCCTCTTTTCCTTTACTCGTGGATATAACAGAACTAATTTGGCGCTCCCATATTTTCAAAATTTCGTCGGGTAGACAACTTTCAACAAGGGGGTATAACATGGCAGCATATTTATCCGAAGTAACACCCAACGTGCATAAAGCTCTTAAATATGCTTCAATTTTATCATAAAGTGTAACCAAGCTACATTTATTACGATTCAAAACTAAAGTTAACAACTCCCTCACATAAACTTCAATCAAAAGTTCATCTTTCCCAAAGCGCGATTTCAGGCATTCAACTGCTAGCGGATAGTTTTCATCTGTGGGAGGGTAGCTTTCTACAAGTTCACGAGCACGTGACCCCTCGGCTGTACTCTGTATAAGATACACGAATTTATCTCCAGCCGATAAATCAGAATCCTCGTCGATTTTCTTAAACAAACTCCAAAACCCAATCCACCCTTTTATCGATCCATCGTACTTGGGTAACTCTATTTTTGGAAGTTTTACTGTTCTTTTAAAAAAGACATCTAGTTCGACATTAGACGACACACGCGCAGACATATGTGGTTGGTTGGTACCTTTCTGCAAACGTTCAACTTTCGTTCGGAACGAAACAAATAAATCACAATATGAAGTTATTTTTTCATATTCGTTTTCAAGGTTCTCCGGTTTGATTGCAGAATCTTTCGATAGCAGGTGTAACATCCGATTGTCAGCGGCTTCTAGTTTGGCGAATTTATCGCTCAAAAGTGAAATCGAAACATTCAATTCTTCTAAATCTACCGTTTCCGAACATAAAATTTCTTCTACTTTCTTTGCTGACCTAGTAAAATTGGATCTTAATGGAGCTCTATACTTTGTGAGCTCGTCTCTACTAAATTCATCCATGTTTCCTAATTAATATCGCCCTTTTTAATAACCCGACGTCCCTGTTCGGGCGCCAGAAAATGTGTCGCTCAAAAGGAAAATATAAAGGTTGCCTACCTTTATTCACAGCAACGGTTCGATTTCTTCTTGATTCCGACGTCGGGCGGGCTGGCTTAGATCTTGAATAACTAAAAATAGCTAAATAATTCTTGTATTAACATAGATGATCAAATACCAGTAAGACGAACACAACTCCGTTTATTTACAAAATCGAATCTCGAACACAAACTTATTTTCCGTTACAGTTACAGTTAATTGCGACAATCGTCATGCTGTGCAATTGGCACAGCTTCACAGAAATGAAGCTGCCAAAATAAAAGAGGGCCCAACTTATGGAAGTGGAATATATATTTGAGTACTGGAAGGTGTCTAGATACTTAAAAAAAAATTATAATTAGAAATAGTTCCTTTAACATTGTTGTATCACTAAACCTAAACTTTAAACGCTTGTATCTCGGTTCGTGTTTTTTCAATTTTAAGATAATTCAAAATGCTAAGGCTTTTTTAATATTATATATATATAATAATAATTTGATCTTCTGTAGACACAAAAATATATTTTAAATACAAGTATGCATTCGGATTTATTATATCTGTTACCAATTTTTTTTTTTAAATTCTTAAAGTTGGAATTTCATTTTTTTCATGCATTTTTTGGGAAAAATTGCTACAAATATTTTTAAAAAAAGAGTGGAGCATTTTAATCAAAATTAAAATGCATACTTTTGTTGGAATATTGTTCAAAATGTTGTATAAAAATTTGTGTTGAAAAATATTCATAAATAAAAAAGGAGTAGAGATTTGAAAATTGTTAAAAATTTAACAAAAATTTAAATTTAAAAAAAACTTAACAGACATATATTAAATTTTAATAGCTGAATTATTTTCTTAATATATACTCAACAAATGAAAAAAAATTTGGACTGTGTAAGTACACAAATAAAAAAAAAATTGTCTGAGGTATCGGACCCCCTTAAGCTGGGCAGGATGTAATCTACGTGGCCGAGAAAATACAGGCGAACCTTCAGTTTCAATAAAATGCCTCGTGTTATGAGGAAATACTCCCGCAAATGGGCGGGGTCGAGTAAGGTTGGGGAATTCTTTTAAAATATCATGTACGCATGAATTACTTGCAATAGTTTTAATTGATATAGGCGGTCCATGATAAGATTTTCCTGACGTCGTTAATGAAGTTAAAGGATCAATGAGCTTTTTGTTTTTAATGTCAATAACCAGACCAAAATGTTCTAAGAAATCAGATCCAATTATAGGCTTCGTTACGTCGGCAACAGTAAATTCCCACCTAAATGGACGTCGCAAGTTTAAATTTAATTCCATCATTTTTGTCCCATACGTAGCGATTTTAGAATCATTGGCGGCAAAGAGATATATGGGCGAAGGTTTATTATTTCCGGATTTAGGTATAATAGAAATATCAGCACCAGAATCAACCAGAAATTTCATGCCACAGTTAAGATCCAAAATAAACAAACGCCGGCTTATATGTTTGGTGTTAGGGCCATCATCGCAAGCCGCTACTGCAACTGGCCCTGCGCGTTTCCCGATGCATTTTCAAAGGAACATGGAGAGTTGCACTTAAGAGCCCTTGCTCCAAACCTACAATGATACCAGCACATACTTCTATCATTGTTTTGTGTACAATGGGGAGTTGCGGAACGATTACGGGAAGTTGCTTCTCTACGGTAGTTATTACGCCCGCGTGAATGGTTGCGTTCATGATTTAATCCAAAATTCGTTCTCAGTCGTTCAAGTTTTTGACTCAATTCAGAGATTTGACCTTTCAATTCCGCGAGGGTAGTATTTTCTGACACTACAGATACGTATGAATTGCTTGGTTCAGTCAATTCTGCAACTTTATCGGCCAGAATTGCCAACTTATCTAACTCATCCCCACTTATAGTTAGCACTGTTTGAATGTTTTTCGGAAGTCGTTGCAACCATAAATTTTTCAAAAATTCGTCACCAACTTTGCCATGTGAAAGTTCTTTCATTCGACGTAATAAGATGCTTGGCTTTTGGTCTCCAAGTTGTAAATCTTCCAACAGAATTTTTGCCTCTTTGGCAGCTGAGTGTTGAAACAAATCCAAAAGCCGCGTTTTAAAAGTAGTAAACGGTTTATCATCAGGGCATTCAAGAACCAAATCGCTAACTAAAACCAAAATTTCATTATCTAGCGCGTTAATTAAATAGTTGTATTTAGAAGTTTCGCTTTTAATTTGATTAATTGAAAATGCAGCGTCGAGTTGCGTTAAAAATAACTTTATATTTCCTTTATGAAATACTGGTAATTTTATATGCACGCGGTTAATTTCCACATTTTCAGCAGTGTTATCAGCAACAGACATTTTGACTTAAAAACAGAAGTAATTGGAAAAATCAAAACGAAACCAAAATAAAATAATGCAATTAAGAAATAAAGCAATCACCACTCCGAAAGAATTAATGAATTAATGTCAAATCCCTACCTTGTTCTCTCTACCGTGGACTTCAATGCAGCGATACTTCGGGTTTCACCACGTGTATTCATTCAAACAACGTGTATCCATTTGGGAAGTTGGTTTTCATCATTTCAAATAGTTTAAAAGTCAGGCAATGTGATAGTCCTTTATCACCACAGTTTTAATGCTCACCATTTCGCTCATAAGTTTTTAAAATGTTCGTTAATACACAGGTCACCACTGTTACGTTAGGTGCTTATCGGTTGGTTTTATTTAAATAGAGATCATCGATGAACATTGACAAGCACATAACTAACTTGAAAATATAAAGGACATTACCTATTGTAAATAAAAATTGTTCTTAACAATGCAAATTAAACTTTAGAAAGTTGTTGAGTCACGATTGGCTGATCAGTTCGTTAGCTAAGTTCGTAGCACGTTGCCCGGGAGTTCAGAGTCATCTCATGTTTTCTGCCGGGTTGAGTCGAGTTGAGTTGTTGCTTTAGAGTTGGTGGGCATGTGACACCACAAACTTATACCTTCGTAAAACTATATGAATAGGTAAATTAGATGTTATAGACATACTGTGTCCACATTCATATAGACATACTGTGTCACACATGTCATTTCTAAACTTCTCTTTGATGGATTTCTTGTTTTCATGAAACTTCTTTTTGTCCTCTCCCTGACGAACCTGCCATTTACAGATATTCAATCTGTAAGATATGTGAAGTAAGCATTCGAAAAATCTAATCCAAGCATAAAGTGGTGATATACCAAATCGGAATGTGTCTAAATCAACTTCTTGCTTTATAACTTTCGAATATTTGTTAAACTGTTTTAAAGTTAATCCACAAACATAAGCACCTCTATTGTGAAGCAGCAGATGTGACAGCATTGCAAACTTTTCCGTCGACCATTGTGAATAAAACTCGATGAGAAATATTAATATTTACATTGTTAGCTATTACTACGGTTGGAAGAAGGTTTTTAAATTTAGTTTTCGATGTGATCTACAATTTTTTGTGTTGTTTCCTCCGATTCAGGAACAAATTGCAACAGTATTGGGCGACAGAAACGAGGAGATGCTGGTCTAGGATTTTTCCGTGTGACAGTTTTTGTATCGTTTTCATTTTCAAAAAACATTCGGAGTGGAACACATGACACAAGAAAGATATGGGAATCCAATGAACTACTGGATAAAAACTTCTGCTTATATTTACTTTGGCCTGAATTTCCGTCACAACCCCATTTGGTTAAAAGTTTCACTTTATGCAATTGCGCATTTGAATATTTTTGAACATCACATAGTTTACTTTCGATAATGCGTCCAGCTGTGTGATCCAGTAAAGATTGAACAGCAACTTTTACTTTCAACTCGTCGCATTGTAAGGAACTATTTTATGGATAACAGCTTTTCTTTGCTTTTTGTATGGTTTTGTAAGAAGGAAAAATGTTTTTAAAGTGACATCGAATTATATTATATTGATGTCGGGATAATTTTGCTTCAACAATCACCGACAATGCTACGTCCCACTGAAACTTGATCACCGACATATTTTTCACTTTCTGAAAATGATTTAATATATTTTGTTGCTCTTGATGAGGGAAGTAAATGTGGCATCTTTGACGAGTTTGGACGCATCTATATTCTTCCACTAGCTCTCGCTCTCGGTTTCATCTGTGCTGCATAGGCTAATGCTTCTGGTGTTGTTTCTGAACGTATAAGTTCCGTTTTTCAGCGTTTCGATCTTTCGCTGCTTTCCAAAAAGTCTGAAGATGGTCGACCTAATATTTTATTTAAATACGATGGGAAGTAAATACTTTCATTAACCCATTCTAAATTTTTATTTTCAAAAGTCCTTCTGGTTCTATTGCTGGCTTTACATTTTTTCTTATAAGGGTTCAAAAATTGTTTCAAAATATCTTGGATTTGAGATGAATATTCATGCGGATAGTTCGAATTTTTTTGTATTTCAAGCTCCAGATTTTTTACTTTAGTTTTAAAGCACATAGAAGTTGGCATGTTGGAAATTATATCAAACAGCTTCCTCCTTCTTATAAATTTATAATTTTCTTCTAAAGCTAATAAAAACCTACTTTATAAATCTACAGGATTTTTAAAATTTTGTAAATAATATTCTTAACTTGATTGCATTTAATGTTTTGAACTTATTGGTATGCTAAAAAGCCTAATTTTTTTATAGATTTATACACGGGGCACACAACTATTCAAATGTAAAATCGTAATACATTTTACAGTAAATTGAATTGAAATAATAGTTTAATTAAATATTAATAAATAGGAGTTCAACTTTACATATTTCAATAACTATTAACATAAAAATAATTATATTATGTTCATGGAATTTGTTACAACGCGCCCAACTAGTTATTTCAATTATAGCTTTAATGTAGTTAGTAATAAGTGGAATTATTTGCGTTTTATTTGGAACAGATTTACTGTCAAATCGGCAAGTTGCGGCAAGATGTGTAAACAGTTTCTAATACAGAATTAAATGCTCTTTCAAACTGTATAAAAAATTGGATAACCCAAGATGACCTTATCCAACTTTTTTACTAATATATGTATAAGGTCATAAAAAATGCAGTAATTTTTTAAGGTGCATTTTCAAAAATAAATAAAAAATATTAAAATTAATCCAAAAATTAAGAAAAAATAAGTTATGTTCTACTAATCATTTGCTATAGGCTCCATGATAAGGTTTTACTTCTTGGATAAAAACAAGAGCTGAAGATGGGTCTGGAAAAAGCAGTCGGTTTGATGAAAATATGCGCTTTACTGAAAACGTTTCTATAAGTTCCATCTTTCACCCATAACAGCTGCATCGAAAAACTCATAAAGCTGCTGAAAAGGGTGGAACCAGATGTTCAAGATACTTATAAACAAAACCCTGTGGTTTAAATAGGCAAATTAAAAAAAATAATTGTTTTGACTTTTGGCCAGCTTTTTCGCCAATCTGTCCCACTGTGCGCCGTTGCGATCGGACGTTCAAACAGGGCTCTCAGTAAGATTCTAGACTGTTCTCTTCCATAATCCGTCTAGGTTGCCACATTGGCGACGTTATCGTGACACAAAAAAATTTGTAAGCAGTTCGTAATGGATGTTTTCTTCGTAGTGGTCCAACACTTCAACTAGAGATGTGATATTTACGTTCTTTTTACTGAACAGGTGTTCTCTGCTCCCGTTCTTTTAAAATGGACTACTCATTAACCCGTTCTTTTAAAGAACTAGTTCTTTTTTTTTTCAATTGCCGAAATCATAGCCCTTGAGTGCATCTTCGGTCGGTCTCTGCGGTAGGTCACTAGGGTCAAGGACGAATCTTTCTCCACACTGCTCTGCTCTGATGACGTGGCGTTTTAGAGAATGAGAGGAAAATTACTAAGTTTTTGTGTGGTTTTCAAATGACTGCGTCAGAATAACAAATACAAATTAAAAGAGACTTTTTTATATTTTCGAAAATATGATTGTGACAGTCACACGCCTTAAATTTTAAGCTCTACATATAATTTTAGGCTGAATATTAGCATTTACAAGGTAGGAATTTTAAATGAATGGAGTTTATAATATCTAAAGTTTCCAAAACAATGGGACTCAAAGAATTTTAAATTTTTGTTTAGTTCGTTATTAATTAATTATTTCAAATAGGACTACAGCTTTCAAATTTTCAACATAAATATAGTTGTGGCCTTCTATTGGATTTTTAAAAAACAGAATTTTAAATTTTTATTCAGTTTCTTTTTAATTAATTTTTTGAATAATTAATATATATTTTACAAAACATTTTCAAACAGGGCTACATTTCTGAAATTTTCAACACAAGTAGTTTTGGCTTTCCAATTGGACTGACAAAAAGAATGTTAAAATTTTAATTTGTTTTTTAATTAATTTTTTCACAAAAAGCGACTTCGAATAGGCATAGAGCTCTGAAAGTTTCAACATAAGTAGTTTTGGCCTCTAATTCTGCTTTCCACAAACACATGTTAAAATAATCTTAAAGGGGTGTTGTATTATTTTATTAAAGGGACATTTTTTTTTTCCGACAAAGGAGAGGCTTCCAATATTAAGGCTTTACGTAGCAATGAACCTTTCAACCAGCGAAACGAGCCTATGCTTGCATTGCTATGAACCTTTCAACGGGTGAAGTAAACCCGTGTTTATGCGTCAATGAACTTTTCAGCGAACGAAGCGAGCTTGATTTTGCGTAGCGATGAACCTTACGAAGCGAGCTTGATTTTGCGTAGCGATGAACCTTACGAAGCGAGCTCTATTTTGCGTTGCGATGAACCTTATGAAGCGAGCTCGATTTTGCGTAGCGATGAACCTTCCTACGAGCGAAGCGCCAAAAACTGTGTCCTATACACGAATGACAGTTTTCCGCAACGCAAGGCATCACAGCTAGCTGAAATATTGCACATGTGAAAATTTCGTAGCGAAGCATGGGTATTCAACTAGTTTTCAATAAATTTAATATTTTAAACAAAATATCAATTGATTTTTGAGTTTTAACGGCAAACCTAAAAATTTCGGGAAGGGATATATCCCCGTATCCCTTCTGGATAAACGCTTGAATTACCCATATGTATACATAGGATAATGAAAGTATAGCATTCGGTCATTAAAAATTGATTTTGTTTTAAAACTTCTCCACGTTTTGAAACATCTGGCTTTCAAAAAAGTTATCTAGAAAAAATATCTGTCTGTGGTCAGCATAACTCCCAAAAACGTTGACCAACGATGTTCAAATTTAGTATGTGGGTATGTGGTGTCCATGGGTGCCATTTAGGTTTTCGTCAAAATCGCGCATGCGCACAAGGTAACTGCCATTGAAAAAATCATATTTTTCAATTATTGCTAAAAAACCGGCTCTAATGATTCTCATCAAAATCACTGTGGAAATGCCTCTTAAGGTTTTCTAGATATACCCACCTCCGAAATTCCCATAAAAATACTTTAATGGCGTAAAAAGTTGAAAAACGAATGCCTTCAACAAAAGTTCTCTTTCCTTGAGTATACCTCATCAACGATCGTTTTTTCTTCTCCCTTCTGTTTCACTTATAATAAAGGATAATATATAAAAACGGTAAATGACACAAATCCACGTCAGTATGTAATTGAAAGTTGTGCGATGTTCCACACCCCTAGTTTTCATTTCAATGGTAAACTATGCTAAAAACAAGTATTCAATCGGCGCCATTTGAACAACATTCTAGTTTTCTTTTTTAATTTCTAGAAAGTTATAACTTTATATAAGTAACTCAAAAATTTAAATTATTTTTGAACATACTCGTTTCTGAAGACAAAATTCTTATAGTATTATAACTATCTCTCTCTATAGAACACTTATTATACTGGAGGGGGAAAAAAAAACTTCACAATTAGTGAGAGATAATTTGTTACAATCACTGTCGTATCTACTCGTTTCTGGATAGTAGAAATTACATTGGCTCGATGGGGCGATAGAGGATGAGTAATTTGTGAAAGATTCTCACGGTGATAATGTAGTGTAGAAAAGATTAACTTGAAACAAAAATGTTAGAGACAGCCGAGTTCCTTTTACCAAAATAATATTTCACAATAGACGCAATTATTGGACTCACTAGTTTTATTGCACACTGTATAAAAAAATACAACCTTCATTAAAGTGGATTTCGAAACACAACGAACGACTCAGCCTGTCAAGGATTCGAACCTAGCACCTTTAGAATATGATAAGCAACCTTTGGAATTGTCTTAAACAAAATACTACACTTCCTTTCTTACCTATATTAAGACTAATTTGAAGCACAACAAGAGGCTTATAATCCAGCAGGGTTGGTTTAGACAAAAATAAAATAATGAATTTGTTAAATACACAATTGCAAAACCGAATATGCAGAATTCATAACAGAAAGTACTGAATTTGCAGAATTCGGCATTTTCAATTATGTATTCCTATTGTTGTCGCCGTTTCGATTTATTCTAAATTCCGCAGCTTGCGCCATATCTCGCCAATGTGGGGGCCCTGTTCCATAATTCCTCCAAGGTCTTTTCAAAAAGGGATTATCCCCTTTTTTTATAATTGGAAAAGAGATAATGAAATATCTTGTGTTCATGTGCAATATGTAGATTTATGATGTAGTTTTTTGTTTGAGATAGTCGTTTGGTTCGATACGAGAAGAATTCGCTAAGCGGTCATTTTGTGGAACCGCATTTATTTAATAAATCGAGATTTTACAATCCACCGAGTTCTTTAATTGAGTTTTAAAACGAACATTATTACATTTCATTTGAGAGCTACGAGAATAAAAAGGATATACTGAAGACCTATTATACTTTGCGTATATTACGTAAGTAAAGAAAGTCGAACTGTTTGTAAGTCCTCATATGCCGAGGATTCTGTGAAAGAACATGTTCTTTACAAATTTATTACAAACTCCGCAAATTTATTTTTGCAATTGTTTCAAAATGAACTTTTATTTGTTACATACACATGTAATTAAAAAAATCTCACAATTTCAATTTAAATCGAGGTAAAATTAAAACTAGGGGTGTGGAACATCACACAACTTTCAATTACACTATAATACTGTCGTGGATTTGCGCCATTTACCGTTTATATCCTTCATTTAGAATAAATGGCCAGTTTGGCGATACTTCTTGTGTGGGTCTAAAAAGAAAGAAAAAAACTTCGCCAAAATGGTGATTTTGGCGATATACTTTCCGATAATCCTTATATTATCCTTTATTATAAGCGAAACTGAGGGGAAAGAAGAAGAAAAAGAAACAAAAAAAACTTCGCCAAAATGGTGATTTTGGCGATATACTTTCCGATAATCCTTATATTATCCTTTATTATAAGCGAAACTGAGGGGAAAGAAAAAACCTTCGCCAAAATGGTGATTTTGGCGATATACTTTCCTTATGATTTTTTTAATGGCAGCTACCTTATGAGCATACGCGATTTTGACGAAAACCTTAATGGTAGGTCCCATGGCCACCAGCAACTCGCATACCAAATTTGAACATAGTAGGTCAATTTGTTCGGGAGTTATGCTGACCACAGACACGCACGCACACACACATACACACACAGACATACATTTTTTCTAGATAACTTTTTTGAAATCAGAATGTTTCAAAACGTGGAGAAATGCAAAAAAAAAAAAAAAAAAAAAAAAATTTTTTTTTTTTTTTGACCGAATACTATATACTTTCATTACCCTATGTATATATACATATGAGTAAATACAGAACAGCTCGAACTTTTTATTTAGCGGATGGGATTTACCGGACCAATGAAACATTGACCTAATAAATTAAAAAAAAATATATATATATTTTTGGAAAATAAAAATTCCACAACGTTGTGTTATCATAAATTATGTTTCCTTTTTCCAAATTTACCAAAAATTAAGTTAGCCTAATTTAAAAACACACTTGTAACAATAAACACATCATAATATAAGAAAAACTCGGTTTCATTCCAATGCATTGAAAGTTTGAATATAGAACGAGAAATCAAATAATTTCCTTATTATTATTATTTATACTCAAAATAAAATAAAAAACAAACAAAAACATATAAGCATTATATCTGCTGAAATTAATTTAAAAGATCCCCTCCCCCCCCCCGGCACGAACATTGTCCTAAATTACTTACGATAGCTTCCACTTTCATTTGAAAGCAACAGTATATTCGAGAAAAAAGGAACTGGTTCTTTCCCATAGATCCCGCTCCGACACAGAGCGGGCGCAGAGAGCAAGTGAGCGGGATTAGCTCAAAATGAACTACTCTTTACGGAACAGTTCAAACTGAGCCGTTCGGAAAGAGCTACTCAACTAATCTGTTCTGAACAGAGCTGGTTGAAAAGAACTGGCTCTTCGAAACAAACCTGCCATCTACTCTGCGCAACACAGCCCTGCTGTTAGTAGGAGAACACACAACATGGATACGTGTGTGAGGAGTGGGAGGGAGAAACAAAACCTACTTCCTCAAGTGTAACGTCAGAGGTGTGACGCATAGAATCAGAGTGGGAAATGGTTGGTTGGTTGAACCCCCGAGCAGAGGGTGGAAAGGAAGGACTTTGTGACTAAGCACCTGCCTCCGAGTGGGAAAAGTATCGTCGAAGAATATTAAAGAACAGGGTTTTGGTGTGATCAGAGAACAGGGTGTTCCGGCTCTTTTTAAGGAACAGGATCAAAATAGCAGACTGTTCTTTTGTTTCCCATCCCTAACTTCAACACATGAAAACTCGATCTGAGCTCAAGAAGTTGATATTGCACATAAAAATTAGGAGTTGCATATAAAAACTTAGTTTTTATATGCAATCCTTTATATTAACTTCGATTTTGTTGGTAAATTTATGGCATGCAAATCTTTTGACGGCTAATTAACCCACTTGCCGTCATCCAATCGAGTGAAACGGCAAACATATCACACATTTACATTTGTTACCAAACTTACATTCATTACTTTGAATTATGTTCACAATATTCTGATACTTTCTTACTTTACACAACTGAATACACTAGTACACAGGGTTGGCATGGTATAAACCAACTGTTTTTTTTTTCTAAAGAAAAAAAAAGAATAATTTACAATTGAATTTTTATTCTTAAAAAAAACAATTTTTTTTTTTTTTTTTTTAAAGAAAAATTTAAAATTGTATTTTTATTTGTTTATATATAATTAGACATTTTAAATTATTTGGTAAACACCTGTATATTTTTTCTTTTGAACTGTACAACTGTTTTATAACAGACTGGGTTTAGAAAAAGGAGCAAAACATGTTTTTTTATTCAAAATGTAAAATCCTAACAGTTAAATCTTATTTTTTTTTAAACGGAAATAAAGAAATAAGAATCTAGTTTTTCTATTATTTTTTAAGAAAATAATTCACTAAATGAATTACACATTTTTGGTATAACATGATTGAGTTTTGATTTTGTAAAAGAAAATTTATACGAATAGAATAAGTTATAATCTATTTTAAAATAAATCTTGTAATTAAAGTGTGTTGAACAGTAAGTTTTTATATTAATCCAATAGATATACTAATGTTTTTTAATTATTCAGAATTACTAATTAAACTTAAATTAAAGGCTGCATTTTTAATTTGTTTCTGAAATAGAGGTTTTGTGCTTCAAAACCTATTTCTGAACCCTAAAAATATCATTTTGAACTATATATCACCATAACTGATGAATCTAAGAGCAATATTCCATGCATTATGAAGTAAACAATTACCATTGTATCATAGTGTATACATTGAATTTAAAGAATAGTATCACTAAATAAAACATTAAAATTTAATATGATTTGAATGTCCACATAAGTAGCAACAATTGTTTACTTATCTTCAGAATAAATATTAATTGTTACTTGAACATTAATTATCCTAGTTAATGTAAAATTTTATTTATAAATATGTATCTACGTAATTAGAAAAGGATTTTTTTTTTTTTTTTTGAAGAAATGGTTTAAACCAAAAAAAGAAAAAAAAAATGGGTTTTTTTCCAAACCAGCTAATACACAAATAAAATATTAAGCCTTTTGAAATATTTATATTAAGTGCCTACAGAAAACATATTAATACAAAAAAAATAACATATTTGAATAAAAATTATTGTTGAAAATGGCTGTAAATTTTAACTATTAAAGATAAAATTTAGGAAGAAAGAAATTTAGAAAGAAAAATATTATTGCATTTTGGTAAAACAAAAAATAGGAACTCCTACAGTTTTTCTAGATTTTTATTTCTTTTTATTAAGAACGGTACAAATGTATAAATTGTCAGTTAGCATAGAGAATAAATCATAAATGGGTGAACTTACGTGAAGTTCAATAATAATCACAAAAAAAAAAACTATCAGTTAGTCTTTATTCTAAATTCTAGTCACAATAGTCTTCAATACTACTTTAAAAAGCAAAAAAAAAAAAAGAAGCCTTACAGATTGAACTGGCATTGGACCAAAGGAAAGATGCAATCCTTGAAATATTCTTTTCATTAAAAAGTCACTAAGTATACTGAGGCATAGATTGTCCTCCAAAAAGAGTAGGTCTGCAATTGCAACTCAATAAAAAAGTTAACTTCACACAATGCTAGAATGTGCTTCATTTCCATGCAAGCAACGCCATGTGACATATTACACTAAAATCTCTCGCTGTACATATAATATAGTAGCTTTCTTCCTTTATAAGTAGGGTGGTGTCTTTTTGACACTTCTCCACTCAGAAAATAAATTGCTGCACACATGAATGTAGTTTTCCTTTAGTATGAGTGAGAATATGCTTTTTGAGAGTACCTCTAACAGGAAATCCTTTGTTGCACAAATTACATGAATGTTATTTTTCTTTGGTATGAGCGAGGAGGTGATTTTTCAGACGATCCTTTCGAGAAAATACCTTGTTGCATACCTCACACGAATGTGGTTTTTCTCCAGTATGAGTAAGGAGATGCATTTTGAGATTACACGTTAGACTAAATCTTTTGTTACATACATCACATGAATGTGGTTTTTCTTTAGTATGAGTGAGGAGGTGGCTTTTTAGATGAGCTCTAAGAGAAAATCCTTTGTTGCACAAATCACATGAATGAGGTTTTTCTTTAGTATGAGTGAGGAGGTGCCTTTTGAGATTACACGTTAGACTAAATCTTTTGTTACATACATCACATGAATGTGGTTTTTCTTTAGTATGAGTAAGGAGGTGGCTTTTTAGACTACCGCTTTCAAAAAATCCTCTGTTGCACACATCACACGAATGTGGTTTTTCTTTAGTATGAGTGAAGAGATGGCTTTTTAGATTAGATCTAAGAGAAAATCCTTTGTTGCACACATCACACGAATGTGGTTTTTCTCCAGTATGAGTGAGGAGGTGGCTTTTTAGATGAGCTCTAAGAGAAAATCTTTTGTTGCACACACCACATGAATGTGGTTTTTCTTTAGTATGAGTGAGGAGGTGCCTTTTGAGACTACCCCTTTCAGAAAATCCTCTGTTGCACACATCACACGAATGTGGTTTTTCTCCAGTATGAGTGAGGAGATGCATTTTGAGATTACACGTTAGACTAAATCTTTTGTTACATACATCACATGAATGTGGTTTTTCTTTAGTATGAGTAAGGAGGTGGCTTTTTAGACTACCGCTTTCAAAAAATCCTCTGTTGCACACATCACACGAATGTGGTTTTTCTTTAGTATGAGTGAAGAGATGGCTTTTTAGATTAGATCTAAGAGAAAATCCTTTGTTGCACACATCACACGAATGTGGTTTTTCTCCAGTATGAGTGAGGAGGTGGCTTTTTAGATGAGCTCTAAGAGAAAATCTTTTGTTGCACACACCACATGAATGTGGTTTTTCTTTAGTATGAGTGAGGAGGTGCCTTTTGAGACTACCCCTTTCAGAAAATCCTCTGTTGCACACATCACACGAATGTGGTTTTTCTCCAGTATGAGTGAGGAGATGCATTTTGAGATTACACGTTAGACTAAATCTTTTGTTACATACATCACATGAATGTGGTTTTTCTTTAGTATGAGTAAGGAGGTGGCTTTTTAGACTACCGCTTTCAAAAAATCCTCTGTTGCACACATCACACGAATGTGGTTTTTCTTTAGTATGAGTGAGGAGGTGCTTTTTAAGAATATTCCTAAAAGAAAACGGTTTGTTGCACACATCACATGAATGTGGTTTTTCTCCAGTATGAGTGAGGAGGTGGCTTTTTAGATGAGCTCTAAAAGAAAATCCTTTGTTGCACAAATCACATGAATGAGGTTTTTCTTTAGTATGAGTGAGAAGGTGAATCCTGAGACTACCACTTTGAGAAAATCCTTTGTTGCACACATCACATGAATGTGGTTTTTCTCCAGTATGAATGAGTAGGTGCTTTTTGAGACTACCCCTTTCAGAAAATCCTCTGTTGCACACATCACACGAATGTGGTTTTTCTCCAGTATGAGTGAGGAGGTGGCTTTTTAGATGAGCTCTAAGAGAAAATCCTTTGTTGCACAAATCACATGAATGAGGTTTTTCTTTAGTATGAGTGAGAAGGTGAATCCTGAGACTACCACTTTGAGAAAATCCTTTGTTGCACACATCACATGAATGAGGTTTTTCTCCAGTATGAGTGAGGAGGTGTTTTTTGAGATTACACTTTAGACTAAATCTTTTGTTACATACATCACATGAATGTGGTTTTTCTTGAGTATGAGTGAGGAGGTGGCTTTTTATATTAGTTCCAAGAGAAAATCCTTTGTTGCACTGATCACATGAATGTGGTTTTTCTTTAGTATGAATGAGGTGCCTTTCGAGAGTTTTTCTTAGAGAAAATACCTTGTTGCAAATCATACATGAAAGAGGTTTTTCACCAGTGTGAAGGAGGCGGTCTTTTGCCAGATGGCTCTTTTTTTTAAATGCTTTGCTGCACACATCATACTCTTGCGATTTATCCATTATTCTGAAATAGAAAGTGCTTTATAATCAAACATATTAAAACGATCACACATTTGAAAACTGTTGGTTAAAAAAACATGTTACTGGAAATTGTACTGCACATAGTGGAGCAAAGAGCATGCAGCATTTAATTTTTACAGACATCAATCATGATTCGCTCATTTCTAAAAGTTGAGCACAAAAAGTAAAATGCAAAAAAAAACAACAAAAAAAAACAAGTACAAAATTAAAATCAAAATGTCTGGTTCAGGGCTGCTAACAATAAGCTTTGAAAATAGTTGCTTTAGTAGCCTCAGACATTAAAAATAATAGCCTCAGTTTTCACTTCATATCAGTTTCTTCTTTGTGACTGACAAGTGATCTTCCTCTTGTTTTGAAAGTATTAAATGTGCAATAAATCAAGACAGCAATGAAACTGTTGATTTGTATAAAAAACAAATATTCAAAGACATTCCTCTTTATATATAAAGTATAAAATCAATATGCATTTTGAGAGCATTCTATACTAAATAAACACTACATCTCATATGATAAAAAACGCGCTATAACAATACTTTATAAGGTGCAACATCCAAAATGATCTAATATCCAAACACATTACAACAACGCAAATCTTGGAGATGACAGTTATAGCATCAGCAACAAAATGTAGGCGCAAATCTCGACTAAAGCAGATATGAAATCGTTATGGGAGTTGGTACCCAAAAATTTATAAATAATTGATTTTTTCCAAATTTAAATTCTCCCCTTTAAAAGGATACCCCATTTGTAATAATACATCAACTTGAAGTATTTTTGATAATTTTTTTTAGACAAAATTTTTAACTAATAGTGCAAGTAGAGTTTTTTTTAAAATGTGTTTTTCTCAAAACTACATTTTTTATTATTCATGTACCTTTTCCTCAGAAACTGTGCAACAGAGTTGTTTCATTTCCACAGACAATAGGTATTGAACAAAAATCCTTCTAATTTTTGTTTTTCAATACCTGTGATTGATTTGGAATGAATCTGGAAAACAATGAACAACTCCAGCATTTTTTTTTTAAAAAAATTTATTCAATTTTAAATGTTTCAAAAAAGGCCATAAACACAACAATTTCTGCTCACTGTACCTTTTTTTTTTTTATCTAATTTGCAACCTAAGTTCACTTGCTAGACTTCGGCGAGAAAATGATTCATTCCGCTCAAATTGAATGTGACGTCACTTAATGAAACAACTTGGCTCGAAATGCAGCAGCGGAAACCAGTCTTGCAAGTTTCTTGCAAATCGCAACAACCTGTACAGGATATGATAACTATCTACCAAACGAACTCCAACTATTTGGCAGAAACCTCACGATAACCATAGAGAACAGAAGGATGTCACGATCTCACAGCTATAGCGAAGAGTTTTGATCAGACTGGTTTTGGCTCGGTTTCGGGGCATTTTCACTTTTAATATTTAAATACTTTATGTTCCCACTTTATTTTCGTTTCAATAATTTATCTAAGTATATAGATGCCAATAGTTAAAACACTTGTGTGCAACTTCATGCAATATATTGTCTGCTTAAATCTTCTGTCTGCAGCTCAGAATTTATAATAAAATTACATTCCAGTGACCAGACTGTATTTATTGAACATTTTTATTACTTATTCAAATTGCAGGTAAAATGGGTATAGTTTTAGACTTAACATGTGTAGGTATTTTTAAGTCGATAACATAAAGTTTTTCAGAATAAGTTTTATTTTTTTAATTAGAATCTACATTAAAATACTTTCATATTATTTAAAGCTTTAAAAAAAATTAAGATGGGTAATTAAAAATCCTTCATGAAAGAGATCAGGAATTTCTCAATAAGACAAAGCCATATTATCACTATTCAAAGGAGGACCCACCTAATGAAGAGTTGACCTAATGGCATTATGGTTTAGCGCTCTGGTCTCACATGCCAAAGGTGAAGAGTTCGACATGGACGTTCGTAATGGTTTGGAATCCACGTTAAGCTGTAGGTCCTGATTAGCCGTCATTATGCATAAAAATAGGTTGTTGAGTGTACAAACCAACCAATTATTCAAAGAAGAGTTAGCTTCATGCACAGGGCTGCCACTAACTATAAGCTTTGAAAATAGTTGCTTTAGTAGCCCCAGATGTTAAAAATAGTATCCAAAATAGTAGTCTTAGTAATGAAAATAGTAGCCAAAATAGTAGTCTCAGAAGTTGAAAATAGTAGTCTCTTTTTTCAAGTCGACAATATTCTTGCTCTTGCTTTGAAGGTTGTTCAACATCTGAATAAAACTATCGATTAACATAAAACACGAAAACCCAGAGACACTCCCCGTTATATATATGGTCTTTCGATTCAAAATAGTGTCTTAATACCAAGTAAACACGACATCCCGTACGATAAAGACAATGTGTCGCAACACCCTTAATGATACTCCATCCGGTAAAACGTTCAAAAGAATCAAATATCCAGACTTTTTTTCATGCCTTTTTTTTTATTAAAAGCAAAAAAATAAATAATAATTTTGTTTAAATCTTCAAATAAAAAAAGTTGAACTTTAGCCAAAAACGAAGCTAAAAATCGACTGGCAAAAAAAACATAAATACATATTATTTTTAAATTTCTCAAAGTCAAACAACTTTTTGGCAAAAAAAAGCTTCATGTTTAAACAATTATACTGTACTGACAATAAAAGGCAGATTTTCAATTTTTTAAGCGACATTCAAAGTAATTAATTAAATTGCTTCAAAATTTAAATTATTTTTTATAAAATTAGCTACAATATTAAAATTCTAATCGTTCTTTATCGATTGACCTACATGACAAAATCAATCCTCACACTGACACACATCATGGACATAACGTCTATAACATCAACGAAAGCTTTGATGAAAGCCTCCATACAACACAAATTTCGGCAGTTATAGCATCAGCACTAAAACTACTGTGCTAATAAAGGAAAAAGCAACTGTTAAATCCTTAAATCAGCGTAACCTTTGGTGAAAATGACTATCACTTTGTAAATATAAACGATAGTGCCTTCTAAACCGATGCAAATCTCGCAATGGGTCTATTATATCAGCATAATACACAGCAAAAATGGCTGTCACAACAACGTAAATCTCGGCGATTACCTGGCATATAAGCCTAAATCTTGGCAATAGCGGACAGTATACCGGTGTTTTTGAAATAAACAATCACACACTAACATAAATATTGACGATAGAGACAAATATGGAAGGAAGCAGCGACAAAAGTGATTATTTTACTTGAGGTTTTTGGATTTCTGAAAGCAAGCAAGAATCCATGGCGATCAGACTTGTAAGCAAGAGCATGACACACATGCATCCCCTAGAAATTTTCATGTGAATTTGCATCGATCTCAGGAAATTTTGGTCATAGACACTGAAATTGGTATAATCGCAGAACTATATCATGTATGATTTTTTTAGTGTGGATTTCATTCCCTATATGTTAAGTCAAAGAAATAAAAGCTTGCTTGTTTCGCACACAACAATTAACTTCCACTTTAGAGCTTTGTTTACATTATAGTGATAAGTGATGTGTGGACGCAAAATGTCATACAATTTTCTCTTCCTATTATGTGATTTTCAGTACCTGATGATTGACTTGTGAAAATAACAAGGATTTCTTATACTTAAATACTATAACTACCTTGGCAAAGTTAGGTAAATTTTTTAACAAGAGAAGAAAGCGATTTACGTTGACGTTATCAGGCCATTTAAACTGCGCAAAAGTAGATGCCCCATTGACTAAGTGGCAACCCTCAATCGCTAAACGTATAATTTTATCGTTATTTTTACGCAAATATAAATCTTCAATTGAAATTATGGCAATCAAAAAGACTCATATAAGACATAAAATGTTTGAAAAAATCCAAGATTGGCGAGTTTTATATTTTCCCTGAGGTGGAACTTATAGAAGTCATTGAAAGGTAACAGAAATTTTAAATGAATGAGAATTCAACAATAGGAGGCATTATATTCTTGCTAGATTTATAATTTAAATGACTTACCATATAATTTTTCATATTTCAATAAGCTTGTGTATTCCTTTGATAAGTCTGTGGTTTATTATTTATTCCATGGTTTTTCATTGTTTAACTATAGTATACCCATTTTACCACACACTATATCCAATGAACTGCATGGGGTAAAATGAGTAGACATATACCTATAAAATGTTTTCTCACAAACTTATTCATGCAACATAATAAAAAAAAATATATGAATTCTTATTCCTAAGATATGCAATGTAAAGAAAAACCAAAATAAAAATTGAAGTGTTAAACATTTCTAAGAAAATTTTATCTGAACATAATAAAACGGTGATTTTTATATCCATTTTACCCCATCCAAGTAGATTCTTTCCTACTTGCTATCGGACAGTATCTTATTTCTTAAAAAATAGTTGTCTTAGCTTAAAAATAGTTGAAGGTTTTGATTAAATCTGTAGCTTTGGGCTCATTTTTTTGTTGAAATAGTCGCCTGTAGAATGTCTATATGGGGAGAGTGGAATCAGCACGATGACGAGCTTTTCAGCAGTTGACCGCTTAAGCTGGTTTTTCGTTTTTGTCCCATAGGAAATGTATAGAGCAAATAGGTAGCTGTTTTGAAATTCCAATGATCTCAAATATAAAGGCAAGTAAATAATTTTTTGTGAATATAGTTACTGAGGTTTGTTGACCGTAGTTGGTCGTAGCTGAGCATTCTTTTTAAAATCACAATGTTAGAACTACCATATTATCTCATATACCAATACACATTTGCACCAAAGGTAAGGGAATGTTCACTCAAAGAAATAGTCTCGTTTCTTAACGGACACTTTTAATTCACAATCACACTCACACAACGTCAACACATGACAAGCTACGAAAATAAGAGGTTATATTATTAGAAAATTATATATTTCACTATGTCCATTTATCTGTTTAGTTCTGAAAGCCGGCGACACACCAAGCTTCACTCTTTCACCATCCGTCTCGTTTTTCCTCTCCTTCTCTGAATGGGGATTTTCCATTCACTGTTCGTTTTGGACCACTTGGCGATAGTTATCTCCTTGGCGGTCGCCAAGTTTAGACATGCCTAGAGTCTTACATAGTTCAATTTAAAAATGTTTTATGTACGAATATAGTACGATATTTTTGTAGATATGTAGATATTGTTTCAACTAGATGCGTTTATCTCAGATATCATCTGTTTTGTGAAATTTGGCACATATATTCGCAATGTAAAAGGCGCCATGAACCATACGGATTGATCATTTCAGCAAATGCGTTCCGTTAGCTTCCAGTTCGATATGTTAACTTATAAAAATATTTATTTTTATGTCAGGGTATTATAGCATCTATAATTCAGTTACTTTATAACAATATATTTTAAAGATAGAAACCCTGATAAATTCTTTTGAACTCTTGTTATGTTGTTTTGTATATTAAAATGGATTTGACTGATTTTAATATTAAGCATACTTTAAATAGCTTTTAAATTAACATTGTCAAAAATATTGTTAGACGGTTAAAATTTTGGATCTGCTAACTCTCTAGTCAGTATATATAAAAAATGCATTAGTTTTCAATGTATTTAATGCTATTATCTATCTACTAAATATAATATCGTTGATTTTGCACGAGTCTAAAAAATAATGCTATGATTTAGGTTTAATACCAAAATAGTTCAACTATAATTTGAAAAAAGTGCTATTTTAATCCAATTTTCAACATCACAGACTTATATGCCGCATGCAAGAATGATACTTTTTATTTTCCCAATTATGTTAGGTTATAGCTGTCAAAAATAAATACTAACAAATTGGTAAAATTATAATAGTTACTTACTTCAATAAGTAAAGTAAGTGATTTTAATATTGTCTTGCAATAGTATTGCTAAAGCTAGACCTGAAAATTGAAATGTTCAAGTAGTAGCCAGTGGCCGGTAGACACTTTTAGTTTAGAAGCCACTTCATTGGGGTCCTTCTCTTTTTCTCTCCTTTTTTTTTTTTTTTTTTTTTTTGACCAATGGCCCAGCCAGGGAAGGGTAGATTGGGGGTTTTACCTTTTACCTGAATGTATGCAGTAGCACATTCAGATTTATTATTATTATTTTTTTTTTTTTTTAAGATAATGTTTCAATTCTTTATTTGATTTTATTAAATATATAAATCAAAAACACATATCTAAGTTAGTTGTGTTTCATAAAATGTCAATGAAAGAACTAAAAAAATAAATTAATTAAGTACAGTAACTAAGCTTTTTCACTGATGGATGCCTATAGATTCATTGCACATCTGTAACATAGCGCGGTTAAGGGTTAATAAAAACAAAAAAATTCAATTTGAAATATTAAAAAATTTAGGTTTCTAATATTTTCTGTTGACAAAAAACGCAAGACAAGAAGAAAAATAATCATGCCTGTAAAGGATGCAGTCAGATTGAAGTTAGTGATTTTTTTTTTTAACAGTAAGGCTACCGGTGGCCGCCCTTTTAAGTTATAGGATAACTAAAAATATAGCAGAAATAATTAAGGTTCTAATATATTTTATTGACAATAACGCTAAGCAAGAAGAAAAATTATCATGCCTGTAAAGAATGCAGTCAGATATAAGTTTGAAGATTTTTTTTAAACAATAAGGCGGCGGCCGCCACACCTGCACGGAGAATGCAAGAAGGGAAACTCAAAAATTTCAAAATTCCATGACACTTTTCTGATTTTCCTGAACTCTTGTTTCTGCCACCACCCTGTCAACTCACGAATCCATATCGTGGATGAATGGATTTTAACGGCGTATACGCACATGATTACAAGAAAAGAAAGGGAGATTTTCATTGATTTGGAAATTTCGGTAACAATTAAAAAAAATTGCAGGTAAGGGAAGAACGAAAGGTGGCCAGTTGATTAGTTTACTTAGTCGCCTCATTCACACCGTTGAATCGACCTGTGGCGAGTGGCGACTAGATATTTTCAGGTCTAGCTAAAGCACTGGAATTTAGTAGGGAAAAAAAGAAATTGAAAAATAATGCTAGCCAGTAGTATTGGTATTTAGTTTTAAAAAATGGAGAGGTGTACATTTCTATTATGTATGATAAATTTAACTTCAAACACACTGGAACTATTCGTTATCAGTTAATTTTGTACAGTAATTTTTTTATATTGATTTTATGCATTTATCAATCATTCTGCAGCAAGAATTTGTAAACGTATTAGCTTTCTTCACCATGCAATTTCCAATACAAAACAATTATTTATGATTATAAACTAAAAGAGGTGTATTAGGAAATTTTTGCATAAGTTATGTTTTATCTATTCTTGTCTTTAAAACTTATAACTAGAGTGTTTTTATCATATTTTTGATATTATTATATGGTCGAGAGATGATCATTGACTCTAAAACAAGAAATATCCTTAAAATTGGAAAAAACTGGTAGCTTTAAAAAAAGTGTCCCAATATATCCTCTCTCCTCTAAATCTTAATGGTTTCAGCTAAAATGTTTGAAAGATGAGGCATAAGTTAGAAATGCCTCAAAAGTTCTTGGTATTCCTAGAAGCCTAAAAAACTATTTTTAAAATGTCATACTAGTAGCCACAGGTTAATATTTTGTGTATTATCTAATCACTTGGAATGTCCAATAATGATACTTAAATGTTTTACTTAAGGCATTCTCTAACGTAATTTATCCTAAAGATAAGGAAAATTACAATCACTGTGTTACATTTCACAATAACCCGATCAAAGGTTCATTTGGTTGCAGCCCAAAATGACTGCTGGAAGGACATACAAGCTATTTTCTTTATGCAAGGCCATGAATTTGGATTAATTTTTAATGCATTGCATGTAAAACACATGTCTAATTTACATCAAAGAGTTATTAAGTTGGTGAAATGAATGTGGATTTGCAGGTGAATATATACTATAGTAATTAGATACCTTGTCTTTCAATAGTGCTTCTAATCTTAAAGCACGAACTATTCCGCAAATATTAGAAATCATTGAAATTCAGGAATCAAAGCATAAATTTCAACAATTCAAAGATGTAAAAAACTTTCCTAATAATTGCAATGAAAATTTCTAATGTTATATTAAAAAAAATATCAGCATTCCTCTCTCTATCACTCAACACTGAAATAAAACACCATTGTGATTGGCAAAGGAGATCTTCACAGTGTACCAAAAACTCTTGACACAATATGGACTACATAAAATAGTGCGAATTTTCCCTGGTGAGTATGTTGATAATTTGGATATTAAAATACATGAAATACATGAATGAGGAACTTTCACGTTTTTTGGTTTTATTTTTAAATAAAAGTAGAGAAAAATTCATGAAAAACAATACCATTTACTCAAAAATTTGAGCATGGATAGATAGTTAAAAAAATATTTAGTTTTTCACTTTGCGATTTGGCGGGAAAAAGCCACTTTTGCGTGAACGTCAACGCGCAGATAATGAACCAGTCTAAAACCTGTTTTAGAGTGAGGTTTCTCCTTCGTTTTGCGACTTTATCTCTGCGTAACCACGTTACGGTTTTTTTATGCGTTTTTGGTCACGTGATTTTTGCTTTGATTTCTGCTAATTTCAAACTCGATTTATGATTAATTGAAAGCATAAAGATAAAAAATAATTGCACTGCTCAAATATATTCGTTGGATAACACTAGAAAATGCAAAAACTATTCATTTTCCTCACATGTGCAAGTTCCTCATTGTGTTTGACTTATTCTTTTGCTTAGAATATATCAATGTCAACAATTAAATGTCTTTGCTTCACAAAAAAAAAAAAAAAATCAATAGCCAAAAGTACCAAAAATTTCATTACAAAATATTATACTACACTACACAGAAAATTTAGAATTACGAAGTGCATACAGAGCAGAGAATCAATACCATCCAATAATTAAAAAAATTGAGAATTTACAAAGCATCTAAAATAACAAAAGATACAATTCGATCGATTCTTAAACCACCAAGTCTCATACATCCTATTGTTTGGACTATTCAGACCTTATCCCGTAATTAACTCCTTTGGTTTGTTTTCAAGTTAATCAGCAATCCAAATGCATATAAAATTATATATCGCATGTAAATATTTACCAAAATAAAAATATTAAATTTTTACTCCAAAACAAGCTTTTACCCTTGGTAACTAGAAAATTTTAGGTCCCCAATTTTAGATGCCATGTATAAGTTGGATATCATGAGTAAAATCAATTATTCAAGGCCAATTATATAAGTTTTAAGAAACATTTTAGGTTCAAATGTGTTACATGGTGGCAAAGATCCTAGTGGTGGCCAATCCCAGGAAACTGGCAAGATTTGTTTAGGGTGGCTACAGAATTCGGAGAAACAAAATTCCCTGATTTCTAGAAGATTTCTTCAAAAATTACCTGATATGCGCTATAATTCAAAAAAGCAAATAATGGAGAATTAAAAAACAAAAAAAAATTTAATAAGCAAATTTAATTCTAAATAGTCAAAGTATAACTGCTCCATAATAAATTTACGGTACAATTTAAAAAAAACATCTTTAGAGCTAGTTCATGAAAAAGAAATGAAAACATTAATTAAAAAAATACAAAATTCACCAACTACAGTCATACTTGTTACTTCAAGGTAAAGCAAAACCAGTACCATACTTTTCTTTTTAATTTCAAAAATAACACAAATAAAACATGTTATTTTCTTTAATATATGTCACATGTCGTTTCCTGTTCATAGCATAATAGCTGTGCTGCTAAGTTATAGGATCATCAGAAATCTAACAGAAATAATTGTTCCAGGCATAATAATGATCCCAGATAATAAAAAAATAAGAAAAGAAAAAGCGGAACATCAACAGGCGGTTGTGGGCGAGATATCGAAGATTTGGCTTAGTTGCTTGAGAGTAGAAAAGTTTTGAATCGTCATTCTCCCAAATCGGCCAAGTAGCCAGATATTGAGGGCTTTTTAAACAGACTTAAAAAAGTACATGAAAAAGAAACTGTATTCAACACGATGATATCACAGCCTCCACTTCACGTGATGCAAGATGAGGTAGATATCTGCACAGGGCATGCGAGAAGGGAAACTCAAAAACTTCCAAAATTCCCCGATTAAAGGGTAATTTTACGAAATTCCCTGACATTTGCAAAAGAGTGAAATTCCCTGACATTTCCCTGAATTCCAGGTTCTGTAGCCACCCTGTTGTTGTTTCGGTGTCATCAGCGGTATTCAGGAGTTGCGATTGGTTAGAATTACTACTGCTTGTGGATTAACGCCAAATACATCCTCTTTTCGCCAAAAAACGCCTAATTTCATCTGGTGCCGATTGATATGGTTACAAATATGGTACACTGCGTGATTTATATTTCTCTCTTCATTTTAGTGTTTATTTTTTGTTGGAAGCTGACCTGTTGGAAATAAATTGTCCTTATTCTTGTTACGTCATGAATTTGAGTTATAATTGTTGGTATTATTAGTTGTGGAAATGCAGAAACAATGTTTTTAGGCGTAGACTCCCGACGATGGCGGTTATTTTAAAATGCTTGAAGTTCAATGCATTGAACGGCGATCGTGGAGGCTATTTTGGGAGATTTAACCAATAGTGAATATTTGGAATGAAACAATTGTTTTATTGAATGCATATGAAATTGAATAATCGTTTGCTGATTTTACGATTTTGCCTGTTAACCATTATTAACAACCGTAGAACTTTAATACTATGAAAAGATTAAATTTCGTATTTTTGAGCAAATTAGAACTGTTCTGATAAGAGTTTGTTTGATTGTTATTTATGAAAAATTCGTTTTTATTCTGCACTCCACTGGTGTTTTTTAGAGTTTGCTGAGCAAAAATTTATGAATGATAATGGCTAATTCTGAGGTAAGTAAGAAAGGAAGTATGTATGGGATGTATGATTCAGTTGTTGATTTAAAAATTTTGATGTGATAGAAAATTGAGGTATTTATTGCATTAAACATAACTTTTAATTTATAGTGATTTTAACCTTAGGATAAAAACTGGTATGGTATGACTATATTTTGGTGGCCGTCAGGTCACCAAAATATAGTTTATTAAATATAAGGCGCTAAAATAGATTTTGATTATGTTCTTTTGTATTATAAGTTTCAATTAGTTTTATAACAGCAAAGTGATTTAAAATGTCATTTTGGAATTTTGAACTCTTTTTTTTTTTTTTTTAGAGCACGAAGCGCGCACACCTTACTTTTTAGACATTTTTACAGTACCAAGTAATTAAAAAAAAGTGATTTTGAGGGTGAGATGCCGCAAATGACTGCCTGAAACAGGTAGGGGTATTTTTTTTAGGTTCAATTGGCCGTAAGGCCATCGAAATAGGTTGCAATTTTCCTTTTTAGAGCACGAAGCACATGCAAACCCCTTAGTTTCTAGCAAGTGATTCAAAATATAATTATGGAAGGGGTTAAATATTTGTCATTAATGTAAAAGTTTAATGAAATTTTACCCCTTCTAAATTATTTGAAATTAAATTTTAATTGCTTAAACTAGTTTTCAATTATTGTTTAAAATTAAATTTAAATTCCTTAACCTTTTTTTTTTTTTTTTACAATTACCATTTGCAACTTTATTGCTTTTGAATTTTCGCCGATATCGAATAAACTTACGCAAATTATTTTAATTTCTTCCAGTAATGTACGTTTTTAATATAAATGTAATTAAAATGAAAAGCTAAAACACTTGTTCTTGCTACAACTTGCATCGCAACCATAGCTTAACAGCTTTGGCATTGGACTTCAACCTTCCTATACCACAGATAATGGAGCTGTTTGATTCTCAATTTTTTATTTTCCGCTGTTGTTTTGGGTTCGACAGTTCATTTGGAATCATGGTGTTTTTCGCCGTTTTGGGTTTGCTTTAAAGTCGGAGTTCACCATTGTTTACGTCTTGCGGAAAAGTTCAAATACGCCAAGTGCCACCATATAGCACAGTTTAACAAAATTTTAGTAACATTTAACAAAATTAAATTCGGATGTACACATTTCATATTATAATAGAGTACTACATATTAAAGACCTGCATTTGACCTTATAATCTTAAAATGTTTTCTATGAATATCCGCACTATAGCAAATCAAATGAAATTGGGTACAGATGTAGTACAGTGAATTTCTTTGGAATGCTTTTTTTAAATGCGTTTTCCAGCAAAGGGTTTCATTTTAAGTTATATCATTACTTAAATTTTAACTTAGTAAGAGTGTAATTACTATATTGGCGACTTTTCTGATCGATAAATAAAAAAAAAGCCGTTAACTTTTTCAGAGGTTTGTAGAAATTTATTCCTAATTTTTGAAGCACTTCAGAGCTAAGAAATGGGGAGTTGTTTCCCGTAAAACCTCAAAAGTATAAAGGAGTTCATATAGCATACTTACAAGAAGCAGCCCATCAGAATACCAACAATATAAGAATCTTCCTTTAAGAAAAAATTTTAAAACATCCCACAATCATTTAAAATATTTTGCATCCTGAAAGCAGTGTTGCCAGTTGCCAGACTGAAATTTACAAATTACCTCCAACCTCCAACTCATACAAAAATACCCACAAACCCATATTTTATTATGGCGCCACCTAGTGTGATTAATTATCATTAAATATTTCTAGTATATAATATATTTCTTATGAAAGTAATAATATTAATTATTAATTTCATAATTTTTAATTGTTTTTTAAGGTTAATTATTAATGTAATAATTGATTGATTATTTTTTACGTTAATTATTAATTAACTAATTATTACTTTAAACGTAAATTAATTGCCATTAATAAAATATTATTTGAATTTGTTTGAATAAAAAACAAAAAGAAATAAAGCTTACTTTAAATCAAATGCGCCATTAGCAATTTCTTTAATATACCCGATTCATGTATTATAAGTCGAATTGTAGCAAAATAAAATTCAGAAAATCTTAAAAATATGTTATTTTATTAAAATATTTGTTACTTTTAATTTGTCTTCTGTATCAGCTCTGTAAATTTATACAATTACAAACTTACATAGTTTTCGGTTTTTATTGAAACTATTAAATATGAAACAGAATTCGGTAAATATATGTGATGCGATATATAATGACAGAAGTTAGAAAAAAATTACAAATATACTAAAGAAATTATTCGATTGCATCATGCTTCTTAAGTCGTTACTGAAATAAAATAAAGGAAAATAATGTTCGCTTCCGAATCAAGTTATTAAAGCATTTTAAACGTCAATATGTATTTTTCTTGCATTCTTAAGTTACAACTCTTTTTAAAAATAATAATCTTGCGGTTAAAGTTGTATTATTTTTATATTTATCTACCATTTTCAACATCATTTCCAGATTAGTTAGTGCCCATCTGATGGCTGTGTGGTTAGCGCTCTGGTCATGCATGCCAAAAGGTGCGGGGCTCGAATTCCGGATTAAGCATGATTCATTGTGGTTCGGAATCCACGTTAAGCTGTAGGTTCCGGCCTGATTAGTCGTCATTGTGTATAAAAATAGGTCGTTGAGCGTATAAACCAACCAACCAAATTGGTTGCATTTCTTCTATTTGTACAGCTTCCTTTGAATAAAATCAATTTGAAAGTAAATAATAATTTGCAGTCTTTTATCATTTATATAGTTAAGTTTAAATGACAAACGTAAGCAAATAACCATTAACAGAATATCTAAGAAAAAATTTCAATATTTTTTTGGAAAGCAACTAAAATAATGTGTCGATGCATATTTAAATAATTTTCTTGGCTATTTGTACATAATAATGAAAAAGTATATTTAATCTTACAATAATTTTATGAATAAAACAAGATGACAAAAAGTGTTTGCATACTCTCTGTAAGTCAACAAAATCAAATTGAAAATAATCATTATTTGCAATAATTTATTATTCATTCTGTTAAGTTTTAAATAACAAGCGTTAGCAAATAATCAAAGAATGACCTAAGGAAGAATTTCCTATATTATTTGAAAAGTTAGCCCAATTATTCGATAAAAATGGAAAGGAAAAGAGCCGAACCTAACAAATCATGTAAAAAAAAATAAAGAATCGGTTTCGGCTTCAGATCGGAATTAAAGGAATTGACACAACGCTTTTCATCCCTCCCCCCCCCCCCCTTCGACGACGCGACCAGTATTTTAACAAACGAAACAGTTGTACAACCTAAACCCTCCTGTGGTTCTTTGTCCTGTTCCTCGAATTTTGCATGCGAGACAAAGAAAGAAGGGAGCGAGGGTTTAGGGGCCAAAAGCCAAACTGACCTAAAGGGATATTCGAGCTAAAGTGACCCCCTTACCATTTCAGTTACGTTAAGTTTTAGCCCGTGACTCAAATATCTATTCAAGTATCGGCGCCAATGTCTCTTTGCGAAAAATCTCCCGAGGGTAAATAAGAAGGGAGAGGAAACGTAAGAATGGATGTAACCTAGCTAAAACGAATACTGCTGGGTAGGGGGTAAATTGAATTGATCGCGTGTTTCGTCGCCTGCTGGTGTTGTAATGAATTTTTTTTCTTCAACACAAGTTTCACATTATCAGATTACTCGGAAAAATACTTCTCCATAGTAAAAAATTAAAAAAAAAAATACACCCCTTTTGAAAAAACCCTCAAATACCCTCATTTTCAAATTACCCTCCAAAATACCCGCCAACCTTTAAAATACCCGGTTTGCGGGTAATTACCCGCCAATTGGCAACACTGCCTGAAAGACACACCATATCACAAGGATCTATTCTATTTCCTTTAAACAACGCATTTTTCAGTTATTGAGATAGTCTAACTGGTTACTAATATCGATTATCGAGTTGGTGCTGTCAACAGCAGAAATTCAAAGTGAAATTTTAAATTGACGTCACAGTCAATTGCTTACTTAAGTCCCTGTTAAGTGTCATAATAATTTAATTCAGTTTTTTAGTTTCTATCTTGTGGCAATAGTAATAATAATTTAATTTAGCTTTTTAGTTTCTATCTTGTGGCAATGGTTTTTGTAAATAAACGAAGCGAAAATGAGAAACGCAACGGTTTGAATGGCGTCCGTGTTTTTTTATTTTAATTAGAAGCAGAAAACAGGTAATTATCTACTGCAAATTCTAATATCTAAGTTATCGTTGAGTTATTTTACATTTTTTGGCGTCCGCGACAGGATAAGATAAATAGGAATATGTTTAGTCAAGTTAAAGGTTTCAAAAAAGAAGATCTGAAAGCCGTTGCGGAAGAAATCGGCGAAAATGTTTCGCCCAATGCTAAAATGGCTGAGATAAAGAACATTATTCTTAGCAGCGAAGAGTATAAAAAGGATCCGGGTTTCACCAACGACATTTTGGAGAGTATTGTTTCTGAAAGAAAAATTCGAGAAGAACAAGAACGCGAAAGAATTAATTGTGAACAGGAAAGGAATTACGATTTAGAGAAAGCCAGGATGAAACATGAGCTGGAATTGGCGAGAGTTCGTGCCTAGGGACCTTTCCAAAGTGAAATTCAACCGGAAATCGGGAATTCTAAGAGAAAATTCACGTTACCTACATTGGAATTTCGTCGATTTGGCGATGATATTAAGGAGTGGCTTCCGTTTTGGAGTCAGTTTGAACGTATTGATAAAGATGAAGATATTGCGCCAGAAGACAAGTTTCAATACCTAATACAAGCTACCGTTCCGGGGACCAGGGCAAGAGAAGTCGTAGAAAGTTTCCCGCCAACAAGCGCCAATTACTCGCAAGCGATTGAAAGATTCGGCAGGGAAGAGCTTCTTGTTGAGGTATACGTCCGGGAGCTTTTAAAGCTTATTATATTTGTTCAGAGCAAACAGAAGTTTTCGCCAACCTCATTATACGATAAGCTTGAGTCATATTTGCGTGCATTGGATTCATTAGGAGTTACAACCGAAAAATGTGCCTCGATTTTGTATCCTATGGTGATGGTGGAATCATGTTTTCCTGAGGACTTTCTAAAAGCATGGAATAGGAGCTCAATTTCTTCAGGAAAGGAAGCCAAAGAGCGTCTCACTGACCTGATGTCATTTCTAAAGTCAGAAGTAGAGGGCGAAGAAAGAATCGGTCTTGCGATGGCGGGTTTTGGATTGGCAAAAAATGAACTCCCTCGAGTTAACAAAAATAAGAAGTATGAATCTGACTTGTTTAGAAATAAAACACCAACTGCAGCTGGTTTGCTGTCAACAACCTCTGAAGTAAGAAATAAATGCATTTTTTGTGAGGGAAAACACAGGAGCTCCGAATTCTTTTCTGCCCAAAAAATGAGCATTATCGCCAGGCAGAATGTTTTAAAGGCCAAGCGCTGCTGTTTTGCCTGTCTTACGCCTGGTCATAACGCTAAGAATTGTCGAGTATTTTCGAAGTGTTTGATATGTGGGTAGAAACACGTTCCACTAATGTGTGAAAAGCTGGAGGTACAAAATACGCCAAAGGCGGAAGAAAATGTGACCGAGAATGAAGTCAACCTTTCAAATATGAGCACGAATCCAAAGGTGTTTTTCAAACTCTGAAATCCCAACTTATTTCTGATGGCCAAGAAAAGAGTGTCCGTCTTTTATTGGACAGTGGATCACAAAGGTCATACATTTTGAAAGATTTAGCAAAGAAGATGCAATACTCACCGATTAGGCAAGAAAGTGTGACACATGTGTTATTTGGAGGTGTTTCAACGAAGGAATATAAACACGACTGTTTTAAAATAAAATTGAAAAATTTGAACAGTCAGTTCAAGTGCAATTTTGAAGTTTTAGACCAAGATGTCATATGCAATGATATCCCTCCTGTTGGAAAAGGTTCGTGGCTTAAAGAGCTGCAAGATAAAAACATTGTTTTGACATATGTTGGTAACACCAGCGATCCAATCGAAATTCTCATCGGAGCTGACATAATGGGCAAATTGTTTACTGGTCGCCAAGAAGTGTTGTCTTCTGGATTGGTAGCAATAGAAACTTATCTGGGATGGACTACCCCAAAGCGACATAAGAGCTGATAGTTTGGCCATGACGGTGACAAATCTATTTGTGAAGGAGGCAGATTTAGCTGATCTATGGAGACTGGATTTAATTGGAATTAAAGATCCCATTGAAAAGAAATCTCAGAGGGAACAGGATTTTATTACAAAGAAGCATTTTCAAGAAACTGTTCGTTTCAATGAGAAAGGTCGATATGAAGTTCAGTTGCCATGGAGTGAAGGCTGTTCTCCGTTACCTAACAATTTCGACTTAGCTAAAAAACGGTTGGAAATTACAACTTCGAAACTTGTTTCCAATCACCTGTATAAAGATTACGAAAACGTTTTGCAAGGATGGTTGAAAGAAGGAATAATAGAAGTAGTCCCTGCATCTGAGATAGATTCTTATGGTAATTACTTGCCTCATCGACCCGTACTAAAAGAAAGCAGTAGTACAACGCCCATTCGCCCTGTTTTTGATGCATCAGCAAGAATGCATAATCACCCTTCTCTAAACCAGTGCTTAGAACGTGGGCCTAATTTTATCGAGTTAATTCCAGATATTCTGCTGAGATTCAGGGAGCGAAAGATTGGTGTAACAGCTGACATTAAGAAGGCCTTTTTACAGATCAGCGTATGTCAAGCCGATAGAGACTTCCTGAGATTCCTATGGTGGGAGAGCAGAGAAGAAAAGAAACTCCAAGTATTTCGTCATACCAGAGTAGTGTTTGGAGTAAAATGTAGTCCTTTTCTTTTGGGAGCAGTCATAGAACATCATGTGAACTGTTCAGAAGACTTAGAATCTGATTTTAAGGAGAAGCTTCTTAAAAGTTTTTACGTCGATAATGTGGTGGCTAGTGTTAATAGTGAAGAAGAATTAAAGAATTTTGTGGCGAAATCCAAAGAAATAATGCGTAAAGGAGGATTTGATCTCAGAGGCTGGGAAAACTCTGGAGAAAAATGCAAAGCAGGTGAATCCACTAAAACTCCCATAGTTGGACTGATTTGGAATAGTCAAGAGGACACGTTGAAAATTAATATGAATTGGTTAAAGGAAGTAAATCTTCATTGTCTCACCAAACGAATGATTTTGTCAGTCGCCCATAAAGTTTATGATCCTGTTGGCTATTCTTCACCGGTGATGCTTTGTCCTAAATTAATGTTGCGAGAAGCTTGTAGAAAAGGAATCGGTTGGGATGAAGAAATCGCAGGAGACATAAGAAATAAGTTCTTTCAGTGGTTTGAGGAATTAAAGTTCTTAGAAGAAATACATATACCCAGGTATATTAAAAGCGATCACGAGAAATTGGAAAATTGTGAAATACACTGTTTTTGTGATGCCAGTAAAGATGCCTTTGCCGCTGTAGTTTTCTTGAGAATTGAAACTGAAAACAAGACAGAGTTAGTACTTCTTGCATCAAAATCTCGCATTACACCTCTCAAGGGTCTCAAAGGTGGAACTATTCCTCGGTTGGAGCTTTTAGTTGCTTTAGTGGGAGCTCGATTGACGAAGTCGGTGATAGATGCCCTGGGATGGGAAGGAGTAAAATGTCATTACTGGAGTGACTCGACGACAGTGCTCGCATGGATATCTCGAGAAGAAAACTGGTCGGTTTTTGTTAGAAATAGAGAGCAAGAAATAAAGAAATTTAGTAGTCCCTCCTCATGGCACCATGTACCTGGTGAAATGAATCCTGGAGATCTACCATCGAGAGGATGTAATGCAAAGCAACTATTGAACCTCGCATGGTGGGAGGGTCCACTCTGGCTGAAAGAATCCAGGAATAGTTGGAGTCATGTAGGGATAGAAGAAATTATCAATGAAGAAGAGATTCTCAAAGAGAAGTTAAAATCTACTATCCTCACAAATGTTGAGAAAAGTTCTGAAGCAAACTGGTATTATGAATACTTCTCAAAGTATCCGCACATTATCCGTCTGGTTTGTTGGATTTGCCGATTCATTCATAACTGTTCTTCAGTTAAAGAAGATAGAATATTTGGAGAAATTTCAGCCCTGGAGTATGGAAATGCGGAATTAAAAGTATTGAAGATGATACAGCAAGAATCTTTGGCAGCGTTGGAAAATAAAAAACTGAAAAATCTCTCGACATATAGGGATGATGACGGCATTATTAGAATAAAGACGCAAATTACTTACAGAAAAGATGAAGAAGACTTTAGAAAACCCGTTCTTCTACCAGCTGATCATGAAGTAGTTAAGAGACTGATACGTTTTCATCACGAGAAGAACTCCCATTATGGTGTTCAAATGTTGTTAAATATCTTACGAGAGAGATACTGGATATTAAATGGCAAGAAAACTGTGAGGAAAATCATCTCGAGCTGTACTATCTGTGCAAGATTATCTTCTCGGAAGGTCGAAAGTACAGTTTCCCCGCTTCCAGAAAATCGTGTACGGGATGCTGCAGTCTTCCAGATTTCAGGGGTGGATGCCGCTGGACCCTTATACCTGAAGGACAATACGAAAGCATGGGTACTTATCTTTACCTGCGCGATATATCGAGCTGTATATCTCGAGTTGGTCAGCAGTGTTTCTACAGAAGTTTTTTTGATGGCATTAAGGAGATTTGTGGCCAGAAGAGGTAGATGTTCTACAATTTATTGCGACAACGGTAGTAACTTCGTCGGTGCCGCGAACTGTCTACGTATGTTGGACTGGAATAAAATTATGAAACATGGAGCCATCAATAACATTGAATGGAAGTTCAATTCACCGACAGCTGCGTGGTGGGGTGGATGGTGGGAGCGGCTCATTAGAATAATGAAAGACCTGCTAAAAAGAGTTTTAGGCCGAGCGCTTCTATCTCAAGAAGAGATTCTGACAGTGTTGTGCGACTACGAATCAGTGATGAACTCGCGTCCTCTTACATATATATCGGAGAGTAATGCAGATCCAGTTTCCCTTTCACCATCCATGCTTCTACAAGACATACCGGAATGGAGAGTGCCAGACCTTGATGCAGTCGATCAGAAAAGTCTAAATCGAAGATTAAAGTATCGGCAGGCTCTACAAAAGGATCTCCGAAACAGATTTCGATCAGAGTATTTAGGTCTTCTTGTACAGAAAAATAAAAAGGCAGAGCCCCGTATCATATCAGTGGGAGATATTGTATTAGTTGTAACCGACAACAGCAAAAGAATAAATTGGCCTTTAGGACGAGTTGTCGAGCTACTATCTGGTAAGGATGGCAATGTGAGGTTGGTCAGAGTGCAAACCGCCCATTCTAATCTCCTCCGCCCTATCCAGAGATTATATCCTATAGAAATTTCTGCAGACTCGGATATTTTAAACTCTGGTATTAAATTAAATATGAAACTGAAATCATGGGTGCCTAAAGAAGATATGCCTGTTGCTACAGCGAATCAACCTAACCACATCACTAGAACTGGACGGGCTGTTAAGATTCCTGAAAGACTGAACTTGTAACCCTTTTGAACTGTCTTAAACTCAAATTGGTCTTTTAAGTTTTCTTTGTTAAGTTAATTTAAGCTGAAGTGTTGAGATGCTTCCATCTCAAAGTGGGAGTATGTTAAGTGTCATAATAATTTAATTCAGTTTTTTAGTTTCTATCTTGTGGCAATAGTAATAAAAATTTAATTTAGCTTTTTAGTTTCTATCTTGTGGCAATGGTTTTTGTAAATAAACGAAACGAAAATGAGAAACGCAACGGTTTGAATGGCGTCCGTGTTTTTTTATTTTAATTAGAAGCAGAAAACAGGTAATTATCTACTGCAAATTCTAATATCTAAGTTATCGTTGAGTTATTTTACAGTCCCCATTATAGTTTATATTACTCCAATTCTGGTGTGTAGTATTTGTTGCTCGCTATAACCAATCCAGTTATTTTCATAGAATTTGTGTTTGAAAATTATATACCTTAATTTCACCGTGCTCACGGCTGCTATATTTCAGAAGTATGCTCAATTGTATTTTACCTTGTTCCCAAGTTTCTTTACATAATTTCTCGATCGAGAAAGGAACTCCAATCATGAAATGTGGGGTTGGCAACATCAACTCGCGAATGTGAGGTTGTGTTTTTCTTGGGCTCCCGATTTTTTATAATTATTTTTTTTTTTGAACTTTTACGAATTTAACTCCCCAAAGCTCTTTTGAAGTATTATACCAGTGTTACTGAGTATTTTAAACGTTTTTTTGGCCCATTTTTGACCTTAATAAGTGCAAAACCAACGTCTGACGGCTTTGTTTACATTTTGCGTGAACTATACTTCATCTGTTCAAGCTCTACGAGACCTCCCATGAACAAGAAGTGCTTGGAGAACCTTCGGGAACTGCTCCGGTAACTTTATTTGAAGTTTATAATCCTTTTTGTGCCTTTTTGAGTGATACAAGACTGTTTTTGACTTGGCCGCCATTGCTGGCCACCTCTGGGAAGCGTTTACATTTGTTTGAAATGCTGTAAAAGAAGACCGACCCGTTGTCGGCCATTATTGACCACCATCATTTCGATTGTATAAAACACAATCAAACAATCAACCATTAGAGAATTTACTGTGATTTTTCTGATTCTGACTTTACGATGGCAGATCAAAATAATCTTGAAGTGAGACTGGGAAATGGCCCTGGCGAACCACCCATTGTCCCATTGGAGGATATCCTCGAGTGGACCGAGTATCCCACAGAACACCTTAAAGATACTTGTATTAAACTATACTAGGGGGCTTCGCCCCCTGCTCGCTAACGCTCGCCAACCCCCAAACGCTCGAATTTGTGGTTAAAACATCTGGCTGCGCTCGAATAGGTTTGCCAGCCATAAAAATGTAACCAAATTTTTATAAATTTAATGTAAGGCCTAATAGAGGAAACACCCAAATTGCATGTTTCATAATAGAAAGTTAAATATACTATCCGCCAACATTCTGACTTAAAACTTCATTAGCTATGCCCTTACATTGAAGTCCCAACATCTTTTATTTATTACAACGCGAGCTACACTCACCAAACCCTGAATGCCTCGCTTGGGTTGGTTTTTCTGGATAGAAATACTTCAAAATAATAATTACTCTAATACAAAAATGCTTCAGAAAAACAGAAAAAATCAACTTTGAAACGAAGAGTTTAAAAAGAGCTTTAAAATTAGCAACGGGTTTGTTGTTTACATACGTAAGGATGTTGCCATTCATATATTCAAAATCATTGAGGCTTTGTAGTAGCTTAATGAAGAAAAATATTGAAATTTAACTAATTAATAAAGTGTTAATAAATTATTTTGGCACGTTTTGGCAAATCTACAGCTTATTTCCTTTAAAATGACACCTTGATCATTGAAATTGGTTGAGCAGTTTAGGCGGACGGACTAACCCCAAAAAACGTATTGCCTATTAAATATATAGATAATCTATTGGAAGACAGGAAAAAATACAAGAGAGAACCTCATTGGGAGGAAAAGGAGAAGTAGGCTGTTGGTCTTGTGAAGAGGGAGGGCCAGTTTCGCTGCAGCGCGCAGATAACGTTCCAAGACCGAACGGGTTTTCTGACCGACTCGGGCATACGATTCGTTTATGAAATCAGAAGACTGGAATACCTCCGTCAACAGGGTCTCTTAGAGCTTGAGGGATTTGAAGTTAAGCTGTTGAAGTCACCCACTGAGACGGCCCTCTCCTACGTCCTGGGTGAACCGGATCGTAAGTTCCTGGATAACTCCAACTACTCTGCCAGACGTAACATCATGCGACTAATCTCCAACATCAGAGGAAGAAAGCTTTTCCCAATATCCGTGACCTCCCATGAGACGATTGAAATTCGCTCTTCTGAGGATGAAGATAAAGGAGAAACTAAAAAACTGGAGGAAAGACTTTCCGAGATTTGCACTCCTACTCCTACAAGCCATAATAGAGAAAAGAAACATGCAAAAGATCATACGAACCTAACCCCCTTGCCACACCTTGGGACTGTTGATAAATTCTGCGTCCCAGATCAAGAACTAAAGAACCTAAACTTTGAAGACCTTTTTGAAAAAGGATACTTAACCATCATCGAGGTTCTTAAAAAACTGGTAGAAAGAAGCAAATCATCCGTTGTCCAAAAAGACAGTATTCAAAAGGGTCTGGACGAGCTGAGTAGAATTATTGTCACCCAACAACACCAACTATGCGTGGCCTATAGACAAATATATGAGGCAACAGCAGAGTGTGATTTCCATAGAGAAAAGGTAAAATTTAGAGAGAGTACCATCGAGGAGTACAGAGCTAAATACTTTCAATTGGCCCACGAGACCACTGACCTTAACAAAAATTTCAACGAGGAGAACATCAGGATCCTGAATGGAGTCAGGAGTGATTTAAATGATATAAAATTACAGCAACAGACTTTGATGTCTGCAAGACCTCAGACCAACATGAACTTCGATGGCCCTCTCCAATCTGATTCAAATTACACTAGTGATTATGGAATTCAACCGGTGGTCCTTACCTACAAGGATCAGCAAAAACAGGATCACGATTTTCCGAATCTTCTTGACACCCTATACAAGAATGCCCAGACTAATAACTTAAATCCACCTGAGGATATCACAATTAACAAAAAACAAAAAAAAGATTGTGATCAGACCCAAGACCAAGGAGGACTAGGTAAGATTAATTGAATCTCTGAATAATTGCCAAACAGTTACCGACCTCACTGAGGTGAGACTGGCTAAGACTAGAACTTACAGGCTTATGGTGTCCGGCATTCCAGGATTCATCGATAGTAAACACATTATCAATCATATTGAGTTAAACTTTAAAAGTGTAATTAGTGGGGATGACTTTCGCTGCGAGTCCTCCCGAAGATTTACCGGTAGGAACAAATTGGATAATCTAATTATCACTGTTGACAATTTCACCAGATCTGCTATCCTGAAGAAAGGGTCTATCCTAATCGACTATCATAAACTGAGAGCCTCTGATTATATAAGAGTCCTCCGATGCTATAAATGCCAAAAATATGGCCATCTGTCATCTAACTGCAGCCACGACCAAAATTGTGCAATCTGTGCTGGAAGCCACGACACTAGGGAGTGCAATAACAGGGACAAGCCTCATTGCAGCAATTGCGATAAACGGGGCCATGGGGCCAATTCCAACAACTGTGAAATTTTTAAGAAACTTTTAGAGGATGCTAAAAAGAAATTGAGGGCCTTCTGAAACATCTGGACCTTCCTTATGTTGATATTCTGATTTTTGATTAATTATTTAGGTACTCTAATAGAGTTTCTGTATTTATTTAATTATTTAGTTTAATTTGATTCAATTTAATTTTGAACTTTTCTGATTTGGTCTAATTTTGACCAAATCGATTTGGACCATCCTTGTCTGACTAAATGTTTTCACCATATTTTGATTTAAACTGATTGGTCTTTTAGAAAGTATTGAACCAGGTTATATTGGAATATTAATTTTAATTTAATTTGATATAGTTCGACTTAGTCTAATTTGATATAACTTAATTTAATTACCCTGTTTTAATTTGATTTGATTTAATTTGTTCTAAATTAATTCACCTAATTTTTTTTTTTTTTTAATTCCCTTTTTCCTGGTTCCTCATCGGCCGTGGTGGATTCTGTCTAACTTTATACAACTATTTTTACCCTTGCTAAGGTCCTGGGTCACTTATTAATTTAATTCAATAAACAATTCTGTTCAATACTTTTTCAAAAATTTAAATTTTATTCAAAAAATTTTAACAAAATTTAGGAACTACCCGTATGTCGGTATACCCAGGACCTAACCACCCCCACACCACAGATGTGAGAGTGGGTTTGCCCCTATTACACAATAATCACAATTCTTAAAGCCTAATATAACCCAATTTATTTAATACAATACAATACATGTTAATTAATATACAATATTCGACACCATTCACGCTTTGGGTACCCACTCTTCATCTGTCCTACAATACAATAGAATACATAGCATATATATTACAGGTTATATTAGGAGGTCCTACACACATCACATACATACAATTAACATACACACACAGAGTGGTTCTGTATCCGAGGGAAGAAGTTCTGGGTTGAGACGATCGTTAATCATGTAGTTGGGGAGGATTTTTCGATACGCTCCATTTAACCTCATTAGAACCCTGGTCACGTTGAAATGCACTTTGTGTACGGTCCCTTTTCTGCGATCGCTCCAGGACTGTGCTTACTTTTCAATACAAAAAGAAAGGAGCTACTCGATTCTCTGCTTGACCGCACATAACATAGGACAAAGAGTAGCAATCTTAAAAGTTCGTCTTAGCTTTCTGTACTTATTTGTTCAGGGTTCGGACAAAGTTTTAGATTTTAAAAATAATTTCATTACAAGGACCTTCCAATTAAAAAAGTTCAGTGGTCGGCAGTTCAACTCATTTGCCTCTTTGTTGGACTTCTTTACCTTTTTCAGAAAGACGAAGAATTGAAACATAACATATTTTACATGCTCTATCTCAATCCGTAAATTTCTGTGACTTTATATCTAATTAGCGAATGGAGGTTTTTTTTTTTATTGTCTTATAGTGCTATAAGAGTTTGTGTCTCAATTTGGTTCTTGTAAGGATAGCGTCAAAATAAGTGGAAAATTGAAGACGTAAGTTTTCAAAGTGATTGTAATGGTATCAGTTGTATGCATATCAAATAGCTATTCTTATTGTTGCACAAATTGTCTGTATATATTGTAAATAGTGACGTATTATTTCAAAATTCTATTGTAATTTATTTTTATCCTATTTTATTTAGTAATTAATAGCGATTATACAAGTTAGAAAAAGGTGGCAACACCTAAAGTAATCGAGAAGTTTCGAGATATTTCGTTTCCGATAAATTGGCTGGAAATTTCGAGAATGTCTCACGCGCTTGTATATAAAGGACTGGAGAACGGGAAAGTTTTCAGATTGACTTCGGATTTCGTTGAAAGCTGATCGCTTTGTTTACCTATTGGAGTGAGCTTGTATAATCGCTGAATTCGAAGTTATTTTTGTTGAAGCTTGTGTTGAAGCGTGAGAGTAATTAAACTGTTGCCTGTGAATAAATTTTGTGAGTTTTCGGAAGACAGAATAAATATTTTTAAACCGTGAAAACTGTGCCATCATTGCCTCAGTGGAAAAATTAATAACAGTGGTGTCAGAAGTGGGGTCAAGTCATCTTGAATGCCGACAACTAGAGGAATGATGGAAGATCAAATGAAGCAGTTGATGGAAATGATTGCTGGAATGAAGGCCCAGCAAGAAACTGCCGCGGCCGAAATGAAAGCCTGCCAAGAAACTGCCGCAGCCGAAATGAAAGCCGGCCAAGAGACCACCGCAGCCGAACTTTCCGCTACGATTGCCGCCGGTCAAGCCCGCCAAGAAACGACGAATGCCGAACTCGCCGCCGCCATTGCCGCCAGTCAAGAAGCAACATCATCAGACATTAAAGCTTTACAAGAAGCGACATCATTAGATATTAAAGCTTTAGCGTCCAAGCAAGAATCATCTTCTGCGTCCGTTGATAGATTTATAGAGCGCACAGAGAGTGTTCTTCAATCAATGAAGGCGGATATTTTGGATGTCAGAGAAGATCTTAAGACAGTGAGAAATGAAGTTGAAGAAAAAGTTTCCACCTTAAAGGAAGAGCAAGACAAATTCATTGACGTTGTAGAAGAAAGGTTGCGAAAAATGGAAACGCGTGAAGCTGTGGCCATAGCGTCACCTAATTGGGATAACGCTTCCATCCCCTTTATGGCGCCGCGCTCTAACATCAAAGTGGCCACTTTTGATGGGAGGTCGTCTTGGCGCGTTTATCAAACGCAGTTTGAAATGATTGCTTCTGCGAATGGTTGGGACGATACTTCGAAAGCATTCCATCTCGCGGCATCTCTTCGAGGTGAAGCTGCTGACATTTTACAAACACTACCTGAAGAGAAGCGGGGAGAATTCGTGGCGCTGGCAAGTGCGTTGGAGTTAAGGTTTGGGGAGCAACATCTAAAGGATTATAACAGACTGCAACTGAAAGTGAGACAGCAGAAGGCCAATGAAACTCTTCAAGAATTGGCATCGGATATAGAAAGACTGTCGCTCCTCGCTTTCCCAGACTGTCCCCCGGATGTACGAGACGATCTTTCTCTGCAGTATTTCATCGACGCTATTCAAGATCCCGATGTGCAGCAGGTGGTAAGGTTATCCCAAAACAAAAACCTGAAGTCGGCCCTCGTGTACGCCATGAGAGTAGAAGCCGCGCAGCTAGCTTCTGGAAAAGACCGACGATATGTGCGTGGTGCATTAGCCGAGGATTCTTCTGACTTTGTCACCAGTAAGCTTCGAGAACTGGAGAGCAAAATTTATAGAATGATGAGAAGCTATCCCGGAGCCAGGGATCGAAGGACCAGAGTCGTTTGCTGGCACTGCAAACGGGAAGGGCATCTACGACGAAACTGCCTTGATTTGAAAAAGAGAAGGGATAACACTACCACGGATTCTCCACAACTGAATCTAAGAAGATGTCATCTCGCAGGGCAGAAGCTGCAATGTAGAACAGGTGAAGCCCCGACCAGTCATTTCCACGTTTCATCCCGACAAGGAGGAAACCAGGGTTTATTCGTGAAGGGGGAGATCAACGGAACTCCATGTCGTCTAATCGTCGATTCGGGAGCGAACGTAACGATCGTAAGGACGGACGTGGCTCGTCGCCTGAACAGCCGACTCCTCTACACAGCGCCCTCTGTTTCTCTACAAACTGTGTCTGGTAGTAATATCTCTGTTCATGGGAAATTGCAAGTGGACATTGCCCTTGGATTTAACACCTACAAGCACACCGTTTATGTTGCCGAAATTGTAGATCCGTGCATTCTCGGACTAGACTTTTTGAAGAAAAATGGAATTACGCTGAATTTTGAGAAAAGCCAGCTGCAAACATGGAGAGGCGAAGTTCCTTTGCACGATCTAGACATGAAAGAGCTGTGCGTATATCGGATTGTAGCTCATGAAGACAATGTCATAGAGAATGCTGAAGAGTCCACATCTATGGAAAGTACCTCTCCAGCCTCGGAGAGAGAACCGAAGAAAGCGACGTTGATGAAACCCTCCCAGGAAGTGGTTCATGTGGAAATGGACAAAGTTAGTGACGAGTTAATCGACATCCGTACTCCTGTTACAAGCATCGAACGGAGGTCCCGGGATCTATCAGCTGCACCCGCGGATGATTCGGACGCAATCTCAAAATCATATAACCAGCAAGATGGGGATCAGAAACTTTCACCGCTTCTGTTGGCATACGGGAGTGCAACTCACGAGACCACCGGATTTTCTCCATCTCTAACGATGTGTGGAAGAGACCTTAGGCTCCCCAGCAACCTCCTCTTTGGACAACCACAGGACACTCCTTCCTCGCCTGTCCAGTATCTAGATGATCTGCAGGCACGTTTGGAAGCCGTACATCGGTTCGCCAGAGAGAGAAACAACATCATGACGGAGCGCATGAAGATCCGGTACTATGCCAAGGCCATGGACCGTTCATTCCAGGAAGGTGACAAACGTCGGAAAGGACTCTCCCCTAAGCTCCAGACGAACTGGGAAGGGCCGTATGGGATCCTTAAGAAGATCAACGACGTCGTGGTGAGAATTCAACGGACACCTTCCTGTAAACCTACAGTTGTACACTACAATAGGCTAGCCCCATATTATGGTAGAAGTCATTGAATGGCTTAAGGACTTCACTGCCCGGGACGTGCAGTCTTTAAGAAGGGGGAAATGTTGCACAAATTGTCTGTATATATTGTAAATAGTGACGTATTATTTCAAAATTCTATTGTAATTTATTTTTATCCTATTTTATTTAGTAATTAATAGCGATTATACAAGTTAGAAAAAGGTGGCAACACCTAAAGTAATCGAGAAGTTTCGAGATATTTCGTTTCCGATAAATTGGCTGGAAATTTCGAGAATGTCTCACGCGCTTGTATATAAAGGACTGGAGAACGGGAAAGTTTTCAGATTGACTTCGGATTTCGTTGAAAGCTGATCGCTTTGTTTACCTATTGGAGTGAGCTTGTATAATCGCTGAATTCGAAGTTATTTTTGTTGAAGCTTGTGTTGAAGCGTGAGAGTAATTAAACTGTTGCCTGTGAATAAATTTTGTGAGTTTTCGGAAGACAGAATAAATATTTTTAAACCGTGAAAACTGTGCCATCATTGCCTCAGTGGAAAAATTAATAACATTATCATATTTCAGATTTTGCAATTAAATCGCAACAAAATGGCCTAGAAAGTGTAACAGAAAAATTTGTAATAAGGGACTATGGCATATATGTGGTCCTTATTTTTTTAACTTTCAGATTTCTTTTTTCCTCACCCTCCAATTCTTTTCCCTTTGGTAATAAAAATATTATTGTAAGCAATTTTTTGAAAATTTAAAGAGATTAAGCTGTGCCGTAAGGAAAATGGAAGTTCGCATCACATAACTGCATTTTACTGTACAGCGCAGGGTGTTCCTTATTTTCCAACTTACAAATTTTGTATTCTTACCCCCATTTTTTACCTTTGACTATAAAAAATATTATTGTGGTCATTTTTGTAAATGAAAAGTGATTAATGTGTGCAGCAACGATCAACGTGTGGACGATCACTGCAAGCAGTACTACACATATTGTAAAATATGAGGCATTACTAAAAAAAAAAAAAAAATACCGCTAAAAATCTGACATTTTTGTTGTTTAAATGTTAGATTTTGTTAGTTAAATTGTATCAATATTTTGCAACTTTTTTAAATTTAGGAAATAAAATTTTTAGAATATGTTCGTTCATTTTTGTCAATTCTGTTTTTATTTTTACAAACTTCAATATCAATTTAGCAGGGTTAATACTAATTTATCATAATAAAACTTGGTTCTCTACAAAAATAGGTCAAAAGAAAAAATATTCGGGGGTATGAAATTGAAGCCGAAGAAATTTAATAATTTTTTTTTCAAACAATTTCAATTTTAGTAATCTTTTAACAACTTCAGGCTATTTGCGACACGGGTTAATATATTTTTGAAATGAAATTTGGCACACTGTCAAGATAGACCAAAACGAAAGGAATGAAGGGGTGAGAGTTAAAATCAGATGAAATTTCGTTTTTGACGCCTTACATAGACCATCCTAATATATAGTTATAATTAGTCAATTAAAAGACACAATACTTAGTTATACTACATATCATTACGTACCTACTTTGATTCATCGTAAGATCTCAACGAGGGATTTCAAACTCGAACAGAAATTTATATTTTAAACAATTAATAATTTGCTTTAAAAATTGAAGTTATATATTTTCGATTAATTTGTTTTAAATGATAATTAAGACGGTAAAGGAAGTTTAATTTCACCAACAATAGAAGGTCACTTTTTCTTTAATAGCACAATTTAATAAGTTAAATTCTTAACTGATAAGTTGTCTTTGTAAAAAAAAAGGCTCTTCCTTTAAGTATGTACAATGTACATATTAAACAGTATTTTTAAACTTCAAATATTGTGTTTATTGATGGACAACCCAACTACGGATACGGACGATGACGCTTCGTGTTTTTAAGACAACTGTATTTTAATGTTTCATAATGTGCAGTTTTGTTGAGTTTTAAAATTCGATTTATTTGACAGACAATTGAAAGAATTTCTTACAATATCTGTTCAGAACAAGTATCATTTTGTAAAAAGTGTATGCTTTCTCTCAAATGATTTTTACCAAAATTGTCTTACAAAAATTAATTAGTAGACAGATAGTAGTGCGTTGATTGTCAGAGAGTTTTTCGGATTTTCTCCTTCTTGATGCGTAAATGCGCGACATTTTCCTCTTCAAAGACCAGGGGTGAAAACAGTCAAAATGTCAAAAAGAGGAAAACATTCATAGCTTTGTTTTCAACTACAAAAATAGTTGAATAAAAATATAACGGTGTACTAATGTGTGCACAGAACAATGGTGGAGTTAGATTTTTTTTTTTTTATGGGCTACAGGTAAGTTTAGTTTGATAAAGGCCTATAAAGTCTAATTAAAAAAAAAAAAATGTAGAACAAGCAGAACTTTTCAGAGTAAAAAAAAGTGGAAACCCCTGAAAGACACACCATTTCCAGACTGTGTACGATTCACGTTGTTTTGGCGCATCAATGTCCTAGTGTAGTTTTTGCGCTTGATAACGTCTAAATTTATTATTGGATTCTACATAGATGCCTTAAAAGAGATTAAATATTCTTAGCCGACACAACTTTGAATTTGTATTTTTTCCGATTTTAATTTTGTTAACGCTTTAATTCTATCAGTAAACACTTACATAAGCATTATATGGTAAAGAATACTCTAAAATAATATTAAAAGAAATCGACTCATGAGGCCCTCTAAAAGGGAGGTTTTTTTTCCGCAACGATTACCAAAATATTTATCAAAATCAATAAATTTATTTTGCTTTTCTCTGGAAAAAGCAATTTGATCTTATAAATATAATATATAAGAAGGGTGAAAAATAAAAATAAAGAAAGTTTATATTTTCCATAAGTTCAGCTACACAATTCAATATTTGATTTTCATTTTTAGTAATCCATAATTGATAAGGTTTAATTTTGAATCCATAATTGATTAGGATGTTAATAATCGCAGGAATTATTCTTTTGAATCTCTTAACTGCTGACTACGAAAGTTAGAATCTTTTTCTAATATAATCTTCCATTTTAACGTAATCAGAGTTTCCACGGTCATTGAAAGTTATTAAAAGAGCTTAATATTTTTGAACATGTTTTCAAGGCCTTGAAAATGCTTAGAGGTGCTTAAAAGTCCTTATAAGTCCTTTATTTTTGCGTCTGTTGTGCCAACCGCAAATTTTATAATAGTACTACTCAGACTTGCTATCCCCACGTGACCACCACTTGTCCGCACTGTTATCAGAATTCTGTGACATATTTTATTACGCATGCGCCAACTTGTAAATTTTCTGGTATAATATATTCTATTAAAAATTTATATATCGACATGATGCACGAAAACAAATTTTCAAAGGTCATTAAAAACATTATTTAGATCCATAAAAGTCATTGAAAAGCCAGTGATTTTCATTCTGTGATTTGAGTGTGAGCCCTGGTAATATCAAATCCAGTAACATTTTCAGCCTAAAGTTCTTTAATTTACGCAAACAGCTTGCTCTCTCATTAACCCTTTCTTCTCCCTATCGGATTCAAAAGAAAAAGTAAACCAAAGAAAATTCCATTGTCCTATATGGTGTTTACCCTTTAACACCATTCGGGACCAGGGGGTATGGATATTTATTTTAAGATTAACGATTCCGTTTTCTCACCAGCGGTTATTTGAAGCGTGAATTTCCACAACAAAAGGATTTTAGATTTTTAGGTGTGTTGACTGGAGTAATGACTTGCACTTGACATTGAATTATGAAAGGTAAATACTATTGTAAGTTGTCCACTTTGGATCATTTATAAAATTGTCTCCCGAGAAAACCTGTGGAACAGTCCATTTCCAATTTTGACACATCACCTCGAGTAGAAGGTTTACCGAGCTGCGTAAGAACGTTGTGATAGATTTGCTTGTTAGACTTGACGAAGGCTAGCTGAAATCATTCTTCAAAACTCTGAAATTATATTCAAAGGCAATTGTTGTTTTAACTAGATCAAATATGAATTTATAGACAACCAGCTACAATTAGTGCCATTAGGGTGAATCATCTTGTAAATGCATATCCATCAAAAAACAATTTCTTTGCTGGTATAAGCAAGAAGGGAGATTTGGAAATTATCAGTTAAAGAACATAAACCTTCCTATTCCGCAAAAGATATTATTAAAAAATAAAATTTTCTAGGAAAAAAAGCCTTTTGCGCTCTTTAAGTAAAAAGCGATTTTGCAACTAACACTTCACAAAAAATCGTTTTTGACTGTAAAAATAATATAACCCATAAAAACAAAGTTTTTAATATAAATCCTTTGTATACATAAGTCAATTTTTATATTCATTAACATAGCACCGTTTCTGCTGCCAGCGTGTGCTTGTTTAAAAAATTTAAATTTAGATGCTAACACCATCTCTATCAGCAAAATATGTGGCAAACTACTTTTCAAAATTTATTCATTCAAAATGAATGTGAATTTATGCACTCTCAGATAAAAGTATCTTTTATTTCTTCTGATCAAAACAATTTTATTATATATACTAAAATTATTTTGTCAACAGGAAAGAATTTCTTCAATGATTGGTTTAATGCTATTTCAATGCGATTGGATGACGGCAAGTTGGTTTATTAGCATTCCATAAAAATGATCTTTTAGTGACAGTGACAGCCTTCAAAATGGGACAGAATGCATTGTCACCGACATCGAATCTATCTGCTAAGTTTCAGCCCGATTTGATGATGTCAAAGAGTCTCACATAATTAGGCCTCCGAATATTTGCCTGCCATCGACAAACAAAACACATAAATATACACACAAAGTCGGAAGTTAATACAAGAAATTTAATAAATTAAAACTTCAAACTAAAGGAATGTACGTGTGATGAGAGGTTTGGAATGCAATTTTAACAAATACATGTTTAGAAATGTATGGATGTAATTGTTTAAAAGGTGCGTTGTATGTTAAACTCAAAATTCAAAAGTAACTGCACCCCTTTAAAAGAATTAACCGTTTTTTAAAAAGATTTTTCCGTATTAGAAATAACACTTTTGTAATATTTGAAATTATCTAGTAAATTACTTTTAAGATTGATTTATCAAAGACATTTAAATGATGTGTTGATAAATTATGCTCACTTCCAAAAGAATCGGAATCCAACACCATCAGCATCATTTGAAAGCAGCCATCTGAACTTACCTGGCTATTATTAACTCACCTTATATCTAAACTGTATTCATAGAATTTAAGTTTGAAACGATCAGAACTACTCAATCTCGTGAAATTATTCGAAATACGGCAAAATATGTTTCTGGCTTTGACATTAAGTTAAAATAGATCCGTTTTTAAATCCCTTATAATAACTTCGAATTTGTGTGTGAATGGTTGGCTGTGTATGTCGATGGCGGGCAAATCTGCGTATCATATCTTTACATAGAGTAATGAAAGTACAGTATTCGATTAATTTTTTTTTTTTTTTTTTTTTTTGGATCACCCAGATTTAAAAAAAAAGTGGTATAGAAAAAGAAATGCCTGTCTGTGTGCACGTGGTCAGAATAACTCCCGAACAAATTGACCTACACTCTTCAAATTTGGTACATGGGATGGCGGTGGCCATGGGTCCTGCCATTTAGGTTTTCGTCAAAATCGCTCATGCTCATAAGATTGAAATAATGAAAAATCATGAAAAAATCTCGTTCTTCAATAATTTCTAAAAAACAGCCCTAACTATTTTGATTAAAATCTCTCTGCTAATGTCTCTTACGTGTTCTAAACTTCCCCACCACCTAAATTCCCGTACAAATGCGATAAAAGCGTAAAAAGTTTTTTTAAAAGGGGGAAAAGATAAAAATAATCACGAATTACTTTAACACAGAGTTTTCTGCCCTTGAGCATCACCCACCAACGATTGATTTGTATCTGTTTCCCGCACAAGAAAGGACAATGTAATGTCTATCGAATATCTTCGCCAATTAGGTGGGTCTTTAAATAAGTGAAAATATGAAAATGGTAAATAACATCCCGTATCATATTTTAATGCAATGATCAGTATTATTTGGTGAATTTGAAAAATTGTGCGATGTTCCATACCCCTAGTTAAGGATTAAATTTTGAAAAGTAGTTTGCCGCATATTTTGCTTATAGAAATGTTCTGCGGAGGCCAATTTAATTCACTTGCAATAATCCAATCGATCTGAAACTTGGCAAATAGGATTTGATGCCGATGACATTTGTCACTAACAAATTTTGGGACTGTTATTATCACTAAAAGATCGCTTTTACAATTACACATGCTTCTATAATCGCTTCGGAATACTAATAAAATCCCATTTTAACCGATCATTTGTTGAAACTATTTCCTGGTGCCAAAATGTTTTAATCAAAATGTATATAATATATGGGTTTTCATTAATTTACAACTGGTACCATTACAATCATTTTGAAAACTTACGTCTTCTTCAATTTGCCACTTATTATGCCGCTATTCTTACAAGAACCAAGCCGACCAAACGGTGTAGTGGTTAGCGTGCTAGCTTCTAGACCGCGAGGTTGCGGGTTCGAGTCCCGTGTTAGGCATGGGTGTCTGTAAATGTATGTTGGCTTGTCTAATGACGAATGTTTCGGCGCATTATAGCCCTCGTGTTGCTGACGGCGCCAGATAATCTGAAAACAACCAACCAACTTACAAGAACCAAATTGAGACAAAAACTCTTATAGCACTATAAGACAATACAACAAAAATCTCCATTCGCTGATTAGATATGAAGTAGAAGAATATATAATCTAAAACTTTGTCCGAGTCCTGAACGAATAATTTCAGAAAGCAAAGACTAACTTTAAACTTTTAACATTGCTATCATTGTTCCTTTGTTCTGTGCGTCAAGCAGAGAATCGCCCCGCGCCTTTTCTTTGGTATTGGAACACATTTCTGGAGCGATCGGAGGAAGAGGGGATGTATACAAAACGCGTCTCTACATGACCAGGGTTCTAATGAGGTTAAATGGAGCGTATCGAAGGCTCCTCCCCAACTACCTGATTAATGATCATCTCATCCCAGAACTTCTTCGCTCGGATCGGACACCCACAGGGTTAGTCCCTTAGAGCAGGAATAGTGGGTAGAGAGAGGGAAACCCTATTCTCCCTGTTCTCTGGTTGTAATCACGTGACTACCGTCAGTCTTCTGAGTCACCCCTTCCCCCTTTCCACTTCTTGTAATGTTATTTCAATGGCTGCCTTTCGTTCTACGAAGAACGTACTGATATTCGAATAGTGTTTTAAGCTTCAAAATGGTGTCTGCATGTTGTGCCTTTGGCTGCTCCGAAAGACAAGTTAAAGGAGGACTAATTTCCTTTCATAGGTAAGTTCACTGATTATTATTTCAGTTTATATTTGAAGCTTTTTATGTTGTGTTATGTAAAGACCTACGGTAAAACTGTGTTATCACAAGAAAAAGGAGTTGATTTTTATGAAATCTCCGTTCAAACATTTTTATTATTCATCATATCTACGTATTTCGTAATCGGTTGAAAAAAATATGTCAGAAATAATTCTTTTAGTTAAGTTTTAATTGGCATACGCCGTAATCTCTTGGCGATATTCAGTTTTCGCCAAATGGTAAAGCAGGTCAGCGAAACGAGCATGTCTGCTCTAAGTCGCGCGCGTAAGGAATATTTTTGAATTGCAAAATAAAACAAATTATTAAATTTATTTGTTAGCTTCCCAAATATTTTTCCAGTAAATCCTATGCAACAAACCAATATACTAATATTTATCAACTTTCGACGCTGATTACAAAACATTAATATGAATATTTTAAAACACTTTGACACCTTAATGAAAAACATTTTTAAATTATCTTAAGTTTATTAAATTTACTTTAATTAAATATGTAACATATTATTAAATAAATATATCGAATGAAGTTTAAAAAAAGTTAAAATTATAATATGTGTTTTTTAATGTTTATTATTATTTGGATGAAAGTTTATTATTTATTGACATTTTATTTTAGCTTTCCAAAAGATGAGAACCGAAGAAAATTATGGGAAAGGAATATTCGCAGAGAAGGTGTTTATTTACAGTATATAAATTTGATATAAATATTTCTATTAATAAATATTATTTTAAATGTTTATGTCAAGTAAATGGGTTCATATGGCTTGTCATGTTTATTAACAAATAGAACATATAAATAAATTATACAATTTAAATGAATATTTTCTGTAAAATGCAATAAAAATTTCTTTTTATGCAACAAAATTATTTTTATTAATACAGAAATTAAAATTATCTGTAATAATACAGTTATTTTCTATTTTTCTGGAAATGTACTAATACTTAATTCAAGTATTACGCAATTTTTTACATATGTGTGTTAATTTACAGTATATGAATTTGATATAAATATTTCTATTATTAAGAAATATTATTTTAAATGTTTATGGTTAATTAAGTCAAGTAAATGGGTTCATATGGCTTGTCATATTTATTAACAAACAGAACATATAAATAAATTATACAATTTAGATAAATATTTTCTGTAAAATGCAATAAAAATTTCTTTGAATGAATATTTTCTGTGAAATGCATTAAAAATTTCTTTTTATAAGTGTTTTATGGTTTAATTTGTTAAATTAAAGCATGTATAGAAATAACTATTTAAATGTAGTGTCATTTGAAGTACTATCCCAAGTTTTTTGAAGTCATAAAAACATCACCCGCCAACATTTAAGAATAAAAATTATGGTTCCGCCTGAAATTAATGTACTGCGCAATCCTTTTGCGCAGCTCCATCCCTCTAACCCTTTCCCCTTCATTATGTATTCATTCTAATTGGATCCCGCCACTTGAGCGGTTATGTAAAAGAGAGGTCTCTCTGTGGATGTGAAAATAGAGCTTTGAAAAGCCCCCTACAACTACAGTCCACTAATAAAGATTGTTTGTTAACAATTAGAACTTGCCAGACCATTTGTTGCTGCAAAATTACACACACTGAGCTATCGGACGGTACATTTGGTCCTGGTCGTGCGGAGAGAACTGCGCATTAACCTTTGGATGAGTCATTCGTTTAAACGAAAACAATACGTTGGACTATACCAAGTTGGATTCTACGCATTGGAATGCCCACAATTGGATACTATAAGCAATTTGGAGTGACTGTTTAAGGTAGGCAAGTGGCTTCTTATTTTAAATTTGTGAATTTAAATTATGGAAGAATTGCAGAAACTTAAAAACATTCGTGCATCGCTTAGGACAAGCATCACGAAACTGATTTCTAAAATAGACGAATCGCTTCAAAACAAAGATGAAATTCTAGAACTGTTAGACTTTCTTTACGAAAAGGAAAAATCGTTAAAAGTTGCAAATAATGATGTTCTGAGCTTGGTTTCTACTCCAGAGGATTTCGGCAAGGAACTCTCTGGAAATGAGGGCTATGACGATAAGATAATTCGAGCTAGGTCTAGGTTAAAAAGGGTTCTTGGAGAATCAGAGAAACCGCAAGTGCAACCCTCACGGAGTGAGAGCTCAGAAAACAGCAGTTCACAGAACTCTGTGGTTCGTGAGAATACTACGAGTATTAAACTTCCGGAAATTCCTCTTCCTATATTTTCAGGTAAATACGAGGGCTGGAATAGTTTCAAATGGCAGTTTAATAACATAATTGGATTAAATGATAGTTTGTCTTCAGAACAAAAACTACATTATCTTAATGCATCATTAATAGGTGAAGAGAAAACATTAATTAGTACCGATGATACATTTATTTCTTTGTTTAAAGCATTGGAGGATAGATTTGAAAACAAAAGATATATTGTTGAAACTCACATCAAGGCTATTTTAGTAATGGATAAACTCAATCAGGAGTCGGCGAAAGATTTGAGAAGTCTGATTGACAATGTTAAAAAGAACATTCGTGCATTAAAAGTTCTTAAGTTTGAAACCAATAATCTTTCGGATATATTAATATTAAATCTAGTTTTGCAAAAATTAGATCGTGAGACGCGAAAGCAATATGAATTATCAATAAGTTCAAATGAAGTTCCTCTGCTTAATGATTTAATTTTATTCTTGGAAAAGCGTTCCCAAGTCTTAGATAATGTGAGTAAAAGTACTTCCATAAAACCCAAATTTCAAGAGCGTAACTTTAACAAGCCAAGGTCACTTATGGTGAAATCATCTAACCCAGTTTTGCCCTGTATTCTATGTAAGGGAAATAGCGCCAACGAGAATCATGTGCTTTATAAATGTGATAAATTCTTAGAAATGAATATGCAGCAACGAAAAGAAATAGTTTTAAAAAACAAGCTATGTTTTAAATGCTTAGGATTGCACTTTTATCACAACTGCAGATCGAAACATGTTTGTAGATGGTGCCGAGATGCTAGACATAATTCTTTATTATGCCCCATAAAGAATCCTGAATCAGCAATAGGAATTCAATTAACAAGTTCGCTTAACCCGACAGCGGCGCCATACGAGGGCATGCAAATCATTCCTTCCCCCTCTCTTTCCTGTGTGAGTGATAAATCGAAGCAAGCCGTTCTTTCAACTGCATTAATTTGTGTATGGAATCCATCTTCGAAAAAATACATATCTGGGAGGGCAGTTCTTGACTCAGGGAGCCAATTGAATTTCGTAACGTCGGAATTTATTGCTCGCTTAGGGATTAAAAAAAAGAAGCTGAATTTTGTGGTGTCTACTAGAGATGTGATATTTACGTTCTTTTTACTGAACAGGTGTTCTCTGCTCCTGTTCTTTTAAAATGAACTACTCATTAACCCGTTCTTTTGAAGAACCAGTTCTTTTTTTCCGAAATCATTGCGAAGAAGTGCCGGTCGGTCTTTGGGGTAGATCACAAGGGTCAAGGACGAATCTTCCCGCACTCCGCTGCTCTGATGACGTTGCGTTTTAAAGAATGAGAGGGAAAGTTACTAAGTTTTTGTTTGATTTTCCAATGACTGCGTCAGAATAATATATACAAATTAGAAGACTTTTTGATATTTTCGAAAATATGATTGTGACAGTCACACTCCTTAAATTATAAGCTCTACATATAATTTTAGGCTGAATATTTGCATTTATAATGTAGTAATTTTAAGTGAATGGAGTTTTTAATATATAAAGTTTCCAAAACACTGGGACTCAAAGAATGTTCAAAACCTCAATGGACAAAAACAAATATTATTGCATTTTATTTAGTCTATAATTTATTAAAAGGGATAAATAAATAAATTAAAACTTTAAATTAGAAATTAATGGAGGTATACAAAATCACAAACGATGGTGAATATTGTATAATTTTTTTCCCGACACCCTAGAAATGATTTATTTTTATTTTCATTTACCCCAAGGGCGTAGCCAAAAGAAAAAAAATTCGGGAGGGGATATGAAATCATATCAATCAATCATACAATCCTCTTTATCAATGCCGCATGTATTTAGTAATCAAGATAATAGCTATTTTGTCTGTATCCTTAAACATTCAAAAACATCTATAATAGTAAAATAGGCTGTGTGTCTGTCTGTCTATTTGTCTGTGGATCTATAATAGAAACCTACTTAAAATTGGAGTAGAGCTCTGAAATTTTCAGCATAAGTAGTTTTTTCCTTCTAATTGTATACATCACAAAACAGAAAGTTAAAATTTTAATTAGTTATTTTTTAATTAATTGTTTTAATTAATATATATGTTACAAAACGATATCTAATAGGGCTACAGCTCTGAAATTTTCAACTTAAGTAGCTTTGGCGTTTTAATTGGATTTCTAAAAAACAGAATTTTAAATTTTTATTTTGTTCTTTTTTGATTAATTCTTTCTAGTTAATAAATAAACATTTTACAAAACGATTACTAATGGGGCTACAGCTCTGAAATTTTCAACATAATTAGTTTTGGCTTTCTAATTGAACTTTTGAAAAACAGAATTTTAAATTTTTATTTAGTTTCTTTTTAATTAATTTTCTTAATTAATTAATTAATATTTTACAAAACGATTTCTAATAGGACTACAGCTCTAAATTTTTCAACATAAGTAGTTTTGACCTTCCAATTGGACTTTAGAAAAACAGAATTTTAAATTTTTATTCAGTTTCTTTTTAATTCATTAATTAATTAATATATATTTTACAAAACGCTTTCAAATAGGGCTACATTTCTGAAATTTTCAACACAAGTAGTTGTGGCTTTCTAATTGGACTGACAAAAGGAAGGTTAAAATTTTAATTTGTTTTTTAATTAATTTTTTCCTAAAAAGCGACTTCGAATAGGCCTAGAGTTCTGAAAGTTTCAACATAAGTAGTTTTGGTCTCTAATTTTGCTTTCCACAAACACATGTTAAAATAATCTTAAAGGGGTGTTGTATTATTGTACTAAATGGGAATTTTTTTTTCTCGACAAGGGAGAGGCTTCCAATATTAAGGCTTTACGTTGCAATTAGATTTTAGTGAGTAAAGTGAGCTTATGCTTACGCAGCAATGAAACTTTCAGCCAGCGAAGCGAGCCTATGCTTGCATAGCAATGAACCTTTCAACGAGTAAAGTAAGCCTGTGTTTATGTGTCAATGAACTTTTCAGCAAACGAAGCGAGCTCGATTTGGCGTAGTGATGAATCTTCCTACTAGCGAAGCGCCAAAAACTGGTTCCTATACACGAATGACAGTTTTCCGCAACGCGAGAGGCCTCACAGGTAGCTGAAATATTGCACATGATAAAATTTCGTAGTGAAGCACGGGTATTCAGCTAGTTTTAAATAAATTTAATATTTTAAACAAAATATAAATTGATTTTCGTGTTTTAATGGCAAACCTAAAAATTTCGGGACCTGGAAAAACGCTTGAATTACCCATATGTATACATAGGGTAATGAAAGTATAGCATTCGGTCAAAAAAAAAAAAAAAATCGATTTTGTATTTGCATTTCACCACGTTTTGAAACATTCGGCTTTCAAAAAAGTGATCTAGAAAAAATATACGTCTGTGGTCAGCATAACTCCCGAAAAAGTTGACCTACGATGTTCAAATTTAGTATGCGGGTATGTGGTGGCCATGGGTACCATTTAGGTTTTCGTCAAAATTGCGCATGCGCACAAGGTAACTGCCATTGAAAAAATCATGTTTTTCAATTATTGCTAAAAAACGGCTCTAACGATTTTCATCAAAATCACTGTGGAAATGCTTCTTAAGGTGTTCTAGATATACCCACCTTCGAAATTCTTATAAAAATGCTTTAATGGCGTAAAAAGTTGAAAAATGAATGCCTTCTACAAAAGTTCTCTTTCCTTGAGCATACCTCATCAACGATTGTTTTTTCTTCTCCCCTCAAATTCACTTATAATAAAGGATAATATATAAAAACGGTAAATGACACAAGTCCACGTCAGTATGTAATTGAAAGTTGTGCGATGTTCCACACCCCTAGTTTTCATTTCAATGGTAAACTATGCTAAAAAAAACACGCATTTAATCGGCGCCATTTGAACAACGTTTTAGTTTGTTTTGTTTTTTTAATTTCTAGAAAGTTATAATTTTATATAAGTAACTCAAAAATTTAAATTATTTTTGAACATACTCGTTTCTGAAAACAAAATTCTTATAATATTATAACTATCTTGCTATATAACACTTATTATACTGGAGAAAATTAAAAAAAAAAAAAAAAACACCTTCACAACTAGTGAGAGATAATATGTTACAATCACTGTCGTGTCTACTCGTTTCTGGATAGTAGAAATTACATTGGCCCGATGGGGCGATAGAGGATGAGTAACTCGTGAAAGATTCTCACGGTGATAATGTAGTGTAGAAAAAATTAACTTGAAACAAAAATGTTAGAGATAGCCCAGGTCCTTTTTCCAAAATAATATTTCACAATAGATTTACAATATAATGGGACACACTAGTTTTATTACACATTATATAAAAAATACAACCTTCATTACAGTGGATTTCGAAACACAACGAACAACTCAGCCTGCTATAAGGATTCGAACCTAGCACCTTAAGAGTATGACAAGCAACCTTTGGAATTGCGTTAAACAAAATACGACATTTCGTTTCTTTCTTAATTAATACAAATTAGAAGACCAAGAAGAGCTTATGATCCAGGAGGGTTGGTCTAGACAAAATAAAGTACTGAATTTATAAAATACACATTATAAAAAACCGAATATGCAGAATGCATAATAGAAAATACCGAAATTGCAGAATTCGACATTTTTAATTATGTATTCCTATTATGCATTGTGTATATTTTGTAAGTAAAGAAAGTCAAGCTGTTTGCATATCCTCACATGCCGAGAATTCTGTGAAAGAACATGTTCTTGACAAATTTATTATAAACTCCGCAAATTTATTTTTTTAATTCTTTCAAAACTAGCTTTTATTTGTTACATACAAATCTAGTGAAAAAAAATTATAATAATTTCAATTTAAAACCAGAGTAAAAAAAAATTAAAAAAAATATTTTGTTTTTTTGCCGGATGGGATTTACCGGACCAATGTAACATAGACCTAACACCTTAAAAATTAAAAAAAAAAAATTAAAAATTCCAAAGATAAATATTCCACAACATTTTGTTGTCATAAATTATATTTCCTTTTTCCAAATTTACCAAAAATTAAGTTTACTTAATTTAAAAACACACTTGTAACACATCACAATATAAGAAAAACGCAGTTTCATTCCAATGCATTGATAGTTTGAATGTAGAAAGAGAAATAAAATAATTTCCTTATTATTATTTTTTTATACTCAAAATAATAATAAAACATATAAGCATTAATATCTGCTGAAATTAATTGAAAAGATCTCACCCCCCTCCCCGCGAGCATTTCAACACTGTCCTAATAATGAAATCAACAGCATATCCGAGAAACACGGAACCAGTTCTGTAGAAGCTCCCGTTCCGACACAGAGCGGGAATGAGCAGAGAATAAGTGAACGGGAATAGTTCAAATGAACTAGCTCTTTACGGAGCAGTTCAAACTGAGCCGTTCGGAAAGAGCAACTCAGCTCAACTGTTCTGAACAGAGCTGGTTGAAAAGAACTGGCTCTTTGAAACAAACCTGCTCATCGATAGTACTCCATATCGATGTCGTTCATCGTCCATCTACTCTGCGCCTGCGCAACGCAGCCCTGCTGTTAGGAGAGAGATCACGGATAAGGAATGTGTGTGTGGAGGGAGAGGGGGAAACGAAACCTTCTTCCTCAAGTGCGACGTCAGAGGTGTGACGCATAGGATCGGAGCTGGAAGGATATCATCGAAGAATGTTAAGGAACAGGGTTTTGGTGAGATCAAAGAACAGGATGTTCTTGCTCTTTTTAAGGAACAGGCTCAAAATAGCAGACTGTTCTTTTATTTCCCATCCCTAGTGTCTACGTTGGGAGGCACTCAAATGGAAATAACGTCTCAGATTGAAGCTATCGTAGGAAATAGGGATCGGACATTTACCAGAGCACTTGACTTTCATGTAGTGAACAAAATTACCGATTTGCTTCCAACTTCCAGTATAAATGTAGACCATCTGAAAGTGCCAACGGATTTAGCTGACCCATATTTCGTCACGCCCAGTAAAATAGATATTCTTCTAAGTGCAGAGATATTTTATGACATTATTCAGCCGGAAACTCAAGCTGGTAGTCCCGGATTAATATTTAGAAATACTGTTTTCGGGTACATAGCAACTAGGACTGTCGAATCGCCTAGTGCAACAAACTATTGTGGATTTATTTCACAACCGGAAATATTAGATGACTGTTTACAAAAGTTTTGGGAAATAGAAGCTATTCCAGAGAGCATCCCCACGAGTGAAGAAGAGCTCTATTGTGAGAATCACTTCCTAAGTACTCATCAACGGGATAAAAATGGTCGATTTATTGTGCAGATTTCTACTTCAGACATACAGACTTTGGGTGACTCTAAACAACTAGCTGAAAGACGGTTGAATCAACAATGGAAGAGACTGTCAAAAGATCTTCAGATGAAAAATATGTACCAAGATTTCATGCAGGAATACTTGGACCTGGATCACATGGAGAAATTAAGCGAAGTTGCTACTGAGCCATCTAAGCCTATTTATTATCTTCCTCACCATAGTGTCTACAAACCTGAAAATGTGACAACAAAGTTAAGAGTTGTTTTTAACGCATCCGCACCTTCAACTAATGGGAATAGCCTTAATGACTATCTATTGAAAGGTGAGGTCAAGGAAGATATTTTTGGAATAATGACTAGATTTCGAAAGCATAAATACGCTTTTACAACTGATATCCGCCAGATGTTCCGGCAGATTCTCATCGATCCTCAACAACGTGATCTTCTTAGAATTATCTGGAGGAAAGAAGCGGACTCAGAGCCAGTCACTTATCAACTTAAAACAGTAACGTACGGCACGGCGTGTGCTCCATTCCTTGCTATCCGGACGCTGAAGCAGTTGGCTCAAAATGAAGCTGAGAAATTTCCACTAGCAGCTACAATACTAATGCAGGATGTTTACATGGACGACATAGTTTCCGGTGATCAAGATCTGGACTCTACTGCAGTGCTGCAGGAGCAGTTACAAGACATACTCAAGACATGTGGAATGACTCTTCATAAATGGAGCTCAAACTCGAAACAACTGATGAATAGCATGGAGTCGGCAGAAAAGGAGCACCACTTCTCTACGAATGCTGAGGTGGCAGTGAAGACACTTGGCGTGAGCTGGCACCCTGGAGAAGACATATTTACATACAAAGTTACAGTTGCTGAGAAATCGTCCTACACAAAGCGTGAAGTATTAAGTGTCATCGCAAGGCTTTACTACCGCTTAGGACTGGTAGGACCCATTATCATGAAGGCCAAGATATTTCTACAAAAACTATGGCTACAAAAACTGGACTGGTATGACACCCTTCCTGAATCTGTTTTGGGTGAGTGGATAAACTTTGTTTCTTCTTTAAAGGCAATCGAGGATATCAAAATAGATAGATATATCTTAACAGATACCTTTGAAAAAGCCATACTTTTGGGCTTCGCAGATGCTTCGCAAGCAGCATACGGTGCAGCAGTGTACTTGCAGTGCATAACTAGTGAATCTTTAACAACCATGAAGCTCATCGCTAGTAAATCACGAGTGTCCCCCATTAAAGTGCTCACGATTCCTCGTCTCGAATTAAGTGGATGTCTCATATTGTCTCAATTAGTGCAAAAAGTACGTCTTGCTCTAAAAATGAATATTGATGATATAATACTGTTCACAGATTCAACCATTGCATTGGCTTGGATAAACACACCAGCAATTAAGTTGAAAACCTTTATCGCCAATCGAGTGTCAAAAATACAAAATCTAACTGAGCAGTGCCAATGGAAACATATTCCTTCCAGCAGTAATCCAGCTGATATTATTTCGAGGGGAGCCACCCCTCGAGAGTTAATAACAATGAGTTTATGGTGGCAAGGCCCTTCTCTGGTGAATGACCCTCTCATACAAGAGCCTGTGGAATTACCCGTAAGTTCATTTGAAGAAAAACCTTACTTGTGTGTAGTTAAGAACACAACTATTTCATTAACTGTGTCATCTAGTGCAGATTTCTTATCAAATATTCTTCAGGTCTCTAATAGTTTTGTGAAATTGATTAGAATTCTAAGTTATGTTTTCAGGTTTATATTTAATGTGAGAAATGCAGCTAGAAAAACAGGTCCCCTTAAAGTTAATGAGCTTAAAGAAGCTAAGTGGTACTTAATTAGAGAAGTACAGGTAATGGTTTTCAGTGATGAAATTAATTCATTAAAAAGGGTAAAGATTTAAAGAAAAGTCAGGTGAGTTCTTTACATCCTTTTCTTGATGAAAACAAATTGTTGCGTGTAGGTGGTAGATTAAATAATGCAAATTTATCCTATGATAAGAAATTCCCAATTCTACTCCCTAGAAATCACAGGTTAACTCAGCTTATAGTGACTTATTTTCATCTTAAATATTTGCATGTAGGTGCACAAACTTTACTTTATCTAGTGAGACAAGAATTCTGGCCTTTAGGTGGTAGAAACCTTGCTAGAAAAATAGTTTATGAATGTGTCACTTGTTCTAAAAATAAACCAAGAGCTGTTGAACAGATTATGGGAAATCTTCCTACCGAAAGAGTAACTCCTAGGTCTCCATTTACTCATGTAGGTATAGATTTTGCAGGCCTATTTCAAATAAAATTTAAGGGACAACGTAAGGGCATTTATCATAAATGTTACATAGCTCTATTTATTAGTTTTGTTACTAAGGCAATACATATAGAAGTTGTCACTGATCTTACATCAGAAACTATGATGGCCACATTAAAAAGGTTTTTTAGTCGTAGAGGAAAAAGTTCAACCATTTTTTCTGATAATGGCACGAATCTGGTTGGGTGCAGCAAAGAATTGAAACGTTTGTGCAACTTATTTAAAAACCCTACAGATGATTTGTCAGGTTATTTAACAAATGAAGAAGTTGTATGGAAATTTATTCCTCCAAAATCTCCTAATTTCGGGGGTCTGTGGGAATCAAATATTAAGTCATTTAAAAGTCATTTTCGGAGAACAATTGGTAGTACACGGTTAACACTTGAAGAGTTTATTACTGTGACAACACAAATTGAGGGAATACTTAATAGTCGACCTCTTACTCCTATGTCCTCTGACCCAAATGACTATGAAGTTCTAACACCAGGACATTTTCTCATTGGTGCAAATCATTTGGCGCAAATGGAAAATTGATTATTTGAATAATTTGCAAGCCAGAAATAAATGGCAATTTGATAAAAAATAATGTTACCTGTGGTTCAATGGTATTGCTAAAAGATGACAACTTACCTCCTGGTAAGTGGACTATGGGTAGAATTCAGGATGTCATTTTAGGATCAGATGGTAAAATAAGAGTCAAAACTCCTTCTGGTGTATATAAAAGAAGTATTTCGAAAATTTGTTTATTGCCTGTCAATTAAATTGTCTTGCATCATGTTTTCAATTGTTTAATTGTATTTCCTATAAATATATTTTTATAATTATTGTATTTCATAATTTTCTGAATTTTTCTGCAGTGTATTTGCTAAATTTTATATTTTATACTTCTTAATTGTTCTATTTTATTGTAATAATATTGAAATGTTATTTCAACGTGGGCCGGGATGGTTCCGCCTGTAATTAATGTACTGCGCAATCCTTTTGCGCAGCTCCATCCCTCTAACCCTTTCCCCTTCATTATGTATTCATTCTAATTGGATCCCGCCACTTGAGCGGTTATGTAAAAGAGAGGTCTCTCTGTGGATGTGAAAATAGAGCTTTGAAAAGCCCCCTACAACTACAGTCCACTAATAAAGATTGTTTGTTAACAATTAGAACTTGCCAGACCATTTGTTGCTGCAAAATTACACACACTGAGCTATCGGACGGTACAAATTATTTTAATGAATATTTAAAGAACAGGAACATTTTAAAGGTTTTCAAATACATACAAAATAGCGAAAAACACTAAGTTAATGGTTATTTAAAAAAAAATCAAAAATTTATTTTTTGAAGTTTAGTTACACATTTTCTTCAGATTTATGTCTCAATCATTGCCATAAATTTAAGGGATAAATCTTAAGAAGTAATTTGGCATTTGTTTTATTCAAATATCTTCATTAGTTTAGAAGTTATGAGGGGAAAGTGCAACTATGGGCTTACCTTATGGCGGCTATCTTTGATCCGCCATTTTGAATGAAGCGTACGTCTGACTGATGACGACTTTTGATATTTTATTTCTAATGATATTTAGAAGCTATCCTCCAAAATTTAGCTAGTTTAGAATTATTCCGGTAAAAAAAACTTTATTTGCTGGTCTAATAAGGATCAAAATAAATTTATTAAAAATATTCCCTATTCAAATGATAATTCTAATAACTTTACTTGACATTTTTCTGCTTGTTAAGACAAAATAGTACATTTTAAAAAGCAAAATAACGAAACTTTTAAAGAAGTTATAAATTGCGTAAATTAAGGATACGAAATCGCCAAATAACAGCGAACAAAGATATCCCGCCAAATATAGCTGCTCTTTGACGGCAGTCACGTGGTACAGTCCTTGCACCAGGTCGGGGAGAAAATGGGACTGATCTCTCTACCTACTATTCCTGCTCTAAGGTTAGTCCCTCCGATATTAAACGAACGCGTTTACAGTTTTATGCTCTTCATACTACATATACCACCACGGCCGATTCAGAGGACAGAACCAGGAACATAGTGATACAGGCAGTACAGAGAGCCGGTGCCCTACCGACCAGGCTGCCTGGCGGTGATGGGCCGGTTTCTTTTCATTTATTTAAATTTAACATTACAGTATTTTATAGGCGAATCCGAAACCGAAACCTTTTTTTTTTTTGTCTATGGACTTTTTTAGATTACGTAATTGATGCCTTTTTCTTTTAGTCCTTCACCTGCACTGGGTGACTGGGAACATTTTTTATTGGATGTTTTTAAACATATTTAGATATTTTTCTTGTGTTTTTGTACAATTTTGGATCGTGGTCTTGGACCAGGGGTCTCCCAGCAGACCCTACAATTTTCTTAGTTTTATGGATTTTTGATAATATAATAAGTTCCTACCTATGGAAAAAAACGCTTTGACCCCTTTTTCCCCCTTGTGCAGCCCCTTTTTACCAATAAACTAAGTTTATTTGCAGATTGACCAGTGTGATACATTAGGCAGGTGGTCATAGTTTATTTATTTAACCCATTGTGTGATTTTGACAATTCTGTTGGTTTATTTTATTTTCTTGGGCTGCACTTTGGGCATAAACTGTTTTAGTATTTTTCCAATGATTTTATATAAATTTACTCTTGCACGTTTCCTGGGAGGCCCCCTCCCCCCTTTTCTAGTCAATACATTTTGAATGCGTTTTTGGGTGATCTTGGCTGTTTTTTTCTGAATTTTACGTATTTTTGAATTTTGGTATTGGATCGGGGGTCTCCCAGCAGACCCTACTTTTTCTCTGACCTTTGAATTTTCTAACTATACAGTGTACCCATGCCTATGAATAAGATGATTTAGCTCTAATTTTATTAACCCATTGTGCATGTTCTGTTTGTGTTGGTTTACTTTAATATTTCCTTGGGATGCACTTTGGGCTTTGTTTACTTTGATTATTTCTAAAGTATAATTTTTAAATAAATATATTCTCATAGGGTTGCTGGGAGCCCCCCCCCCCCTCCTTTTTTTTTTTAAATGCATTTGAAGATGTATTTATGTGTTTTTTCTTGTTGATTTTCAATACTTTAACTTGTATAACTAAGCATGTTTCATTTATCTTGGAACTTATGTCAAATGACTGTTTTTTTTGTTAATTATTAATTTAATAATTATTTTACTTTTTGGCATTATTTTACATAAATAGAATTCTTTGAGTTTTGGTTACCTTGACAAGTAAAAAAAAAATTTTTTGTATTGAATATTTAGGCCTAATACTGAGTTTAGAACCAATAGACTTGATACTAAATACTTCTTCACACTTTAGTTATAATTACAATATTATTTTACCATTATCTAAATCTCACTTTTGTTAATTGTCCTATTTTGACCTTTTTGTGTTTTGGGTTTTAATCTTTGATTATCCTTTTGGTGTTTTGTTCTTGTGGTTTTGTTTTTACTGATAGAAGCTGTTGCTATCCCTGCTAATTACTATACTTTTATACTTATTTATTTATTAATAATATATCACCTTCATAGAACTTTATATTTTAATAACTGTATACCTTTTTATAAAAATTATATATTTTTCTCATTAATACCCGCAACCCATGTAAAAACTCCCTAAAGTTTTAATAAATCTGATCCGGCAGGACCGGAACGCTCGAGGGACTTCCTCGTGCTGGTGGTATCACTTTCCTCCCGACCGGAGATACAAAAAGCTCTAAGCCCACCTGGGCGAGTTCTCCGGTCTGGGCACTCCAATCATGAAATGTGGGGGTTGGTTACCGGGATTTTCACCTTTGGACCTAACCTTCCACACTTTTTGTGTGGCAGGGTTTGCCCTGTTTGCCCACGGTAAACACAGAGTTTATACAAATTCAATTTTCTTAACTAATTATTTCACTTTTGTTAGTAACGACACCATTCATTCTTTTTATGGGCACATATTTTCCCCTGAAAGAACACTTTATGATTAGACAATCTTAATTAACTTAGATTTAGATGTTTTAACTTAATTTCACACAACACAAATATTCATCACAATCATCCACCAATATTAGTCCCTACCGCAATTGCCGCACCGCCTATTTTTACCAATTTATTTGTCCACGTCAGAACAACCGATGCCAGGGTTTTGTTTTGCGGGGATCGAACCCGCTCCCATATATCGGATTGAACCAGCTCGGATGGACCACTGCCCTAACTACTGAGTCATCGGGGCTCGGTTGGTGTAGAAATTTTATTTTATTTGGGGGGGGGGGGGATTTGTGTATTTTATACCATTGGGCAAACTTCCTGCTACTTTTTGGCCAATTACATTGTGTTTTTTGTGTTTTTTTTTATAATTTTTGTTGTATTTAAAATTGCCCTTGGATTTAGTGGATGTTTTTGTCCGCAGACTTTTTTCACTGAGAAATACTTTGGTTTGATCCCTGGACCTAGATGGGGAATGTTGAATAAAACCAATAGGCCATGTTTTTATTTCCAATAAAAACCAACTAAAACATCAATACGAAACCGAAACCAAATGGCCGTTGTATTATACATGGGCAAACTCGCAAACTAATTTTCATTGATAAAAAACTTATTTTGACCCCTAGGGCTATCTCCTAATTTAAGAATTAAACCAACTAGTCATATTTTTAAATATATGACGGTAACAACTTAAAAATCCAGGAATGTTGCCCTTGAATTTAGAGGATGGATTTTGTCCGAATTTTTTTTTTACTGACTAATATTTTGGTTTGACCCCTGGACCTAGATGGGGAGTGTTGAATATAACCAACAGGCCATGTTTTTATTTTCGACAAGAACCAATCAATTCCTCGTACTATTGAGGATTTAAAGTTGTTTAATTCAAAACCTTCTTGACATTTATTTTGGAAGCATAAAACTTTGCAAGATAAACATCGGTTTCGAATGGCAAATTTTCAGCTTCAATATTAGGATCATTAGTACTGGGTTGGCTCAAGGTTGAACTTGTGGTTGGTTGTTTTCAGATTATATGGCGCCGTCAGCAACACGAGGGCTATAATGCGCCGAAACATTCGTCATTAGACAAGCCAACATACATTTACAAACACCCATGCCTAACACGGGACTCGAACCCGTAACCTCGCGGTCTAGAAGCTAGCACGCTAACCACTATACCGTTTGGTCGGCGTTGAACTTGTGAAACGGAAGCAAAGATTGATGCTTGTCTAACATGCCTCCTTTTCTAACTGTTTTCATTTTTGTGATTTCGATTTAAGTGATGGGAGTAGTTTTGCTCCAACATTTCTTCATTGCAAATACAGCATTTTATTTTTCTTGTCTTGCTTGGATAGCTCCTTTTTATTTTAAAGAAAAGAAAGTGATTTCTTTAAAATTACAATAAAATATCCTAAGAATTCTTTCAAATTAAAAAGAAGATTGAAGGTAATAAACTCTCAAGTGCCTAAAACTCAAGATGCAAATGGATTGAAAAAGTTACAGTAAAAGAAAAACTTGTAATTGCATGTTTCAATAGGCTCAGATTCCAAAATAGAATCCTAGAAGTAACTGGTGAGGAACTATATGAGGAATAGCATCTCCCCCCAAACCTCTTCCCTCCCGGAGTTACGGGAGTCAACACCTCTCCCCACCCTCCCTAACTGAAATTTCTCCTTCTTCCTAGAAATAATTGGTGGGGAACTATATGGGGAACAGCAATCCTGCGGAACGATGTCTCTTGCCGGAAAGAGGATCGCTCGATCTGTTTGGCGCATATAAAAATAAAAAAAACTCCCACGACTTTTGATTTTAATTTCCTGCGGGATATGCCGATTTCCTGCGTACATCGTACACGCGTACGTCCATTTTATCGGACTCTGCTTACCAGCTTTTACTCATGTTCTATTATTCAGATACCAAGCTTAATTAAAACATGTTCAATTTGTTTATATTTAACGACTGATATTATCCCCTTTTAAGGTTGATTAGGCAAAATATTTGGAGTGCTAATTAGCTCACTTGCAACAGAGCTTGATCTTGACAGATAGACTCGTTGTGTCTTACAATGTATTCAGTAGTTTTGGTGACACATAAAAAAAGTTTGTAAATAGTTCCTAATGGATGTTTTCTTCGTAGTGGTCCAACACTTCACATGAAATCTCGATCTGAGCTCAATAAAAATTAGGAGTTGCATACAAAAAATTCATTTAAAAACTTATAGTTTATACTACTAAATCCTTTATATTAACTTCGATTTGTTAGTAAATTTATGGCATGCAAATCTTTTGACGGCTAATTAACCCACTTGCCGTCATCCAATCGAGTGAAACGACAAACATCATATTTGTTTTCGATCAACGATAGCTCGTAGGGTACAACCGGGACCGCCGCGAAACTAAGATACTCTCTACTCTGTATAGGGCCAGGTACTAAGTTTGATGACGTCAAGCTAAGCGATCGATGAAAACACGAAGGCCGTCTACCGTAGTCCGTAATCCACAGATGTAATAAAACATCTCTGGTAATTTCTATAAAATATTATGTAGTGAATTATTAAATGTTTTAATACGTTAAGTTGTTTAATTGTAGAATATTCAGATACAAAATTTAATTTCATTAAGTAAAAGCACCGAGAGTGGGTTTTAAATTAAAACACTGCAGCAAATTCTTGAAATTATAACTAGATTTTTTCAATATTACTAATATTCCTTTTATAGTAGATTATTCGGGGTTAAAATTCTCTGAAATATATTCATCTCTATATATATAAGGCAAAGCCCTCACTCACTGACTCACTGATCACTAATTCTCCCACTTCCCACATAGTCACAACTCTGAAAATCGGCACAAATATCAACAATGGTAAAAATAGAAAAAGTAAACTATTCCGATCTCGATTAACCCACTTTAAGGGGTCGAAAAGGGGTTAAACGTTCCAAACGGGGGACATTCGAAAATCCTACTTCCCACATAGTCACAACTCTGAAAATCGGCACAAATATCAACAATGGTAAAAATAGAAAAAGTAAACTATTCCGATCTCGATTAACCCACTTTAAGGGGTCGAAAAGGGGTTAAACGTTCCAAACGGGGGACATTCGAAAATCCTACTTCCCACATAGTCACAACTCTGAAAATCGGCACAAATATCAACAATGGTAAAAATAGAAAAAGTAAACTATTCCGATCTCGATTAACCCACTTTAAGGGGTCGAAAAGGGGTTAAACGTTCCAAACGGGGGACATTCGAAAATCCTACTTCCCACATAGTCACAACTCTGAAAATCGGCACAAATATCAACAATGGTAAAAATAGAAAAAGTAAACTATTCCGATCTCGATTAACCCACTTTAAGGGGTCGAAAAGGTGTTAAACGTTCCAAACGGGGGACATTCGAAAATCCTACTTCCCAAATAGTCACAACTCTGAAAATCGGCACAAATATCAACAATGGTAAAAATAGAAAAAGTAAACTATTCCGATCTCGATTAACACACTTTAAGGGGTCGAAAAGGGGTTAAACATTCCAAACGGGGGACATTCGAATATCCCACTTTCCATTTGGTCACAACTCTGAAAATCGGCACAAATATCAACAATGGTAAAAATAGAAAAAGTAAGCTACTCCGATCTCAATTAACCCACTTTAAGGGGTCGTAAAGGGGTTAAACGTTCCAAACGAGGGACATTCGAATATCCCACTTCCCATTTGGTCACAACTCTGAAAATCGGCACAAATATCAACAATGGTAAAAATAGAAAAAGTAAGCTACTCCGATCTCAATTAACCCACTTTAAGGGGTCGAAAAGGGGTTAAACATTCCAAACGGGGGATATTCGAACATTCTTCTTCCCATTTCGTCGCAATTCTTAAGATTGGTATGAATGCCAATCAAGATAAACATAGAAAAGTAAGCCATTCCGATCTCGATTAACCCACTTAAGGGTTGGAAAAGGCGTTAAACGTTCCAAAAGAGAGATATTCGAATGTCCCACTTCCCATTTGGTCACAACTTTGAAAATTGGTACAAATGTCAAAAAAGATAAACATAGAAAAAGTAAGCTATTCCGTTCTCGATTAATCTACTTTATGGAGTCGAAAAGGGGTTAAATGTTCCAAACGAGGGATATCCGAATGTTCCTCTTCCAATGTAGTAATAATTCTGATATTTGGTGCAAATGTTAAAAGGACAAATTTAAAAAAAAAAAAAAAAAGTTATTCCAATATCAATTAAGGAATTTTTAAGGGATGAAAAGTCGACGCAACATTGAAACTATACGAGGATTATTTTAATGTCTCAATTCAGCTACTACTTCGAAATTTAGAACAAAGAGCAAACATAAACACAATAAACTATTTCAATCTCGATTACGTAATTAAAAGGGTCCGAAGGGAATTAAACGTTCTAAACGAGGGATATTCAAATGCCTCTTTCCAATATAGTATTCACAATTATAAATTTCGTTAAAATTGTCAACAAAGGAAAGTTTCTATTTTGATAAATCAATTTGTCGGGATCGAAATGGGTGCAAACGTCTGAAATGTAGAATACGTGAATGTCTTTTGATCGCTAAAATGCTAATGGTAAAATTTCGTAGCGCAGCACGGGTATTCAGCTAGTATACTAATATATCTTAACCCTTTGCACTCCAGTGGCGCCTCTTAGGCACCACACGATTGGATGCCAAACCACGAAAGGAGAATTAGGTGTGATGCGGAAATTCGATGCAAGGCCAATGACTGTGTTTAGTTTCTATGAAGCAAATCCATAAACACCAGCCGAACCTAAAATGTCTCGAGTCGCTGATTCCTCCGCGCGAAAAAGGCCTGGAGTGCAAAGGGTTAAATAATTTCAATACCATAACAAGGCAATACATTAAAACAGTATGTATTTAAAAGAATAAACATTACAAAAATACAAACACTAAATTATTATACAAAAATTGTATTTCAACTTTGAATATAATAGGAATTTAAAAATTGTAAAGTGGGGCTAGTACCTAATATTCTGATTAAAATTTCCTTTTTAAGCAATGTATTTCCTCAAGAAGAACATGATAAATTATTTCAAATAGGTATTTTCATTTTTAAACAAGTTGGTCGGTTTATGAGCTCAACGACCTATTCTTATACACAATGACGGCTAAGGAGGATGGGACATACAGCTTAAAGTTGATTCCGAACCACAATGAACATACATGCCTTATCCGTGATTCGAACCACCTTTGGCATGCATGGCCAGAGAGCTAACCACAGTCATCAGATGGGAAAACAAATAAGACTTCGTTGATTTGAAAATAAGTGCCAAAATGAAATCATAAAAATTATTCCCTAGGAATATGTTTTTTATATATTTACAAATAAATGTCAGTAAAAAAATTATAAAAATATCTTTTTAGCATTCATAAAATTGATAATTAAAAAAAAACAATATTAATCAATGCAACTAATTACTGAAATAAAAAGTAGTGAAGTACATCTTTTATTTTTCAGATGAGCTCGACTTGAGAACATTATTATATACTTTTTTAACTATGAACCATCTTTATTAGCATTACATTTCAAGAGCCATTTTAATTCGTGATTATTTTTTTGTTCTCCAAAAAAAAAAGAAGAAAAAAAAATACAGTCTATGGGAAATATTCTGTTGAATACTTATTGGCACTTTTTGAATGATCAGGCAATAAAAAATAATGCGGTATTCTTGAACACACAACAACCAGTCTTTTTTATGCAATGTTTACATTTTCTTTTAGATTTTATCGTTTATTCTTCTAACTGGTCTATTCTTCCATCCGTATCATATATTCTTGTTACATTCCTTGGTACTAAGAAAAGAAACATCATCAGGTTTTGTTTACGAGTATAGCCATTAAAATTTAATTTCAACTTAAATCAAGTGATAAATAGAAAGATTACTTTCTAACTATTTTTAATGATATTAAAAAATCAGCAAATGTTTGCATGATAGTTGTTTCAGTAGGAAACAAACATCTTCATCATCATCAGTTTTACAAAATTATATTTTCAAAAGAATATTTAAAATAGAATTATGAAATAAAACTTTTTTTAATTTCTATGAGAGATTGTTTGAGTTACGATAGGATTAAGCCTAACTTAGAATACTAAAAGTTTGAAATCAATACATTAATAACATGATACAACTTACCTGTAAAGTTTTTAAACATGAAAGTCACTCCTTTCTAGAATTATCCTTTCCACATTTCAGCTTGTTAATTAAATAAAAAAAAGGGTAAAAAGAAACATTTTAGCTATTGATAAATTTCAATACCGTATATACAATCCAGTTCGTAGAATAGTTTGTTTACATTTTCATCCATCGCTTAGCGTCGCATAAGATAAGAGCGCCATCTGGTTGTACTAGGCCCGATATAATTATGTTTCTACATTTCGCGGCGGTCCCGGTACAACCGATCGCAGCAAGTACAGCCGAGCTGCATCTAAACTATTACTTTAAAATCAAAATTTACTAATTGTAGTCAATTTTGATGATTTATTTTGCTAATTTTCTTAAATGTAGATTATAATCGCAAATGAAGATAGAATTTTCACAGTAAGTAAAAAAATCTCCAATAAATAGCAAACCTGTTGCAAGAAGCACAAAAGAGAGGAGGACGGGGGAGAGGAACTACTCAAATCAACTAAATCTGACAATGGTCGACCGAGTACCGCTAGACCCTTACGAATTTCAATACGGCTGCATTTGTGAAATCGATGTACTGATCGGCTCATGATGAGTGAGTGGGAGAGGGAAACGTGCATTTCGTAACATTTTCTCCGCCGAATGGAAATAGTTTCCGCGATAAGATTACACATATATTTTCTTGTTATTTCTTAAATTAATACTAAAACTTATAATTAATCTATTTTGAAACAGGGTGCCCCGTTATAAGTACGTTAAAATAAGTTTTTTTTTTTTTTATTTTTTTTTTTTTTTAATATTTTCTTTTTCAAATATTGAATCATTTTGTAATTATTGAAAAAAAAAGTTTGAGATTAAGATTAAAGAATTTCCTTTTGTGAATGATTATGGAAGGGGGGGAGGCGATTCACTATTCCGGTTGCACTAATATTTTTCTACTACATGCCGTCGCTGATGTTATCCATAAGAACGCATTCTATTAAGTTTTGGGAAAGAGAAAAATTTAATCAATGACACAGAATCGATAGTTATCTTCGTACTGATCAAACACAATGAAAACTTGATTTGAGCTCAAAATCGCTTATAGACTGAGAGGCGACTGCAATTTTTGGACCTCATCGAATATCATTCTGAATTTTTTATAAAAATTGGAGAAAAGTGAGTAGATTATGAATCCACTGGTCTGCCGTGGCAAAAATGGCCGAAACTGGTGAAAAATCGACTTATAATAAGTTGAACTAAATCTAAATGCGCCATAACTTGCCAAATAATGAGCATTTTTTTTTATTTGGTAACCCTCACTCTTTAATTAAGAAGGTTGCAGACGATTCAGATGTGTGGCTATGGCTTACTTGCAGCTTTCACAAATGAGCCAAATTGGCAATAAACATTACGTCACGGATGACGTAACTGATGTCGCCAATTTGGCTTACTTTTAAAAGATACTAGTTTTCCGAGCCAGAGATCAGAAATCGTTTGCTCTTTTTCTCATTGAAAATCAAAATGCAGTGGGTTGCCAGACGAAAAAGTTTGTTCTGTTTTTGGCAAGTTATGACATATTTGGCAATCAGATTTTAGTTCAACTCATTCCAAGTCGATTTTGGATCAGTTTTGGCCATTTTTGCCACGGCAGACCAGTGGATTCGCAATCTACTCACTTTTCTCCAATTTCTATAAAAAATTCAGAATGATGTTCGATGGGGTCCAAAAATTGCAGGCGCTTCTCGGACTATTATATAAGTTGCAAATGCACAGATAAGTTGGCAATGAAAATAAAGGATTCACATTAAAAACTATATGTATGTGGTTTAATTTTTTTTTTCCTCTTTTTTTATATGACATGTGTTTATAATGAATGTAGGTGAAGTCATGTTTTCCCGTAATTTCTTGATAATAAAATCAAACTTTTTAAATTGGCTTTCAAATTATTTCTTATAAAACAGATTAATGGAGCTACGAAATTTTTTTATTTCGTTTACCGATAACAGAAAAAAGTTTCGATTGAGATCCATTTTTTTATCCAAATAGTTTTACTTTGATCTTTCTAGAAATTGAGCAACCTCCTTATACCCTATGAATAAATTCCAAAATTAGTAATTTTTATTCCAAACTATAATGGACAATTCCCGCATTTTTTTTTTATTCAATTCTAAATGTTCCGAAAAGGCCATAAACATAAAAAATTCTGCTCAATGCGCTTTTTCTTTTTTTTAATTTGCGATCAAAATTACCTTGTTAGAGGTTGGCGAGAAAACGACTCATTTCGTTGGCGTTGAACGTGACGTAAAGAGATCTCCGACATCTTGGATTGAAATGCAGCAGCGGAAACCAGACTTGCAAGTTTCTCGCAAATCACGCCAACCTATACGGAATGTGGCAATGGTCTACCAACGCTAACTTTTTTAACAATAACTTTTTGGCAGAAACCTCACGATAACCATAGAAACGCAGGGATTTCTTTACGTCACGAAATTTGTTGACTGTTTTGATCGGACTGGTTTTGGGGCATTTTCTTTTCTTAATATTTAAATAACTAATTTTTTAAAGAACTTTTGTTTAAATATTTGGAATCGGAAAGAAATTCTTCATAAATATGTACTAATTTCACTCGTTTTAAAAAAATGCGTGAATTGTCCATTCTACTTTAAAAGGTCATTACTTTAGTAATAGACATATTTCCATGTATATCTATAAATAAATTCCTTCTAAAAAACATCAACTGATGTTTCAAAAAATCCTCTGCTCTTAAATAATCCTGTTTTTGTTTTGTTTTTTTAGCTTAGATAATTTGCACTGGATGGAATAAAGAAGCCACACATTCTGATTTTACCAAAAACACTTTAAAACTGAACATAAAAGTTATTATTAAATCCTTTATTAATTTTTAATTACGCGATTGAACGGGCCTGTATTACGCAAGTATTTTGTAAGAGCAACCTGGATGGCAACATGCAACACCTACGTATCTTTTAAATAGATCTAGATGAAAGGTAGTGTAATGCCAGTGTACCAATATCGAATTCCGGCGTGGAGGAGAGGGGGATATTTGATAAATATTCAATAAGTTGCAAGTTAAATGTTTTAGGTTCACTTACAGGGATGAGCATCGATATAGATAAACAACTGGATAGACTGCTCTATTATCAACGAAAAGAGAAAAACGCGCCGGGGATTGCGAAGCTTTGAGAAGCTGGTGGGAAGATTAACCAATCACAGTTCACTTTTATCGTTGGATGGTAATGCGAAAAACTTTGTAAAGTGTTAGAGTATATTTTTTTTTGCACATTATTACTAATTAAGGTCTACTATTGACATTTCTGCTGTGTACAACCCAAAATTTTATTTTCAATCCTCGGCAATCCGTATTTTTTATCCCACCAATTGCATCTGGCAACGGCTTCATTTTCCCAGCGTTAAGCAGTCTATCCAGTTGTTTATCTATATCGATGGGGATGAGAGTGATCAGAGAGCAAAAACGAGGAAATCCAAAAATTCGTTAAGAAACTCGCAGAAGGAATACACAAAAATTTAACAACAAAAATTATGCAGGAAGTATGATTCAATAATTTTAAAGATACAATGAAATTTCTCATACAATATAATAATTACATTTCGAATATTAGGAGGGAGTTAGTGAATTAATCTGTGAGGAAAAGGGAGCTAAGAGGGAAAATCTCTTGTTTATACATGAGGAGAAGTATACTTTTTGCAGGAAAAACTGGTTCAGATCAGAAAAATGCAGTTCCTCATAACAGGGACAAAGAGAAAGAAAATGCTATATAAAAAATCAAAAAGGAGGAAAACTGTCATTCCTGGTCTTAGTTAGAACTAGATACAATACATTTTTGAATAAATATTATGATTGGTAAAAGAGAAACTATACTTGTGTAGGGAAAATCATCAAATATTTGCACAGTATTCATTTTAAATGTAGTTCAATTTCCCCAACTGTACCATTGCGTTAAATATGTGCAGGACAGAACGTGACTTGATGATAAAATTACTAAAAACTGTAGATCACTTCATTTTCAAAATTAGTCAATTTCCTTTGGATGAACTAGTTGGCAACAAAATAAACATTGATTTTGACACTAAATGCAAAATGAAGTTTTATTCCATATCATACACATTGTTATAGATATGTTTCTTACAAATTAGACAGACACGTCACAAAGAAAGCGTACCACAAACTAAAGTTATCTTTTTTGGAGAACCAAATACAAACATACATCTTTTAACCAAGAATATTCTGATAAATGCATTCGGATTTGTCAAAAGTAGAGGTTGAAAGATAAATGGAAGCCACATTTGTCGCACTTTTACATTTCTTACCAAACTTCTATTCAATACTTTGAATTATGTTCACAATATTCCAATACTTTCTTACTTTACACTAATACACAAGGTTGGTATGGTATAAACCAGCTGTTGTTTGTTTTCTCAAAAAAAAAAAAAAAAAAATTTTAAAGAATAATTTACAATTGTATTTTTATTCTTAAAAAAAAAACAATTGTTTTTTTTTAAGAATAATTTAAAATTGCATTTTTATTTGTTTATTTATAAATAGACATTTTAAATTATTTGGTGTTTAAGTAACTACTAGTTTTAACCACAAGTTTTTCATTTCCAAGATATTTTTTCAAAAGGAATTTATTGAAAATGTAATACTAGTTATAGAAAGATGGCGAATGCAAGAAAATGATATAAAAAGTTTAATGCTGATGTATTGAAGGAAATTTAAGTAATTCTTACTGCAAAAGCAACTACAGCAAACGTTGAGTGAATTTTTTATTCTTTTGGAGCTGTACAATTGTTTCATAACAGACTGGGTTTAGAAAAAGCAGCAAAACTTGTTTTCTTATTCGAAATGTCAAATCCTAAAAGTTAAATCTTATTTTTTTTAAACGGGAATAAATAAATAAGAATCTAGTTTTTTCTATTATTTTTTAAGAAATAATTCACTAATAGAATTGCACATTTTTGGTATAACATGATTGAGTTTTGATTTTGTAAATTAAAATTTATATGAATAGAATAAGTTATAATCTATTTTAAAATAAATCTTGTAGTTAAAGTGTATTGCACAGTAAGTTTTTATATTAATCTAATAGATATACTGTTTTTTAATTATTCAGAATTATTAATTAAACTTAAATTATAGGTTGCATTTTTAATTTGTTTCTGAAATAGAGGTTTTGTGCTTCAAAACCTATTTCAGAGCCTTAAAATATCATTTTGAACTATATATCACCATTACTGATGAATCTAAGAGCAATATTCCATGCATTATGAAGTAAACAATTACTATTGTATCATACTGTATACATTGAATTTAAAGAATAGTATCACTAAATAAAACAATAAAATTTTATATGATTTGAATGTCTACTTAAGTAGCAACAATTGTTTATTTACTTAGTTTAAATTATCTTCAGAATAAATATTAATTGTTACTTGAACATTAATTATAAATAAAATTTTACATTAACTAGGATAAATATGTATCTATGTAATTAGAAAAGGATTTAAAAAAAAAAAAAAAAAAAAAAAAAACGGTTTAAACCAAAAAAAAAAGAAAGTAAAAAACTGTTTTTTCCCCCAACACAGCTAATACACAACTAAATACATTGCAGCACAGCGTTAATTAAACATTGTCTAACTAAGAAAGGTAAGATATAAAATATTAAGCCTTTTGAAATATTTACCCTTACAGAAAACATATTAATACAAACAAAAATAACATATTTGAATAAAAATTATTGTTGAAAATGGCTGTAAATTTTAAACATTAAAGAAAAATATTATTGCAGTTTGGTAAAACAAAACATAAGAACTCCTATAGTTTTTCTAGATTTTTATTTATTTTTATTAAGAACGGTACAAATGTATAAATTGTCAGTTAGAATAGAGAATAAATCATAAATGGGTGAACTTACGTGAAATTCAATAATAATCACACAAAAAAAAGCACTATCAGTTAGTCTTTATTTTAAATGCTACTTTAAAAAGCAAAAAAAAAAAAAAAAAAAAAAAAAAAACAACTTACAGATTGAACTGGTATTGGGCCAAAGGAAAAATGCAATCCTTGAAATATTCTTTTCATTAAAAAGTCACTAAGTATACTGAGGCATAGATTGTCCTCCAAAAAGAGTAGGTCTGCAATTGCAACTCAATAAAAATGTTACACAATGTAGTCTGGGCGCTAATGTCGAAAAAAGTGGTCCCGTGGGCCACTTCATGATGCAAACATGTGGGTGGTGTCATTCTCTTCGTATGAATGCGTAGAAAATGAATTCCGATGGTGGGTATCTGGCATCCGGGTATGAGTGGCGCTACAGTCGAAAATCCAAAATGGCCGCCTCCTTACCATCTAACGTAGGTTTTTGCCGAATAATGGCTTCCCAGCTCATTTTATCAACTAGTTGACTATTAACAAACTTGTAGGAAATAAAATTTCCTTTCCAATGGTATATAACACATGTATGTTAGGTAAAATTACAAAATTCACAATGACCGCTGGATCACATTTTTAAGTACGTTTTTCAGGTTGATTGGTTGGTTTGTGCGCTCAATGACATATATTTGTGCACAATAACGGCTAATCAGTCCGGGACATTCAACTTAACGTGGATGCCGAACCACAAATAAATTCCATGCCTAATCCGAGATTCGAATCCGGTACCCTTAGCATTCGAAGTTAGAACTCTGTCCACACAGGACTTCATAAAGTATGCCTTTGATCGACTAAACTCTTCAAGAATGATTCTACTGTACTTGATGGGTATTCAAGTACAGTAGAAGATTTTACAGACTTGATAGATATGGAGAGATTTAATATAGTGCATACAACTATATGGCATGAATTGCAGCAAGGAAAGTGGGTAGTCAATGAAACCAAAATATTGTTTTACGCTTTAGGAGCCGATGAAGCTCTGGAGCACCAGAACAGAAAACTTAGTGTCCGTGGTGGACTTACAGGCATCACTCTAAACGAGAATGCTCGTACAAGATTTTTTCTGGCAGATCCGGAACTCACAATAATAGCTGTAGCAACAGAAGCAATGATTAAAAATGCCACCCCAAATTAGGGATGAGCTTAACAGTTATTGTTAAATAACTGCAGTTACATTAAAATTATTAGGAAATAACGAAATATTATAACCGTTATCCGTTATTTTTAAAGTAAAAGGTAAATAAAAATAAATACATGGAATAAATAAAACATACCTGTTTCTCTACAACATTCTCTTTAGATATCAGTTAATCGATTTTAAATTAGAACATCTTTCAATATAAATTTGTAAAAATATCAAAATAAAAGAAATCATTTATAGTTTTGAGGTTATTTTATAAGAATTTTTATTTTTATTTTTTTATTTTTATGATTTAACAATAAATTGGAGAAAGAATTTACAATACAACATAATTCATAACTGATACATATAAAATAAAAGTGATTTTTAAATGAAAACACATTTTTAAACATTTTACGTGCACAGGCTTTAAAATTATTACTTACATATAAATTTTATGTAATATTGTGAGAAAAATGTACATTTTCAGAGGAATCTTTGAAGTATAAAAAATATATGTTTTAAATATAGGGATATTATTATTATTTCAATAACTATATTTTTGAAATTATTGTAAATTAATTATGGCGCGTTAAAACTATTTATAGAAATTATGTATTTTATAAATAATTGTGCCGTCACGACCACATATATGTATACATAAATTCATGAAATAAAAATTTATAAACAAAAATTATAAATTTAAGTTACGATATTAAACCCGAATAAAAATATTTTTAATAAAAAATTTGAAGTAAAATTCAAATATTATAAAGTTAATCAAACTAAAAAAGATGAATGTCATGTTTATTTAAAAAATTCAATTCATAATTAATCAAGAAAAGCAATTTTAAAAATAATAAATTCCCTTTATTTAGTTCAAATTGAAAAATGATCATAAAAAAATTAAAAACCTCTCAGGTAATGCGTTAAATATAAAAAATATATGTATAAACAAATTTTTGTTTAACATTAAAACCTATTTAACTACGCTCCAAATTTACTACACAATCTTTTGATTATATAGATTTGAAATTAGAAGCTTGCTTTACAAGGAAAAGAACATAATTTATTTTCCATCAAAAGGAAAAACTCAAATCCTACGCTCTCTTTATTTTTTATATATAGTATCATTTTCTTATTCCAAAACAATAACGAAAAATTTTCTTACCTCCAACCAATACGAAAGAAACACAGCGAGTCTTTAAAAGTCTCATAAGAAGACTGAAATGAAATGCGAACGAACGTTCAAAACCTCTCCCACCAAAGGAATTCTTGTAACATAAAAAAAAGAGCCTTCCGCAAAAACACGCATGCATTTCTTCCTAAATCCTTAATCCTAATCCCCCACCTTCTTTAACCCCATCTCTGTCATTTAAACCCAAAGAATGTTGCGTCAGATACTCCCCCCCCCACATTCCTCTTCACCCCACCACTCATAATGTGCATCCAAATAAAACTGAAACATGTATTCTGAAACCGAGATATAAACTATAACAAGAAATTGGTGCTAAATTAGAATTAATTTGAATAAACACGAAAATCATAACGAACTGACAAAAATCAACGGAAAAAAAAAAAAAAAAAAAAAAAATCGAAACGAAATTTAAAATACCATCTTGAAAAGCAGCGCTAACAAAGAATGGTCCAAAAGTTATTCCAATACAAAAACTTCTGTCAATATCTTATAATAGTTATATCTACTTTTATTGAAAATTATGTCAATATCAACTGATACCAATCGGACACGTTAATCAATTCAGACAAGTTATTTCGATGGATACAGTTAGTTATTCCAGGAATAACGACCAGGATCCTAATATCAGAATCACGATAAAAAAATATATTTTTTCCGTTCACCGTTATTAGAAAAATATATTTTTCCGAATCACCGTTATTAGAAAAATATATTTTTATTTCGTGATTCTGATATTATGATCTTCAATAACAGAAATATATGGACATACTAGCGCCATCTATTGCATTTATAATAAATGAATAACTGTTACTTAGAAAATTAGTTAACTGTTAGTTCGCGTGAGTTTAAGTATCAATAACTTTTAACTGTTATTAAAATATGGCTCATCCCTACCCCAAATGCAAAGTGTCATCATGAACATTGCCTATCGGTTCACAAGCGTCAGGATCACAACGTTGAAAAGTTGATAGAGGTTTTTAAATCGATAACCAACCCTTTTAAATGCAACACAGAACATCTTATACATCTGGTGACTAAGCAAGTTCTTCCCGATGATGTTCAAAAAGACTATTGTACAGTTGCTGATATAGGTGAGAGTCTTCTTTCCAAATTCATTGAGGAAGGCAATAAATTATCAACCAACTAACAGTACCAACAGAAAAATCAGTACAATCAAAGCCTTCAGTACAGTTTTGGGCACCAATGAAAAAGACAAAGCTTATGCCTGTAAATCAGCATTCAAAAATTTTAAAGTAATATTGAAGGAAAAAGTGTTTTTTCAATATTTTCTATCAATTCTATCAATTTCTAAACTGATGATTGCAGCAAGAAGTCAGTGTGATATAGATTTGAAGGCAACTTTTTATCGTTATGAAATCTCATTATTGCCACCTGCTTTGTTTCCCCTACATGTATGTATGCATAACTGTTCGTAAAAAAGCAAGTTTATGGGTATCCTGGAGGAGCTTCCTCAAAATCTATATCGTTCATCTTATGAGAAAAATATATTCTCACACAATTTATTTCCAGTAGATGAAGCGGCACAAACTGTTGCAGTAATTGATGGAATGGCAGAGCTGCATTCCATTGATAAACCTAAGACTGGCAAGACTTCTGAAGAGCTTGCAGATCACTTTTTCAGACAAATGTCAAAGAAGTTTGGTATGTACAAAGAGGTTCACATAATATTTGACACCTACAAACAGAATTCGCTGAGGACATCGACAAGGGTGAAACGTCAGGGTGAATCAGTCCATATCCAATACAAAGTGCATCCATCAACAATTATCCTTAAATTAACCATGCACCTGTTACTTTTTTTTTTTACCAGATTATGGACTATGCAGTCATTAATCATAATTTGTTTTCAGTTGGATAAATCATGCAAATGCAAGCCATATAGACGTGTCTTGTCTTGAAACCACGCAGGAGGAAGCAGATACTAAAAAAATTTTGCACAGTATATATGTTGCTTCCAGAGGTATTAGCAAGATTCACATATACTCTCCAGACATAGATGTATTAGTATTGCTCTTCGGAGATATCCAATGCTTCCAAGAGAATCCAGCATTATAGTGGGTAGTAGCAGAAACAAAATTTTATCTTCAGCCAATCTGACATGCTAGGGTGCAATAAGGCTTCAGAATTACCAGGACTTCACTCCCCTTTTGGTGCTGATTTCATAGGATCATTTGCTGGAAAAGGAAAGATTATATTGTAGAATGCTTTATATGCAGCTAGTGATAACATATAGCTGCACTGGGCCTTATGGGTCATTCTGAAACCATTTCCACAGAAATATTACCAACGTTGGAAGCATTTGTTTGTCAGGTGTATGTACCACGAACTAAAATGACAGATATCGGTCACTGGGAAGGTAAGATGGTGGCTCTTCACTAAAAAAAAAAACAAAAGACTTGGGAACATCTTGCACCAACAAAAGCATCTCTCTGTCCAGGTCTTTTGCATGCACACTAACAAGCAATGATTTGGACACAAGATACTCGACAGTATCCTGACATACCTCAACCTATTGATTTTGGATGGTCACTTGTAAATTTGAAATTTGAGCTTATTACGTGTCCAGAACCTTGTGCTCAGCACGGGCTTTTAGAGTTGACTAAATGCTCTTAAATGCACAGAGATGTGCTCATATGGTGGAGATGATGACTTATGTGACTATACTGTTATTGTTGACTGAAAATGAATTATATTAGGGAGGTTAAAGATGTTAATTTAACTTAATGATAAGGACAATCTTAATATTGTTTACACCACAAAAACTATTACACTGTTACACTCTTCTGTAACATTTACATTCCAAGTAATAAAATCTTTGTCGTATCAATTTTGAACTGCCGTAGTTTATTATCAGTCTGTTGTACTAGCCAAAAGTGTCAATGCTTTATTCTATTGCCCAATCTGTAAATATTAACTGTCCGTGATGTTCATTTATCTTACAATATAATGTGGAAACTATTATTAGAGTCCCAAAGAGGTGACCACTAATGGTGTCCTTTTGAAATTTAAATCTTGAATTGACTATGTAAAGGTCTATTACTGTCAGAAAGCTTTTTTATTTCCAAAAAGTTTTCTAATAACCAACATGCTCAGATAGCGTACCCGAAAGCTATTATTCTGAAAAGACGTCCAGGCAATGGTGATGCTGCGGCCATCTTGAATTTTGACTTAGGTAGATATACCATTATAAAAATCATTTTATTTCCTACAGTGTATAAAGCGCACTGAGAAGCTATTATTCTGAAAAACGTTCTGCCCAATTGATGGTTGTGTGGTCAGAGTTCTAACTTCGAATGCTAAGGGTACCGGATTCGAATCTCGGATTAGGCATGGAATTTATTTGTGGTTCGGCATCCACGTTAAGTTGAATGTCCCGGACTGATTAGCCGTTATTGTGCACAAATATATGTCATTGAGCGCACAAACCAACCAATCAACCTGAAAAACGTACTTAAAAATGTGATCCAGTGGTCATTGTGAATTTTGTAATTTTACCTAACATACATGTGTTATATACCATTGGAAAGGAAATTTTATTTCCTACAAGTTTGTTAATAGTCAACTAGTTGATAAAATGAGCTGGAAAGCCATTATTCGGCAAAAACCTACGTTAGATGGTAAGGAGGCGGCCATTTTGGATTTTCGACTGTAGCGCCACTCATACCCGGATGCCAGATACCCACCATCGGAATTCATTTTCTACGCATTCATACGAAGAGAATGACACCACCCACATGTTTGCATCATGAAGTGGCCCACAGGATTACATTTGCTCCCGGACTAATGCTAGAATGTGCTTCATTTCCATGCAAGCAACGCCATGTGACATATTACACTAAAATCTCTCGCTGTACATATAACATAGTAGCTTTCTATAAGTAGGGTGGTGTCTTTTTGACACTTCTCCACTCAGAAAATAAATTGCTGCACAGATGTAGTTTTCCTTTAGTATGAGTGAGAATATGCCTTTTGAGAGTACCTCTAACAGGAAATCCTTTGTTGCACAAATTACATGAATGTTATTTTTCTTTGGTATGAGCGAGGAGGTGATTTCTCAGACGATCCTTTCGAGAAAATACCTTGTTGCATACCTCACATGAATGTGGTTTTTCTTTAGTATGAGTGAGAAGGTGCTTTTTGAGACTACCCTTTTCAGAAAATCCTCTGTTGCACACATCACACGAATGTGGTTTTTCTCCAGTATGAGTGAGGAGGTGACTTTTTAGATAGCTCCTAATAGAAAATCCTTTGTTGCACAAATCACATAAAATGTTGTTTTTCTCCAGAATGAGTGACAAGGTGCCTTTTGAGAGAACCTCTTTCAGAAAATCTTTTGTTGCACACATCACATGAATGTGGTTTTTCACCAGTATGAGTGAGAAGGTGCTGCTTAAGATTACTCCTATCAGAAAATCCTTTGTTGCACACATCACATGAAAGTGGTTTTTCTTTAGTATGAGTGAAGAGGTGCTTTTTAAGATTACTCCTAAAAGAAAATGGTTTGTTGCACACATCACATGAATAAAGTTTTTCTTTAGTATGAGTGAGAAGATGCTCTTTGAGAGTACTACTTTCAGAAAATCCTTTGTTGCACACATCACATGAAAGTGGTTTTTCTCCAGTATGAGTGAGAAGGTGCTTTTTAAGATAACCCCTACAAGAAAATGGTTTGTTGCACACATCACATGAATGTGGTTTTTCTTTAGTATGAATGAGAAGGTGGGTTTTTAGGTGACCAGTTTGAGAAAATTTTTTGTTGCACACATCACATGAATGTGGTTTTTCTCCAGTATGAGTGAGGAGGTGCTTTTTGAGATCACACCTTTGAGAAAATCCTTTGTTGCACACATTGCACGAATGTGGTTTTTCTCCAGTATGAGTGAGGAGGTGCTTTATAAGATTACTCCTAGAAGAAAATGGTTTGTTACACACATCACATGAATGTGGTTTTTCTCTAGTATGAAGGAGGAGGTGCTTTTTGAGATTACACGTTAGACTAAATCTTTTGTTACATACATCACATGAATGTGGTTTTTCTTTAGTATGAGTGAGAATGTGAATCATGAGACTACCACTTTGAGAAAATCTTTTGTTGCACATACCACATGAATGTGGTTTTTCATTATCATGAGTGAGGAGGTGCCTTTTGAGAGTATATCTTTGAGAAAATACCTTGTTGCAAATAATACATGAATGAGGTTTTTCTCCAGTGCGAATGAGGCGGCCTTTTGCCAGATTGCTCTTTTTTGAAAATGCTTTGCTGCACACATCATGCTCTTGTGATTTATCCATTATTCTGTAACAGAACTTGCTTTATAATCACACATATAAAAATTATCACACATTTGAAAACTGTTTGTTAAAGAAAACATGTTACTGGAAATTATATCAGCACATTGTGGAGCTAGGTGCAGTCGAAGGACATATTCAGCTATAAGCAAGGATAATTATGGTGTGTGTCCCCCCCCCCCCTACCCCTTCTCCTAAAAAAATTGTTAGTCCTCCTCTCAATTTTTAGATTTCATAATCTAATAATTTATATTCTTTAAAATTTAAGTATATAAATGTAAAATTTTTAAATATGTTTACTATGTCACTTATAAAGAATATGTTTATATGCAATTATTAAAAAATATCTTAACCCTAGAATTATCGAATAACAATATTTCATCAAAAGCTAAAAAAGGGCAAAATAAAAAAATTTAAAAAAAAATTAAAAAAAAGAACAAATCAAAAAAAAAAATTAAAAAAAATGGGAATTTATTATCAAATTTTTTAAAACTATGAGTATGTATTTATTTTTCTACAATAAAATTAAGAGTTTGAAGAGATTAATTCATGTTCTAAAATCACTGAGCTAACGAATACGGAACTGGAGTGCTGACTGAGCATGCCGAAACTGAATCGCACCCTTTAGCAAGTGTGTGAGTGCATGAAGGAAAGAGAAAAGTAGTTCCTCCCCATAGCTTCATGCATTGATAATTATGGGTGAAGTTTTGGCTCTTCTATTGCAATCAGCAAATTTTATACAGAAACAAATTATTTTTTTTTTCAAATCGAATTCTTACTTCCGAATTCAGAATATTAAGGTATTATTTTTATTGGAAACAATACTGTTCATATGAGAATGGAAGTGTGCCAAATCAAGCAAAAAAGAAATTTAGGTTACAGAATCTAACTTACTTGCAGGCCTGTGCTGGGCCGCCGGGACGTATCCCGGTGCGCCCTCCAGCCTGGAAATTTTGGAGCCCACCTGTTCCGAAACTGACAAGTTTTACGACGAGGCTTATCGTTGATATTGCCGAGCGGCCGGGTTGAGTGTTGCGACTGTAGGCTACTACTGAATGGACAAGTGCGTTTCGTTGGCCCCGTCCACAAACACACTAATTTTTTATATACCAAAATTTAGTGCTCAATTAGTGCATTCAGAATCCACCATTAAAAAATTTAGTGCGTCAATATTTACCGAGAAATATAAAGAAATGCGTGGACAGGGCCAACGAAACGCTAGCCCCGCCCACAAACGCACTAATTTTTAATATCTACCTAATTTTAGTGCTCAATTAGTGCTTTCAGAATCCATCATCCAAAATATTAGTGTGTCCTTACTTTTCATAAAATTCAAGGTTAATTGAGGGTAGGCAGGCAAACTGCTGGCCTCGCCCACAAAAGCAATCATCATTCATTATATGTTAAAATGTTGGTCATAATTAGTGCTTTCAGAATACCCAACTGCCAAATTAGTGCGTCAATATTTTGGCCAAAATCGCCAATTTTAGCTTATTGCCAAATGTACGCAAGCCTTAAACTGATGTTAATTATCCCGCACTAATTGTATGACCGGTGCCAAATTTTAGTGCTCAATTAGTGCTTTCAGAGTCCCCAACTGCCAGAATTAGTGCGTCAATATTTTGGCCATAATTGACTTTTTTGTAATAATTATTCACGAATCACTTCCGTTTTGTTGACCTCGCCCACAGACGCCCTAAAAGTATATAAATTTCTTCTAACCATTCCATTGACTCAAGTTTCTTATGAACGAGCATTTTCTAAAGTGAAACTTATTGAAACCAGATTGAGATCATCTTTGACAAACGAAAATTTAGAATCTTTACTATTAATGCACTCAGAAGCTGATATTTTAAACTCCATAGATTTAGATACTGTTATTGATTATCTTTGCCACTCTAGCTCCGAATTAAAAAGACTTCTTCAGGTTTAGTTTGTAAATTCAATCAAAGAACATTAAATTTGTGAACATATTTGTTTTTGTTACTTTCCTTAAGAAATTAAGAAGTAAATACTGGCAACTTTTTTTGAAATGTATGTAATGTTAAATTATCTCGTCTTAATTTTCTATGTGTGTTCAACTACTACTTTGTCTTTTATTTCACCCTAAGACATTGCAAATATTTGAAATGGATCAAATGAACATTAGAATTCAGCAAACAATACATGGTCATTTTGTTTGACAAATACCAGTACGATATGTGTAAGTGTGATGGTCAGTTCGTACTGTGATCTGTTGCCAGAAAAGCATATTGCACCCAGCGTCACGTGCAATTAACGCTTTAGTTATTATATTACATACCCTCCGGTAGCCCTCCCCCTGCATTGTGCTGGCGCCCTCTGGCCAAGGTCGTCCACCGCCCTAACAAGGGTCCAGCACAGGCCTGCTTACTTGCCATGTTTGGAAGATAGAAATTTCTTTACGGATAATCGGGAAATTGTGCTAAGTATGTGAATTTGATTGCAAATGTATATTTTAATTCTTTGGGGCACAGCGGGATTAAAAATAGCCCACCTTTTAGATGCATGGTACTGCATTTTGAGGCTCTTTTAGAACCACATTGAAACAGTGCAATAGCTGCATATACAATAAGATTTCCGTGCAAAATGGATCTATTGTATTTTCTAAAATACTATGTAAAAGGTTGCCTATGCCCCAAATAAATTTAAATCTAATCAAACTATGCCCGTAAAGTATTAAGAAGAAGCACATGTTATCTTAGAGATTTCAATCCTTTTTTGGAAGTTTTAATTTTTGGAAATAAATGTGGTTTTTTGGGGGTTTTTAAATATCAAACTAACAATGACTTTAATTTTAAAACACTATTTAAAAAAATTAAAATTCTATCGTATTACAGAAATGAAAATAATGTTGGTTGTCAAAAACATTAAAATAAATTATTGATGGTTGGTTGGTTGTATTCAGATTATCTGGCGCCGTCAGCAACACGAGGGCTATAATGCGCCGAAACATTCGTCATTAGACAAGCCAACATACATTTACAAACACCCATGCCAACACGGGACTCGAACCCGCAACCTCGCGGTCTAGAAGCTAGCACGCTAACCCCTGTACCGTTTGGTCGGCAAATAAATTATTGAATCATAAAATAACAATTGATGAAATGCATAGTCAATTTGTTTTCATTCCATTTATTTCAAGTATTGCATTCAAAACGATATAATAGACCTTTAGACTAATGATCTTAAAGGACAGACAATAAATAAAAAGTTTTGCAAATTGTGCACTCGCAAAATGTTTATAGAACTTTAACATATTCTTCTTTTTGAACTTTTTGAGCAATACGTATCTTCATGAATGATGAATGGCTTAGAAACCATTAATATTTGAACTTGTTCATTTTGACTATATGCATTTAGATTCCAAATTTAAAATCAGTTAATTATATTACATTACTATTAAAATTTATGACATCGTTATTAAAATGTATTATATACTCTTTTTTTTTTTAATTTAGAGATACTATGTCTATTAAACTGGGTAGTAAAACATATTTAAAATGGAAAATGTCAATTTCATTGCAATATTAATTGATAAACAAATCCAAAGGGTTAGTTTTACTTTAAGATTTTAATTGAATTTGAATAGCATAAAACCTAGAAATCTTATCATGCAGCTGAATTGAAGTATAAAAATCTTTCCTTTATGCCAGCGTTCGCAACTAACTTATAGAGACGGGCCGCATGACTTATATTGGGACTTTCCGTGGGCCGCAGATTTATACCAAATACGCCAATGAATATATTGCTTTATTACACATGTTCAATGTTAGAAATGTGATAATTACTAAAGATTCAACTATATAAAACAATTTTGAAAAAAGAAACAATAATTTAACTTTTTTTATATTAATAAAATAACAATTGATATTTGATTCTTGTTTCAAATAATTAAAAAAATAATTTTCTTTACATCGTAAATCAAAGTCATAAAAGAAGTTAATCTTTAGTGACAATATTACAATGTGACTTGACATAAACTCAAAATCAATAAAGATATTTAAACCATACCTCCTAAATCTTCCATTTTAATCGTTGTTGTGAGACGATGACGGCCGCTCCACTTTTCACTATCTACTTTGCGTTTAAAACTAGTCTTCGACCATTATTGCACTGGAGTCATAGAGATCGCGATACTTCTTTTCACATCAAAACAAAAGAGGCCAGTATGCATTAAAACCCCCAAATCCTGCACATCACATTCAGAAAAGCAGAATTTGAATTGTGCCATTCACGAGTCGAGGAGGTAGGGTATTATAAGTACAAAACTAAGCAATGCGAAAGAATGTGCCATTGGTAATAATTCAAACTATTGCTTTTTTTATTATTTTTGGCAATCTCAGAAAAAACAGACTTACTGACTCGGGCCAATTAATGGAATACATGGTTTTTGGTAGTAAATACATACTATTGTAGACAAATTAAAAAAAATTCCTCAAAATTTGATTTTTTCTCTTCTGTACTGCAGGCGTGCTGCCTAACAGGCTGTCGCTGCTTTATACTAATTAAATTATCTATACTAATTCATTAAAATTAGCTATGATAACTAGTACTGCACACTATACACATTGTTTATGCTCAGTTATTACATCCTTATATTTTTTCAAGAAAATATAATTTATTGATCAGTTATTGAAGTAAGTTCAGAATATGCCAAAAATTGCTACATCGTATGGTTACCAGATCCTAACCAAATTATTGCAGACATTCGATATCGATATTGTAATTTATTTTTCTAAATATTTGAATGCAATTTGTGTCAGAAGTAATATTCAGTTTCTATTTCAGCATATCATAATTGGAATTGCAATTTCATGTTCAGTAGTTTATAAAATATATTAAAAGATAAATTTAAATACTTTTATGGCGCCCACCAATATCACACCTCACAACGTGTTGTGCGTGCAAACACCAAGCCTCAGTTCCATATGCTAACGCCAAGCCTCAAACTGCTTGATCAAAAGAAACTGAGGTGAAGAGAAGAGGCAAGGAGAAAAATATTCTTCCAAACAACACACGTGAACTCTGTGGCTGATCTCAATTATCTAAAAACTAAAAACATTCTGATCCATCTTAAGTACTTAAAACTAATTCTTTAATTATCTAAATAAATATTTATTTAAGTTTACGTCGGTCATACTTCTCCTTTTGTTCTTAATCACGCCAATATTAAGACCACAATACTTTCGATACAATCTTCAATAACAAAAGTATGAATAGGCTTTAACACAAGCTTCGCAGAATACGACATAGAATCGTGCGAAAAAGCAACACAAAGTAAATAAATAAAAGCTCAAATCCTTTCAAAGCAAAGTGAAAAACTCAGACTAATTGAAGATTTCACACCGCATTCTTATTTATATTACCGTGCGAGACATTTCTCGAAATATCCAGTTTTGTTTTAACGATCACTATACGGAAACACTCAAACCTCGTCATTTCCAGATTTATATAAATGTAAACAAGCTTTTTCTAAGCTGTATTGTCGCAGTTAATAAATAAAATAAAATAGAACTTTAAAAGAAATACGTTATAATTTTTGCAGAAAATATGTAGAGATTTTGGCTAACAACATCGCACGCCACTAGTAATTTAAATAGGCAAATCGAAGGGTTTTGCCTTAATGGCTCGCAAGTGCCATGTTTCCGTCCACATCTGCGTTGGCATGGCGGGTCAGTTGTAAAAGATGCCAAAGATGTCATTTGAGTGTTTTCTTTAGCTCAGTGTCTAAAATCTATATATAAAATTATCTTGTGTGCCGCCCAAATTCGGCTGTATTTCTGTGAGCAGAATGGCAATGACTTTAAACATCCAATCACAAATCTTCTAAATGCACTTTATGCATAAATTTCCAAATTCTGTAATCCAGCAAATCACAAAATGTCTTTCGAAATTTGACCAATACATCTGGCAACAGCCAGCAACTTGGATTCACTATATTTTGTTTTTCTAATTATACTGATATGAATTATTGCCTATTTGAAACATATTGCTTTAATAATTAAGATGATGCAGGAATAAATAGATCCAAGATGTGTATATTGCTTTTAAATTGGAATTTTGGATAAACCAGACTTTTCGGAAAAATTATCGGCTGGAGCATGTTCCGGAGGTTAGTAGAAAGTTTTACTGTACCACTTTTTTTTTGGCAATTTGACCGCCAAGCTGAATCGACATCAAACTACAGGTTTTCAAAAATGAATTCCAAGTTAGAATGGAACCACATTGGTGCCAGGGTACCCAAAATTGAAAAATAAAAAGTGATTACTGTAAAGCACATTCTAACCATTCCTGGTGCTGTGGATAATATAATTTTGACAACAAAACTTTATTTTGTACACAATTAAAACAAATCAGATTTGTTTAGATTCGGCAAATAACCATAACATATTTTATGTGAACATTTTCCGGATATATGCCTATAAAAACTGAGCACAGAATTTTCCTTAAGAATATTAAGGTTTTTATGTAGTAGAATGTATAAGTAGAATGAATAAGTAGACACAGTAGAATGAATAAGAACTTCAGCATTACGGATAAACTAGAATTTAACTTTTTATAATAATATATTCATTCAAGTTATGATTTACCGTATGTTGCCTCTTGGCAACTTTCAAACAAAGTTGCTCAATTGAAAATGAAGTCAAATGACTGTGCAGCCCAATCCAAAATAGCGTCAAAACACCATGTTACTAAATATAAACGGTCACTGGGGTTGCCGCAAAACCAAGTCGCCGGGTTGCATTCAACGCCAAATCGTCAACTTTCAAAAAGTCGCCAAGTGGCATCGTGCAGTAAGTTTGAGCCTATATTCATTTTTAATCAGTGCAAAATTAGCTATTACAAATTGAAAATCGTTAAAATAAAGAATACTGTCACTGCTTAATGCGTCTCGACATAAGCAGTAGAATAATGACGTGGCAAGTATTAAAGCTCTTCATAAACAATAAAACTTTTTCAGTTTCATAGCACAATATCACTTTGCAAGGATTTTCTTAATTATGCATCTGAAATAGCATTTAGCTAGGGCATATTTTAATTGCCTGACTTTGAGGCGAGCATGGTTAAGCAATTAAGCAATGGCCTAGCAATCCAGGGGTTGGCAAGCGTTAACAAGCAGGGGGAAGATCTCCTAGTCTAGTATAATCATAATACTAAAATCATGTATTCTAGTATAATCATAATACTAAAATCATGTATTCTAGTATAATCAGAATATTTAAGTAAGAAATAGTTTGAGTATTAAAATTTATTAAAATATGGTTCTGTCCCCAAAAATAAAACAAATAAAAATTAGCAAAACTAGGATGCAATTACAATTTCATTATGTAAATTTCAAAATGTAACAACAAGTAAAGTAGAAAATTTCCATTAAATCATTAAAATCTTTGACATGATTCCAAAGTGTATATCCAAAGTCTTTTTTTTATTTGACTATTTTTTTTTAATTATTAAAATGTTAAACTATTCCTTGTTTTGTGAGTGAAACTTCCCCTTTTACAATCACAAAACAAAAGTAATAAATTACTGCAGTAGATAACTAATTTATAAAACACCATTTATATTTTAACTTTCAAGTTTTTAAATTTAAAAGCAAATGTCAACAACTGTGGTTACTAAGGTAGATCCCGATCGTAGGCCTAACCAAGCTTAGTTGTCCCATTTATTAAAATGTTGTACAGTTTCCAAAAATGATTTTTTTAATTAAGTGAGACTTTAATCACATTGTACTAAAAAAAATTTAGTAAAACAGGGGGGGGGGGGTATTCATTTAGAAATATTATAATTTACTTGAATGAATATCTAACAGTCTAACTAAAAACATTAAAATGAAATGTAAAAGGCAAACTAAAACATGGCATAGTTACTACTTGCATAATAACATTTGACACAATAAAATGTAAAATTTATTTAGTTGTACAGATGTAGTACAGGGAATTTCCTTGGCAATTTTTTTTTCCGGATAAATGCTATTTCCAGCAACGGGTTACATTTTAAGTTGTATCATTACTTAAATTTTAACTTGGTTAGCATGTTTTTAATAGTGGCGCATTTCTGATCGATAAGTCTTGCCACTTGTTCCAGAGGTTTGTAGAAATTTATTCAGAATTTTTTAAACGCTTCAGAGCTAAGAAATGGTGAGCTGTTCCCAGCAAAACCTCAAAATTATATAGGAGTTCATATAGCATACTTACAAGAAGCAGCCCATCAGAATACCAACAATATAAGAGTCTTCTTATAGGAAAGAGTTTTAAAACATCCCAGGATCATTTAAAATCTTATGAGTCCTGAAAGATACACCACAACACAGGATGTAATCAACTTCCTCGAATCAACAATCAAAGCCATTTTTCAGTGAGCTAAAGCTAACAGCTAACTGGTTACTAGTATTGAATCGAGCGTCAATAAAAGAAATTCAAAATGAGAATTTTAAATTGACGTCGCAGTCAATTGCTCTTGTAAATACCCACTTCAATTCTGGTGTACTATGCTTGTTGCTGGCTATGACCCTTCCAGTTATTTTGCGTGGAGTTGGTGTTTGAACATTATACCTGCTCACGGCTGCAATATTTCAGAAGCATGCTCAATTGTACTTTACCTTCTTCCCAAGTTTCCTTTCATAAATTCTCGAACGAGAAACCAACTTCCAACCATGAAATGTAATATCATTATTATTTTTAGTATAATTACTGTCAAGCAAAGGTCGCTTTTACACGTTTCTATTTCCTTACATCAGACTTACCAGCTTTTACTCACTATCAATTATTCAATTACCAAGCTTACTTTAAAAATGTTCAATTTGTTTACATTTAACGAATGAAATTATCCTTTTTTAAGGTTAATTAGGCAAAATTTCTGGAGTGCTAATTAATTCACTTGCAATCTTTCAATTGAGCTTGATACTGATGATCGAGAGACTCGATGTGTCTTACAACTTACAATTAATTCAATGAAGCTTTGGTGACAAATAAAAAAAATTGTAAATAGTTCGGAATGGGTATTTTTTTCGTAGTGGTCCAACACTTCAAGACTATGAAAACTCGATCTGAGCTCAATAAGTTGCAATTGCACATAAAAATTGGGAGTTGCATATAAAAAAATTCATACGAAAACTTAGTTTTTACGGGTTATATTATTAAATCCCTTATATTAACTTCGATTTTGTTAGTAAATTTATGGCATGTAAATCTTTGGACCAACTAATTAACCCACTTGCAGTCATCTAATCGAGTGAAACGGCAAACATATTCGTTTTCGATCAGCGATAGCTCGTAGCGTACAACCGGGCGGCAGATCGCAAAAAGTACAGCCGGGCTGCATCTAAACTATTACTTTAAAATAAAAGTTCACTAATTGCTAGTCAATTTTGATTATTTATTTTACTAATTTTCTTAAATATAGTAGATTACAATCGCAAATGAAGATAGAATTTGTACAGTAAGTAAAAAAATATCCAATACATTGCAAACCTGTGGGGGGGGGGGGGTTCTGCTCAAATGCTCAAACCAACTAAATCTGAAGATGGTCGACCGAGTACCACCAAAGCCGAATTTTACTTTGGGTATATACTTGTAAATTCGATGTACTGATTGGCTCATGATGTGTGAGTGGGGGAAGAGAAACGTGCATTTCTTAGAATTTTTTCGGCCTAGTTTCAGTTATAAGTTTACAAGTATATTTTCTTATTACCTCTTAAATTAATACTAAAACTTATAATTAAACCATTTTGAAATGGTTGCGTGGCACTAGCCGACGTGTATCGAGCCAACAGGGTAAAATGATACCACTAGCGCACAAACACCTGTTTATAAGGGGAAGGAAATCCGCTACAAGGTAACATGGTACCAGAAGCGCACAAACTCTAGTTTCCCAGGGGCTCACTTCTTCATTTTACAGGAGCGAACAAACACAGATTTATTCAACTAAGTAAACGATAGGTTTTCTTTATTTTAAAGATACAAATCTCCAAAACTGTATTTTTTTGCGGCTAAATTTGTTACTCAGTGTATGCAGTACATATTAATAGAACTTACAATAACAAAATAGCATTCTTATGTTTTTATTAGATACTAGGTTTTTAAATTGGAGAGCCGATTCATATTTCTTATGATGATTATGTTCTGTTTAAATTAGAAATTTCATTCCGTTGCATTTTTGTGGCTTATTTTAAATTCTGTGGGTTGGAGATCCCTCCAATAGATGGCATTCCCTGCTACGGATGTCGCCCCTGGCGGAGAAGTTGTGAAGTAGGAGTACGGGATGACGGAAGGAGAGAGGGGAAGGACATTCTTCTGGAGAGATAGAACGAGAGCGGAAGGTGCTGTGGGGTTTTGTCCCCTGACGATGTATAATAACCTCAAAATATGTTAATTAAAGTTCAATGAACAACTACTGCCTAATTATTCAGCCCCACTAGCCTTCCCACATGGGGGCTCGGCCTAAGGAAAAAATGGAAAGATCTTCGGCCTACAAAAGCCAACGGTAAACCTGCCGCGTGAAAAAATTGTTAGATACGGTCGCCTAGCCGCGGAGTATCAAAAAAGTAAAACTGGACACTTGCGAGTCGTCTCACCTGCACAGCAGCCCATAGAAAAGATTTCCTTATTACAATCAGGCAGAAGCGAAACTACGGAAACTTCCGGAAAGAAACATTTCAACGAATAATGATTTTAAGGAAAATGATATTTTTAAAACTGTTGGAATTTTAAATGATAACTTTTTGGATTTAGTGCACATTAGTGATTTGAGCGTTAGAAAGGAGGTTTCGGACTTAATAAAAAATTACATTCCGAATAAAACGAAGAGTACTAATTTAAAGATGAAAATAATTTTGAAAGACGATATTCCTATTCGTCAACGTCCTAGAAGATTAGCTTTGCCCGAGAAACTGGAGGTTGATAAAATCGTTGCCGAATGGCTTGAAAAAGGGATTATACGAAACAGCTGTTCAGATTACTGTTCTCCAGTGGTCTTAGTGAAAAAGAAATCTGGAGAATCACGTTTAGCAATCGACTATAGGTTGATTAATCGTCGTTTAATTAAAGATAGTTTTCCCCTACCCATTATCGAAGAAGTTCTAGATCAATTAGGGAATAATAAGGTGTTCTCAAAAATTGATTTGAAGAGCGGGTTTATGCACGTCGACGTTGAGGAAGACAGCATAAAATATACTTCTTTCGTGACTCATTCTTCTCAGTTTGAATTCTGTAAAATGCCCTTCGGGATGTCAACAAGTCCGGCAATATTTCAAAGATACATTAACTATGTGTTCAGAGATCTTCTTAAGGATGGAATTGTGCTTATTTATCTTGATGATATAATTCTGCCATCGCTTAATGAACGTGAGAATGTCAACAGTTTGAAGAGAGTGTTAGAAACAGCATCCCAATACGGTCTTGAATTAAATTTAAAGAAGTGCCAATTTTTAAAAAAGAAGATAGAATTTTTGGGACATGTCATTGAGAATGGTACAATCAAACCTTCGTTCGATAAAGTTAAAGCGGTTCAGAACTTTCCCACACCTAAAAATGTAAAAGGCGTTCAAAGTTTTTTGGGATTGACGGGATATTTTCGTAAATACATCAAATCATATTCCCTTATAGCGAAACCATTGAGTGATTTACTTAGAAACAACACTACATTTTATTTTGGAAATGAGCAGCAAAATGCCTTTAAAGCACTGAAAGACATCCTTTCAAAGAGTCCTGTACTTCACATTTATCAACCGGGTGCAAGATTAGAGTTACACACAGACGCAAGTTCTTATGGGTATGGTGCAATTCTTTTCCAGGAAGCGGAAGATAAGAAGTTGTATCCCATATACTACATGAGTAAAAAAACATCGACACACGAAGAAAAATATTCAAGCTATGAATTAGAAGTTTTAGCAGTAATTGAAGCTTTGAAGAAATTTAGAAACTATTTATTAGGCACTAAGTTTAAAATAGTTACTGACTGCTCCGCATTTAAAATGACCATGAGCAAGCGTGATTTAACACCAAAAATAGCCCGTTATGCACTTATACTTGAAGAGTATGACTACGAAATTGTACACAGACCTGGTACTCGTATGAAACATGTTGATTCTTTAAGTCGACATCCTGTTTTGATAGCTACGTGTGAAGACATAACACGAAATATCGCCGCTGCACAAGCAACTGATGAGTACATCCAAACAATCAAAGAGGCCTTAGAAGAAGGAAGAGTAAACAACTTCGTCGAGAAGAATAACATTTTGTATAAGGTTGTCAATGATAGAGAGCTACTGGTAGTACCACAAGAAATGCAAGCAGAGATTGTGAGGAAGACTCATAGTAATGGACATTTCGCTGCACAAAAAACAGAAGAAATTTTGAAGCAAGAATATTTTATACCAAAGGCAAGTAACATCATTGAAACAGTCATAGCAAACTGCGTTGAATGCATACTTTGCAATGCGAAGAAAGGAAAAGCAGAAGGATTTTTAAATCCCATTTCGAAAGACAGCATTCCTCTACATACTTACCATGTTGATTTTGTTGGACCCCTACCTTCTACAAACAAGCAGTACAAACATATATTTTCTGTTATCGATTCTTTTACGAAGTTTGTATGGTTTTACCCAGTGAAATCTACATCTGCCAACGATGCCATACAGAAATTAAAACAACAGCAAGCCATTTTTGGAAGTCCGTCACGAATAATAGCGGATAAAGGTTCAGCTTTCACGTCGAAGCAGTTCGAAGAGTATTGTCAAGAGGAGAACATAGAGCTTATTACCATAACAACTGGAATTCCGAGAGGTAACGGACAGATCGAAAGAATACATGGAACTTTGGCACCAATCCTTGCCAAGCTGTCGATTGAGGAGCCTGAAAAGTGGTTCAAGCACGTCGATAAAGTCCAGCGAACGATGAATTCAACAACAAGTCGAAGTACCAAGAGAACTCCTTTCGAATTACTAACTGGAGTCAAGATGCGAAATAAAGAAGATTTGAAGATTTTGGAAATGCTGGAAGAGGAGAGAATTACAGAGATGATGAACACGCGTGAAATAGAACGCGAAGAAGCTAAGAAGAATATTCTTAAACTACAGGAAGAAAATCGAAGAAACTTCAACAAGAAGAGAAAGGTCGCCCACAACTACAAGATCGGAGACCTAGTAACAATACAAAGAACACAGATGGGGCCAGGAATGAAACTGCGTCCTAAGTTTCATGGACCTTATGAAGTCATCAAGATCAGACCGAAAGACCGATACGATGTGAAAAAAGTGGGTCATCATGAGGGACCTAATCAGACGTCGACTGCGGCCGATCTCATGAAAAAATGGGGACAATAGAAAGTCATAAACTAAAAAACTTTTTGGTTGTGAACTTTTCCTAAGTGTTTTTGAACTCTTTCAAGAGAACTTTAATTTCGAACTTTTTCGAATTTTGAAACTTTTTCAGTGTTTTTTAACTTTTCGAGTGAACTTTGAATATTAGAACTTTTCTAGTGAACTTTTTAAGGTTTTCTTGATAACTTTTCAAGATGTTTGAACATTTTCTAGTGATTTTTTTTAAAACTACAAACTTTTTGGGGAGAATCCTGCAAGTTTAGAACTTTTCATCACATCCTACACCAAATTTTTGTAAAATTTTAGAACATTTTTCTCTCCGTTTTCTTTTGATTCTTTTCAGAATTTGATATCAGGCGAGGACGCCTGCATTGTCAGGACGGCCGTGTGGGTTGGAGATCCCTCCAATAGATGGCATTCCCTGCTACGGATGTCGCCCCTGGCGAAGAAGTTGTGAAGTAGGAGTACGGGATGACGGAAGGAGAGAGAGGAAGGACATTCTTCTGGAGAGAGAGAACGAGAGCGGAAGGTGCTGTGGGGTTTGGTCCCCTGACGATGTATAATAACCTCAAAATATGTTAATTAAAGTTCAATGAACAACAACTGCCTAATTATTCAGCCCCACTAGCCTTCCCACAATTCTGATAAGTTTTTGGTTTTCATATGTTTAGTTTGATTGCTTCTTTTCGAGTTCCTCATTTTCACTGTATTCTGCATAGTTGAAAATTTTACATTTACTAATAAAATGACCTGCACGTTTGCAGTTTTACATGAATGTTCATCTTTTAATACAATCAGAAAGCGAAATTTTCATACTTACCATCCCCATTGTTCTCAATGTTAAGTTCACCACCTCACATATCTATTTTATATCAAATGGAACAATTCCATATTATACAAAACTTATATGTAAGATGATGTTAGGACATATCCATTTATATTAAAGGGATATCATAAGTATGGTGGAAATATTGAAAAAATAAGAATATCCAACGGATGAAATTTTGTTTCGAAAATATTTATAAAAACTTTTTAAAAAAATTATTTAGTAACACTTCACAAGTTTTTACATGAATGTTTTTAAGTTGTTATAACATTATTCTTTATTGCTTATTTTGAGGCTAAATTTAGCTTCAAATACTAGAGAAAAAATTTCTTATTTGTAGAAGGCCAAAACTACTTACTTTGAAAATTTCAGAGCTATAGCCCTTTTAGAAATCATTTTGTAAAATATTTATACATAAATTAAAAAATTAAATTAAAAAAGAACTAAATAAAATTTTAAAATTCTGTTTTTCAAAAATCTAATTAGAAGACCATAACTACTTATGTTGAAATTTTCAGAGCCGTAGCCCTATTAGAAATCGTTTTGTAAAATATTTATTAATTAATTGAAAAAATTAATTAAAAAAAAACTAAGCAAAAATTTAAAATTACGTTTCTCAAAACTACAATTAGAAGGCTAAAACTACTTATGTTGTAAATTTCGGAGCTGTATCTCTGTTTGAAATCACTTTGTAAAAAAAAAAATTAAAAAAGAACTAATTAAAATTTTAACATTCTGTTTGACATATGTACAATAAGAAGGCCAAAATTTCTGATGTTGAAAATTTCAGAGCTCTACTCCAATTTTAAGTAGGTTTCTATAGATCCACAGACTCACACACAGCTTGTTTTATTGTTACAGACTAGCTGAATACCCGTGCTTCAATTTAACATGTGGAATATTTTAGCTAGCTATGAGGCCTCGCGTTGCTGAAATCCGTCATTGGTGTATAGGTCCCAGCTTTTGGCGCTTCTTTCGCAGAAAGGTTCATCGCTACGAAAAATCGAGCACGCTTCGTTCTCAGAAAGTTAATTGACACATAAGCACAGGCTTACTTCACTCGTTGAAAGATTCATTGCTATGCAAGCATAGGCTTGCTTCGCTCGCTGAAAGGTTCATTGCTGCGTAAGCATAGGCTCACTTCACTCACTAAAATATAATTGCTACGGTAAAGCCATAATATTAGAAACCTCTCCCCTGTCGAAGTATAAAAAAAAAAATCCGTTAATACAATAATACAACACCCCTTTAAGATTATTTTTTTAACACGTATTTTTGGAAAGCAAAATATGAAGATCAAAACTACTTATGTTTAAATTTTTAGAGCTCTATGCCTATTTAGAAGTTGCTTTTTGTGCAAATATTAATTAAAAAATTAATTAAAACAAATTAAAATTGTAGCATTCTTTTTGTCGAAAGTCCAAATAGAAGGCCAAAACTACTTGCATTAAAAATTTCAGAACTGTAACCCAATTAGAAATCGTTTTGTGAAAAAATTGTTATAATTAAAAGAAGTAAATTAAAAAACAAATAAAATGTTAAAGTTCTGTTTTTCAAAAGTTTAATTAGAAGGCCAAAAGTACTTATATTGAACATTTTAGAGCAATTTCCCTATTAGAAATCGTTTTTTAAAATATTTATTAAATAATTAAAAAGATTAATTAAAAAGGAACTAAATAAAAATGTATAATTCTGTTTTTCAAAAGTCCAATTAGAAGGGAAAAATGATTTATGTTGAAAAATTTCAGAGCCGTAGCCCTATTAGAAATCGTTTTGTAAAGTATTTATTAATTAATTAAAAAATTAAAAGTGAAAAGTCCAATTAGAAGGCTAAAACTACTTATGTTGAAAATTGCAGAGCTGTATCTCTATTTGAAGCCACTTTGTAAAAAAACAATTAAATAAGAAAATTAATTAAAAAAGAATTAAAATTTTAACATTCTGTTTGACATATGTACAATTAGATGGCTAAAACTTCTTATGTTGAAAATTTCAGAGCTCTACTCCAATTTTAATTAGGTTTCTATAGATAGATTATGGCCATAGACTATACACACACACAGCTTATTTTATTATTATAGATAAACACGTTATGAAACACCTTATAAACACATTTGTTAAAACTATGTATTTTTTCAAACTTTTTATTTAAAAATTTATAATTAAATAAATATTGGAGCCAGATTCACAATTCATTCTTCATGTCTCGCACATCCGTCAGTATAATATCCTTTATTTGCAATAAAAGTCATACTTCTAAGATAATTACAAGTTATTTATGTCCGTTCTAATAACGTCCTAATTAGTCATTTTAATTGTAATTAGCTAATTAAAAAATTAACGGAAGAAAAAAGTTTATATATAAAAATGCATCATTTTTAATTCTGATATACTGCCAAAATGTTTGAAATTAAAACATGAAAATTAAAGAATGGAGATCCTACCCTGAGCACATAAAATAGCAGTTTGTGCGCTCATGGTACCATTCGCTTGATAAATAAGAGGCAACCTTCTCGGTGTCGTGTCACGAGCCGACGTGTCATGAGCGCATCGTACCAAGAGCGCACAAACACCTGCAGTATTTGGGGAGGGGGGGGGGGGAGAGAGTTGCCTCTCATTTATCAAGCGAATGGTACCATGAGCGCACAAACTGCTAGTTTATGTGCAGAGGGTAGGATCTCCATTCTTTAATTTTTATGTTATAATTTCAAACTTCTTAACAGTACATCAAAATTAAAAATGATGCATTTTTAAACGTAAACTTTATTCTTCCGTTAATTTTTTAATTAGCTAATTGCAATTAAAATGACTAATTAGGATGTTATTAGAACGGACATGCGGATGTGCGAGACATGAAGAATTGTGAATCTGGCTTCAATATTTATTTAATTATAAGTTTTTAAATAAAAAGTTTGAAAAAATACGCAGTTTATAACAAATGTGCTTATAAGGTGATTTATAATGTGTTGGTTATCTATAATAATAAAACAAGCTGTGTGTCTGTCTGTGGATCTATAGAAACCTACTTAAAAGTGAAGTAGAGCTCTGAAATTTTCAACATAAGAAGTTTAGGCCTCCTAATTTTACTTATGTCAAACTGAATGTTAAAATTTTAATTAGCTCTTTTGAATTAATTTTTTTTTACAAAGTGACTTAAAATAGAGATACAGCTCTGAAATTTTCAACATAAGTAGCTTTAGCCTTCTAATTGGACTTTTGAAAATCAGAATGTTAAAATTTTAATTAGTTATTTTTAAATTAATTTTTTTAATTAATTAATATATATTTTACAAAACGATTTCTAATAGAGCTTCTCAGAGCCAGCTCTGAAATTTTCCGCATAAGTAATTTTGGCCTTCTAATTAGATTTTTGAAAAAAGAATTTCAAATTTTTATTTAGTTCTTTTTTAGTTAATTTTTTTAATTAATTAATAAATGTTTTGCAAAACAATTTCTACAATTGGGCTACATCTCTGAAATTTTCAAAATAAGTAGTTTTGGTCTTCTAATTAGACTATCGAAAAACAGAATTTTAAATTTTATTTAGTTCTTTTTTAACTAATTTTTTGTAATTAATTAATAAATATTTTACAAAACAATTTCTAATTGGGCTATAGCTTTGAAATTTTCAACACAAGTAATTTTGGCCTTCTAATTAGACTTTTGAAAAACAGAACTTTAATTTTTTTTTTTTTTTTTTTTTTTTTTTTTTTTTTAACTTTAACATATATTTCACAAAACTATTTCGAAATGGGTTACAGTTCTGAAATTTTCAATACAAGTTGTTTTGGCCTTCTAATTGGACTTTTGATAAAAAGAAGGTTAACATTTTAATTTGTTTTTTAATTAATATTTTCACAAAAAGCAATTTTTATAGGCCTAAAGCTCTGAAAGTTTCTAAATAAGTACTTTTGGCCTTCCAATTTTGCTTTCCACAAACAAGTGTTAAAATAATCTTAAAGGGATATTGTATTAACGGGATATTAACGGAGATTTTTTGTTTCTTTATTAAGGCTTTACGTAGCAATTAGATTTTAATGAGTGAAGCGAGCTTATGCTTACGCAGCAATAAACCTCTAAGCGAGCGAAGCGAGCCTATGCTTGCATAGCAATGAACTTTTCAACGTGTGAAGTAAGCCTGTGCTTATGTGTTAAGGAGCTTTTCAGTGAACGAAGCGAGCTCGATTTTGTGCAACGGTGAACCTTCTTCCTATGTGTTGCATTCAATATTTTTTATAATTACGGGCAAAACATATTTTTAATATATATATTTATTAATGTTGCCAATTCGTGTCAAGGAATTTCTTCTGAAAATATGTCATTCCAATGGCAAGAATATATGTTATTTGCGCACGAGGCGTGCGAGAAATTTCATTTTCATACTAGTGCGAAAAAGTTACTTTCCCGCATTCCTCTCGAAAAAGTAATACTTTCGCCACTATATTTGATTCCAAATGATTAAAAAGTTTAATTTTTTGCACGCTGTTACAAAAATTTCTTTTCTTCATTTTAGCTGGAGGTGATGGACTTAGGTTGACTTCCTTTCAAAATTGCTGCCAAATAATAATAGCCTTTTTTGCGTGTCGCCATAATAGCAATTTGTATAATTATAGATGAATCTCATTTTTCTTTTTTTTCATTCAATAACTGAACCGCATCTCACCTTTTCGATCTGCTTGATTTTTTGTAAAACGGAATGCTTGGATGCCCATATGTGGATGAATTAATTAGACTTGTTTGAAACTTCCAAAATGACTGTACACGCGTCTAATTTTGTTTTATATCATTCTCAGTCGAAAAATTTATTATTTCTCCAACAGTTTTACATATGTGATTAAAAATTGCGTTGGATTTATCATTATTAGAACATTCTTTCAAACACAATTCAAAAAGGTCTCTGATTTTGAATCTACGCATACTTACAAATAAGAAGCATTTTCGCTAGTATTCAAAGCTAAATTTAGCCTCAAAATAAGCAAGAAAGAAGAAGGTTGTATAATATGGATATGTTCCATTTGATATAAAATAGATATGTGAGGTGGTGAACTTAAAATTAAAAACAATGGGGATGATAAGTATAAAAATGTCGCATTCTGATTGTATTAAAAGATGAGCATTCATGTAAAACTGCAAACGTGCAGGCCATTTTATTGGCAAATGTAAAATTTACAACAATACAGAACACAGTGGAAATGAGGAACTCTAAATAAAGCAATCAAACTAAACATATGAAAACCAAAAACTTATCAGAATTTAAAATAAGCCCCAAAAGTGCAACGGAATGAAACTTCTAATTTAAACAGAACGTTTTCATCATAAGAAATATGAATCGGCTCTCCAATTTAAAAACCTAGTATCTAATAAAAACATAAAAATGCTATTTTGTTATTGTAAGTTCTATTAATATGTACTGCATACACTAAGTAACAAATTTAGCCGCAAAAAAATACAGTTTTGGAGATTTGTCTCTTTAAAATAAAGAAAACCTATCGTTTACTTAGTTGAATAAATCTGTGTTTGTTCGCTCCTGTAAAATGAAGAAGTGAGCCCCTGGGAAACTAGAGTTTGTGCGCTTCTGGTACCATGTTACCTTGTAGCGGATTTCCTTCCCCTTATAAACAGGTGTTTGTGCGCTAGTGGTACCATTTTACCCCGATGCGCTCATGACACGTCGGCTAGTGCCACGCAACCTTGTAGCGTTACCCCTTCACTGTAACCGTCATTTAATATACTTACCTGTAACCTTAATATATAAGCAGTTGAATAAACGATCTTTATACTAGAAAGACGTCTTGTTAGCCCTCTCCCTATTTAACGCAGAACGCTACATGGTGTCAGAAGTGGTTCATAAAAGTTTAAGATGCCGGACCAAGTAACCGAAAACACTTCTGGATTAAATGTGAAACCGCCCTCGTCGTTGAAACTGAGTGGTGATAACATGGCTTCTGCGTGGAAAGATTTCAAGCAAAGATTTGAATGGTATGCTACTGCCACGAATTTGAATTCAAAGTCTGCAGAGGTGCAAGCTGCAGTATTGATGACAACTATGGGAGAAGAGGCGATACCTGTTTTCAACTCATTTCAACTCAGCGAAGCAGACAGAAAGAATATAGTCGTGCTGAAACAGAAGTTCGAAGATTATTTCGCGCCAAAAGAAAACGAATCTTTTGTGCGGTGGAACTTTTTCAGACTGAAGCAAAATGAAAATGAAACATTTGACGAGTTTCTTACCGAGGCCAAAACAAAGATTACAGGTTGTAACTTTGATACACTTGCTGATGGATTGCTCCGCGACAAAATCGTTTTCGGTGTACATAGCGATCAGGTACGTGAGAAACTGTTGGCCGAAGAAAATTTGACGTTGGTCAAAGCTATACAAATCTGCCGTGTTGCAGAGCAAGCTTCAAAACAGCTGAAAGAATTAAAAGGAACTGATTTAAAAATCGACCGTGTGTTCAAAAAGAAATCGTCGCATGACTCAACCGTTAGCAGGAATGGTGGCTCCGTTTCGCGAAACGAAAATGCGGGAACACAAAACAAAAATGTTAGTTTTGTTTGTAAGCGATGTGGTTCTAAACATCCACCTTTATCTTGCCCAGCATATAAAAGGCGTTGCAGAAAGTGTGGTAAGGTAAATCATTTTGCTAAAGTTTGTAAATTTAAAAATGTATATGTTGTAAACAAAGCTGAAAATGATCTTAATATTCAAAGTGATGAAGCAGTTTATTTGGATACTGTTGCTTTGCATGTTAATTCTGTTACAAATAGTGATTGGTTTGAAAATGTTAAAATTTCAGGTAAACCAGTGCTACTTAAATTAGATACAGGTGCACAGTGTAATGTACTTAGTCTGGATTTAGCTAAAATAATTAATGTGCCCCTTGAACAAACTAAAGTTAAGAAATTAGTTTCTTTTAGTAATCATGAAATGAAAGTAGTGGGTGAAATAAATACTGTGGTTCAGATTAAAAACAAAACTGGCAAGTTAAAGTTTATTGTTGTAGACAGTCATGTTAAACCTATTCTGGGTGGTGAATCATGTGTTGAGCTAGGATTAATTCAGCGTGTCATGTTAACTGAAACTGAGACCCTTCCTGATGATTGGAAAACTCAAATTTTTAATGGGTTGGGGTGTTTAAAAGACTTTACCTATGATATTGACATTGATAAAAATGCTGAACTTGATTTTTCCCCACCTCGAAAGATACCCTTTTCGTTGCAAGATGATGTTAAAAAGGAAATAGATAATATGGTTAAACTAGGTGTTTTAGAGCCAGTAAATAAACCAAGTTATGCGGTTAGCCCATTAGTAATTGTTAAGAAAAATGATAAAATTCGAGTTTGCGTAGACCCATCTAAACTAAACAAGTTTGTTAAGAGACGACACTTCCCATTAAAAACTGTGGAAGAAATAGCGAGTAAAATTAAAGGTGCTAAACATTTTGCACTTTTAGATTGCAAACGGGGATTTTGGCAATTAAAAGTAACTGAAAGAACGTCAAAATATTTAACTGTGAATACACCTTGGGGACGTTATTCTTATAAAAGAATCCCTTTTGGATTGGTATCGGCTCCAGAAATCTATCAACAGCAAATGTCAGAGCTTTTAAAGGATTTTGATAATGTAGAATGCTCTATGGATGACATTTTGATTTTTGAAAATTCTGAAGCAAAATTAAATGAGCAGGTTGATAAAGTGATGAAGAGGTTGTTCTTGGAGGATTAAAGCTTAATAAAGAAAAATGTGTGTTGTCTGCTAAGAAAGTTAAATTTCTAGGTCATATCTTAAATGAAAATGGAGTGTCCCCAGATCCTGAAAAGGCTAGTGCAATTGATAAATTGAAAACCCCGTCTAATATAACTGAGCTTCGTAGGTTTTTGGGTTTAGCAAACTATTTGGGTAAATTTATTCCACATTTTTCGCATATTAGTGAGCCTTTAAGAAAATTGCTAGAAAAAGAAATTGAGTGGGAATGGTCAGAATCTCAGGAAAATTCCTTTAAAAAGATCAAACAACTTGTGTCATCCGCACCAGTGTTAGGTTATTACGATGTAAATAAACCTGTAACAGTTACTGTAGATGCAAGTTCAACAGCGTTAGGTGCAGTTCTCAGTCAGAATTCTAAGCCCATTGCATATGCTACCAGATCTTTGTCCAAATCTGAGAAAAATTTCCCCCAAATTGAAAAAGAGGCATTGGCTATGCGATTCGGGTGTAATAAGTTCCACCAGTACATTTATGGTAAAGAATTAATGATAGAAACTGATCATAAACCATTAGAGTCCATTGGTAAAAAGTCAATTGTTCAGGCTCCACCTCGACTGCAACGCATTTTTTATGACATATTGCAATACAATCCTAAAATTGTCTATAAGAAAGGAACCTCAATTCCTATTGCTGATGCGTTGAGTCGTGATTGTGACAATACTGAACAGGGACACTGATGAAGACACTTGCATTGTTCATGTAGTAGTGCCGATGTCTGAAAACGCATTAAAAGACTTTAAGCAAGAAACAAAAAGTGATCAAGAACTGGTAACTCTGAAAAATGTCATTCAAGTAGGATGGCCAGATAAATGTGCCGATGTGCCACGAGACGCACAAAAGTACTGGAACTTTAGAGATGAACTATCAATACATGATGATCTGCTGTTTAAAGGAGAACGAGTGGTTGTACCAGATGCCTTAAAAAAGAGACTCCTCGATCTGTTGCATCAAGGACACTTAGGAATTCAAAGTTCTCTGAGAAGAGCTCGTGATTCATTTTACTGGCATGGAATGACCGCTGCTATTGAGGACATGGTAAAAAAGTGCAAAGTCTGTCAAGAAACACAGCCAAACAAGCCGAAAGAAACAGTGCTGATAAAGCCAATCCCTGAATATCCATTTCAACGAGTAGCATCAGACCTTTTTGAATTCAACAAAAGGCAGTATATTGTCATTGCCGACAGCTACTCTGGATTTTATGATTTTAAGAAATTGAATCACTCGACTTCGAGAGAATGCATCGAAGCTTTAAAGAGATGGTTCTCAGTGCATGGTATTCCAGAGATTTTTGAATCAGATAACGGTACACAGTATGCATCGAAGATTTTCCATGAGTTCCTGGATAGCTGGGGAATACAAAAACGGAGGTCAAGTCCGTACCATCCACAGTCAAATGGACTTGCAGAAAGGGCAGTTGAAGCATCCAAAATAATACTCAAAAGGTGCCGTAAAGACAACTCTGATATTTCCCTGGCTCTGCTGAATCTTCGTAATACTCCACGGGAAGCAGGCCTCATGTCCATCAATCAACGCCTGCTGAGCAGAACAACAAGATCATTGCTGCCATCTACGATAAATTCTCTCAAACCAAGAGCTGTTGAAGATGGCGCTGAAACACTGAGACTCATCAGAGAGAAGAAAACTCAAGCTGCTAATCGGCACATCATTCACCAAAAGCCACCAACACACAATCCTGGAGATATTGTTAGAGTTCAGGCTGGACCAAGATTATGGGTAGGAGGAAAAATAGAAAAAATGGTTAATCCAAGATCTGCCATTGTCAAGGTTGGAGACAAGAGCATTCGACGCAACACAATCCACATTCAACCAACATCTGCAGAGCTAGCTTCACCTTTCAAGAGCTCTCTGAATTTTCAGTCTAATTCATCCTGTCCAGTTGCAGCACCAACTCAAGAAAATTTAAGAGAGGTTGTACATTCACCTCCACCTCCTACATTGCCCAATTCTCCAGATGTACATGTGCCATCAAGTCCAATACGTACCAAATCGGGACGAGTCATCAAACCAGTGAAGAGACTGAACTTATAAACTTTATTTATATTTCCTACTTATAGTGCTTAATTAATTAAGTTTTAATGTTTCTTTAAAATGTTTAAAAACTAATTACTTAAATGTTTACATTAATTTTATAAATTGGTAATTTCTAAAATTAAAATTTTAGGGGAGATGTAGCGTTACCCCTTCACTGTAACCGTCATTTAATATACTTACCTGTAACCTTAATATATAAGCAGTTGAATAAACGATCTTTATACTAGAAAGACGTCTTGTTAGCCCTCTCCCTATTTAACGCAGAACGCTACAACCTCTTTCTCCCCTCCCAAATACTGCAGGTGTTTGTGCGCTCCTGGTACGATGCGTTCATGACACGTCAGTTCATGGCACGACACCTTTGAAATGTTTGAAATAGGGTGCCCCGTTATAAGTATTTTAAATAAGTTTTTTTTTTTTTCTATTTTCTTTTTGAAATATTGAATCATTTCGTAAAAATTGAAAAGAAAGTTTGAATTTGAGATTTAGATTAAAAAAATTCCTTTCGTGAATGATTATGGAAGGAGGGAGTCACTGTTCCGGCTGCACTAAAAGTTTTTTTTTTTACCACATGCCGCCTCTGATGTTATCGATTATTACATATTGGGATAAATCACACGTGTGGTACTTACATGCAGTAGGTTACACTTCTCTTCTTAGACGAATACAAATGTACCTACAGAATTTATTGAAACCCATTCTATATAATTTGAAGGTACATTGTAAATAAATGTGCAGGTAACAAAGTGACCAAAAATAAATTTTACACTCGATAATTAAAAAAGACACCAAGACTGAATTCTACTGATAGAATATTATGACCATTATTTTAAAAGCAAAAAGTCACCACATTTCAGATATGATTTCACATGTCCTATTAATGATAACTTCGCTATCGATTGAGTTTAAAAACATTTCTCAGTAGTCATTACAAAACTTCTAAATGTCCATTATTTAATCAGGCCCAAAGACAAGTTTTGATTGTGTTCTGCTTCGAAAAAAATATATCGCAAGAGGTATTGGAAACAGGTGATTGTAAACTTTAAATAGCTCCGAATATTTGAGAGTGAGTATTTTATTTTATCAATATTGTGAGGAAAAAAAACCCTTTATTACACTCCTTCGCATCAATACACTTAATAAATTCGTCCCCTTCTCTTCTTCGTCATCAATAATCTAACTCGAATATTTTTCACAACCCAGAGTAGACTTGGCACACCTAATGACTGTGGAGTTAGCGCTCTGGTGTCGCATGCCAAAGTTGGCACGTGCGAATACCGAGTTAGGCATGGATGATCGTTGTGGTTCGGAATCCACATTAAGCTGTAGGTCACTTCCTGATTAGCAGTCGTTGTGCATAAAAAGAAGTCGTTGAGAATACAAACTAACCAATCTAGAGTAGTCTTGAACATAATATCAATTGCTAGTCTTTGGCCCTCAGTCCGTAAATGTAATTCTTCTTTTAGTTTATCCACTAAAGGAATCATTTAACATATTTTGGATTATTTCTAAGGCATTCAGGGAAAGTGATTCCTTAAACCGTTAGGAATCGAACTAAGAAATATCCAAGTGAAAGTCGTGGATAAATTATTTTTCTATTGTTTGAATTATCTTGTCTAAAATACATAATAGAACACTGAAATCCGAGAGGTATCTTCAGAAGTTGAAGCAACATTTTCAGGTATTACGTCCCCTCCTGGCATTTTTTAAAAAGTTTGTTCTCTTTTCTAATCTATTTCAGTTTCAATTGTGATCTTTCAAGAGAGCAATCAAATTAATCTCTTCATTCTACGACGTCTGACGTATTTTAACAATTATAAGGGCAGCATTCAAAGTAGTGGTATAGAGCAAAAACATTGTAACTTTAATGAAAAGTATTCTATTAATAAGTAAGTATTAATTACTGTTCCGGTTGCACTAAAATTTTACCACAGGCCGCCTCTGATATTATCGATAAGAATGCATTCTATTAAGTTTTGGGGTAAAAAAAAATTAATCAATGACATAGAATCGATAGTTATCTTCGTTCTAATCAAACACAATGAAAACTTGATTTGAGCTCAAAATCGCTGGCAAATGCACAGAAAAGTTGACAATAAAAATAAAGGATTCACATTAAAAACTAAAACATGTGGTTTAATTTCTTTTTTCGCTCTTTTTTTTTATATATGACATGTCTTTATAATGATTGTAGGTGAAATCATGTTTACCTGTAATTTCTTGATAAGAACATCTAACTTCGTAAATTGGCTTTCAAATTACACCTTATGAAACAAATTAATGGAACCACAATTTTTTTTTTTATTTCGATTACTGATAACAGAAAAAAAGTTTCGATTGAGATCCATTTTTTGAGCCAAAAAGTTTTTTCTTTGATCTATCTACGAATTGAGCAACCTCCTTTTAATACCCTACGAATAAATTCCAAAATTAGCAATTTTTATTCCCCACTATAATTCTACTTTAAAAGTTCATTACTTTAGTAATGGACAATGGACATATTTTCAAGTATGTCTATAAATAAATTCTCTCTAAAAAAAACTCAACTGATCTTACAAGAATCCTCTGCTCCTAAAAATGTTTTTTTTTTTTTTTTTTTTTTTTTTTGCTTAGATAGTTTGCACTGGATTGAAAAATGAAGCCACACATTCTGATTTTACCACAAACACTTTAAAACTGAGCACGGAAGTTATTATTAAATCCTTAATTAATTTTTTTCTACATTTTTAACTACGCGATTGATCGGACCTGTATTACGAAAGTATTTTTGTAAGAGCAACCTGAATGACAACACGCAACACCTATATGTATCTTTTAAATAGAGGTGCACCTTAAGGTAGTGTACCCACCAAGTTTATTGCCAGACATCTTTATGATAAATTTTCCTTAATCTATCTTAAAATCTTGTTTAAAGCAGGCAATTATAAAACATTGACGTAACAACAAAACAATATTTATTTACAATTCCTTCATTTGGTTAATTTTACAAAATGTTAAGCCTTTGCGTAAATATTTTCCATACCAAAAGTCTAATGCAATCGCAGCTCAAAGGCCTGATGCTTTCCTGCTCAGAACAAGGCAAGGCAGTGCAGTAAAGTCCTATTCAAGTGGCCCGGCCATCTGGTTAATATCCATGATATCTTTTACTGGAAACAACTCAGCAGTATTTTGACTTCCCATATATGCGTATTACAGTATGTCTGGAAGCTTATTTATTTATTTATTTATTTATTTATTTATTTATTTATTTATTTATTTATTTATTTATTTATTTATTTATTTATTTATTTATTTATTTATTTATTTATTTATTTATTTATTTATTTATTTATTTATTTATTTATTTATTTATTTATTTATTTATTTATTTATTTATTTATTTATTTATTTAATTAGTTAATTACATTTTTTTACGGGTAGATGTTAGCCACTTTAGTAAGACTCCTAAGTTTCAAATCTCCAATTATATTGATTTCCGAAATAATCAAATTCGAAAACGGCTGAAAATAACATATTTTAAGACCCACTCACTCACTGATCATCAAATAACTAAAGTACTTCTAGTGGAACTAGAACTATGAAATTTGGTATGCTTGCAAGGCAAAAACATCTCTGTAAAAAAGCGCCAAGTTCTTCATGACATAGCTATATGGCCGTGAAAAGTATTAAGACCTAAAGTAGAGGCCAAGTTTAACGTTGCTGTAAAGTACGGCAATGCAAAGTAGTAAGATTTCCTTCTCAAAGTCGAAATTCCCCTCTATAGGCGTCCATATCTAGCTACAAAAATGCTTGTGAGACTTGGCAATTATGCGTCACAGTACCAACACACCAAACAAGTGACACAGAATATGTAATGGCCCAGTGTCAGAAATATTTTTGTAGATGGACATTGAGGCATATGAAGGGAAATTTTGACTTAGAGAAGAACATCTTATATAATATTTACTAATTTTCTTTGCCCGTAATTTACAACGCTAAACTTGGCTCTACTTCAGATCTCAATACTTTTCACATCCATAGCTATTACGTGAAGAACTTAGCGCTTCTTTTACAGAGACGTTTCTGTTGGGATTCCAATTTTCAGTGTTTTATATAAATGCTGTTCTTACGACTAAGTTAAGGGTCATTTGTTTCAACTTTCGACTAAAGGATATATATTCTCACCAGTAGGCCGGGGCGATGTTAACATTTCTGCATCGTGATATATCGGGAAGCAAACATCACGATGTCATGATACATCGCGATGCTAACTATGTGTATATTTTTTTTTACAAAATACTACAAAACAACATTTTCATAACACGCTATATAGCCGAAAGTTATGCTTAATTAGCTTTGTAAAATTTTATTAAATTCATTTTTATTTTTTATAGTTTTAGGAAGTTTATTTTAAATAACATGAGCAGGGACCGAATTATTTTCAGCGAGATACACAAAGCACTCAAGGGGGTATAAGCCGGTTATTATCATTATTATTTTGGTTTAATCCGGATTTTTCAATTTCTCTATCTTAATTAAATTTTACTTTGTTATTTTCCAGGGAAGGAGGGGGGCGGTGCACATGTTACTTTAGTTATTGGATATTCTTAATCATTAAATCAAAAACATATTTTATAATGAATATTTTATTACTTACAATATACAATATAACTATTATGCATTAATTTTATTTTTATTGTTTAACATTTAAAATTCTAATGATCTTTATTTTGTGCCCAAAAAATCTGCATTTCCGCATTTTTAAGAAGCAATGTTGGATTGATACTTATGGAAATAAACTTTATTCAAATTGTACAAACTGAAAAAAAAATTATTAAACATTTATTTACTTACGAGACCGAAGAGGAAATCCTTAAAGTGGATGGGAAAAAATCGTTTATAAGTATTTAAGCAATCACATTAGAGAAACAACTGTGGAATCACATTAGAGAAACATTAAACGAATTAGTCCATGCACTAGTTCACATTGATTTTGGCAGATATAACAAACAGCTCATAGTAATAAATAACCATATTATCTTAACTGAGTAAGAACTAGACAGAAATTGCCACGCCAGAATACCGCAATCCCCTTACGTTAATAAATAAAGCAAAATAAAATAATAGCAAGATAAAAAAATCTTGAAGTTAATATAAAAGATTTCAAAATACAAAAGTGTAATACTTTATTTCTTTCAAGTTAGAGAAATAATGAAAAAAAAATCAGAAATGAAACACAAAAAGTGTAGGAAATGCTCAAAAATAGATATCAAGGTCTTATATCTGATGACTATTAAATAAAAATAAAAATGTTTTCCAAGAGTTGAGAGAACAACATAAATAATGTTCAAACATTAAAGGAATACTTCTTTTATCGTATCTCCAATATTACTAGACTGCTGGCACCACCTGTCAAACGGCTCGATGTCGACGGTTTCCTTATGTTTCTATACAATATTGGGAACATAACGCATATACAGGGCAGGGTGGATAGGATTATCACGATGTGAGCTTGCTGATGAAATACCGCGCAAAAGCAAATGGAACTCGTTTCAAACGGCGCGGTGTCGACGGTTTCAATACGTTTCTATAGTATCTTAGGAACACCGCGCATGAATCGTGGCGCGGTTCTTCGTCCTTGAATGCTAATGAAGTATCGCCTCAGCAAAAGCAAATAGAAATCGTCTCAAACGGCTTTGTGTTAGTTGTTACAGTACGTTTCTATACAGTTTTGGAAACACCGCGCATATGCAGGGTGGATTACTGCGATGTGTTGAAGTATCGTGTTTCAAACGGAGCGGTGTCGACGGTTTCAATACGTTTCTATAGTATCTTAGAAACCTCGCGCATCAATCGTGGCATCAAGGTACTTCGTCCTTGAAGTGCTGAGCAAGGATCGCGCTCTCTTCGAAAAAGATCGTGATGTATCGGGAATGCGAAAATAGTGACATCGGTTTGACGATGTTGATTTCACACCGGTTTTGGACGATGTATCGATACATCGCCCAAGCCTACTCACCAATGTCGTCTACGTCAATAGACGAATATCATACACATGAAATTATCGAATTATTGGAAAGCAGTTCCTGATACACAGACAGCGACATAATTGCAACAAATGTAGTCTAAGACACAGTGGCGGATCGTGTGGTACAGCAAGTACTGCATCTAAATTATTAGTTTAAAATTAGAATTTACTAATTGCTAGTCAACTTTGATTATTTATTTTACCAATTTTCTTAAATATAGATTAGAATCGCAAATGAAGATGGATTGGTTTGTTTGTACACTCAACGACCCAGTTTTGTGCACAATAACGTCTAATCAGGCTGGGACCCACAGCTTAACGTGGATTCCGAACCACAACGAACATCCATGCTTAACCCAGGATTCGATCCCCAAATGAAGATGGAATTACTAGGGTAAGTTAAAAAAGCTGTGATAAATAACAAACCTGTTGTGCAATGCGGAATTGAGTGGAAAAAATCCGCTCAAATCAACTAAAACTGACGATGGTCGAGCGTTGACAGAGGGGGGGGGGGCGACGGAACCCTCCCCCCTCTCCGAAATCGTGTTAAATATATTGTTTCACTCCTTCACCTTCTTTCTTCGTGTAACTTGTTATAAGTATTTAATTAAATCTTCGACCATACCCCCCCCCCTCCCGAAATATCCAAGCTACAGGCTTGGTCGAGCGAATACAGCCAGAGAGTGCAAGTTCTAAATAAGCTAAACCGTTGGCATAGTAACAGCTCCCCACGCTAAATGGATACTGTTGTGACGAGATGCAGCCAGTTACGAATTTTCCGACTTCGGCTGTACTTGTGAATTCAATGTACTGATTGGCTCATGTGTGGGTGGGAGAAAAACGACCATTAATTAGAATTTTCTTTTAGAAATAGTTCCCGGGGAAAGTTTACACATATGGTTTCTTGTTACTTCTAAATTGAATACTAAAATTTATAATTGAACCATTTGGAAACATGAAGCCCTATTATAAGTCAAATAATAATAAAATTAAGTAAAATATAAATAATAATAAAGTAAGCGAAACTCCTGGAAAGAAACAGCATTCATTAAAAAAAAAAAAATCACGCCAAAGAAATGTTCTCTACTACTGTTTCTTACAAAGCTATGGAATGCACCTTCAAAATTTGAATTGTTGGAAAAAAGGATTATCATATATTTACCTCAGAAATAAATCATCATAAGTGCAGTTACGAGTTACAGATATGCTCATTGTTTATGCATTATGTGTCAGAGTATTAGTTTTAACCAACAAGTTATGCACTATAAATATTTTTTTTTCACTGAATAGCAGTGATGGCTTCCCGTGATCGGAAATGTTAGTGCAGCTGGAAACATGCAACTTCCCCAAAACATAATACTCCAGTATTCTTCAAATTTCAGTCATAAAAAAGTTTAGAAAAATGCCATCCATATAAACTACAAATAAAGTTGTCCAAATTAAAAGGTGCATAAAACTATAAATCTGCTTATTCCGCTGCTTGAAAAAGTACTCGGATTTGACATTATAATCATTTTATTTAACTTATTAATGTTGTATGACGAAGGGGTAAAAGTGAAGAGGCCAATTAAATAGATAGCAGGTTTATTCGTTGCATGAGATAAAAATAGGTTCTTAAACCTAAACTAGGAGAGGCTACTTCCACGTCCGTTCACCTTCACTCCCTCAATCATACTCTCTCTCTCTGGCGACGAAGTCGCCGCTAGGGGATTACATTAGCAGCGCCCTCTACATCAATGGGGATAATATATTAATGTTAGACAATGCTTTCCAGCAAAAGTAAAATTCAACAAGAATGGAAGGAGCTTGTGAAATAATCTGCGAAGAAAGGGGAGCGAAGAGAGGAAAATATTTTGTTTAGACGTGAGGAAAAGTATACTTTTTGCAGATAAAATTGGCTCTGATCAGAAAAGTGTGGATCCTCAAAACAGGGACAAAAAGGAGGAAAATGTTAAATAAAAAGTAAAAAAGGAGGAAATCCTCCAAAAGGAGAAAAATCTCATCCCAGCTAAATGTAAGTTCTTGTTTACTTAAAAACAATACTGCTAGAGCTGCCTTTTTGTTTAATCCACTATATCCAGCACAATCAAATATGGCCAACAAAACAATGTTTGTATAAATAAACACGGAAAAGCTCATACCTTGCTTTTGCTTTTAAGTAGGGTTGAAACCAGGTACCTTCGCCCTTAAATGTTTCAAAATGACAGTCGATTTTTAGAAACCGTTTACTTTCCCCTACCTCTTTCACTTTCACCCAAGCTGATTTTCAAGTAGAACTAAGCAGCTCATCGAATTCTCAAGGGCAGCCGAAGTTGAAATAAATTCCCTGATCGGCAGCTCCGCTATACATTATGTAGAGGGAAGGCTCTATTGCATTCCATTGGTTACCATGGCAACGTCGCAGCCCGAAAGGCGTTTCAGGAACACTCACGGCTGCTGTTCGGAGGAAGATCACTTTGATTGGAAGCGGGGTTTTTCTTGTAAATTATTCAGGCAAGAAGATTGCCTTCATTTTAGAAAATTGTGAAACATATAAATCATTTTAGTTTTGAACTAATAAATCTAGAAAAAATGTTTGTATGTGAGACTGTGATCAACATAACTCCCGAACGGATTGACCTACGATGCTCAACTTTTGTATACAAGTTAGTGGTGACCATGGTTATTAAGGTTTTAGCCAAAATAGCGCATGCACATAAGGTAGCTGCCATTGAAAAATTTGTCTTTCAGCAATTGCACAAAAAAAAATGTCTCTAACGATTTGAATCAAAATACTGTGGTAATATCTTTTTCGTTTTTCTTAACACGATGAAGTCGTAAAAGGTGACAAACGAATGTCTTTAATACAGTGTTCTCTTCTTTTGAGCATCGTCCATAAAAGACTATTTCTCTTCTGTTTCACCGACAAGAAAGAATAATGTAATATTTATCGAAAATCATATTGCCAATTTCGCCATTTTAACGGCCTTTTTTTTACCCACTCTAATAGTTTTTGCCAAAAATATCGCCCAATTGGCTTTTTTTTTTTTTAATTAATGAAATATGAAAACAGGTAAATTACCCCAATTCATGGCAAATATATGTGGAATTTCCCCCCCGACTTGAGCACTTCGGATCGTATTGGTTAGGAGCAGTACTACGTCACTGCGTGACGTTGCTGCTTCCTGCCAGCCGTTTTATTTGAATTTCATTCCACGCTATGTAACTAAATTTGTAAGACGTTTAATGAAGAGCTCTTCGGAGCGATGTACTAAATGTTCAACAATAGCTTTTTAAAGTTCCTCCTAGACACCGATCGCTAAATAAACTATGTTCATGTTAAAAAGAAGATTTTATTTCAAACTCAGCATCCCTACAAATTGGGCGTTCGGCCGCGATAGATTTCTTTCTCGAGATTTACTTTTCGAATGTAACAGATCAACAAATCTGCATCAAACTGAAAAGCTGCTTTCACCTGAAGTTTTTTTTTAATTCCGAAGTGTCCAATGTTCACGGTGCTCCAACCAGAAGTGTGCCTCTTCCAAACCGATTCTTAGTGCTCCAACGACGTAATTTTTGTTCAGAACTGTCCAGTCAAGCCTATAGTTCCCGAAAGGACTTAAGTTTCAGTGACCAGTTCCTGTTTGGACTTGAAATCCCCTGTCCAGTTCTTGTTCTGACGTAAAGTGACCGCTGAAAAGACGTTTGGAATTGCCGCGAAAATAGGAGTCCAGATAAGCCCTTTACAACTTTATTCAAAATATTTTATATTAATTTTAGTGATCATTAAGAATTTTAATATTTAGTTGGAACAATACTTTAATATTATTTTGTCACTAATTAATTATTTTTTGGAATGTGTTCTTTAAAATTGTTTCGTTTTAAAATACGTTATGTATTAACGATTTGGAAATAGAGGGGAAAAAAAAAAAAAAAAAAAGTTGATCATTCTGTTTCGAGTATTTAAAATAGACAGGAAATACCAGCTGCATTTGCCATTTGATTTTTTATCTTTTCTTTTTAGGGTTGCTGAATAAAAAAATATTGTGTTGTCTTATTTTTTCCCCTAATCATATGGCCTCTGCAACTGAAGTTTTATTTATTTTTTGTTGAACTAGTTTGGAATTATGTTTTTCAGAAAAGAGTTTTTTTAAAAATATTTTCTTTAATGTTACATGTAAATGATAAATTAGTGGAATCGTTGTGGTATTGTTTATATTTTGATAGGATTGTTTCATGTATCCGGTATCAAATAATAGCAGTTGTTGTTATGCCACATTATAAAAGATTGATTTGTGAAATTCTAGTGTTAATATTTCTTTGGTGTGCTTTTGTACTGTCGTCGTGCAGTGTTAACGGAAAAGTTAAAGTGTTTTTAAAAGCATAAGCCAAAAGGCTGTTTGGGAAATATTAGACATTGTTTTTCTTAAGAAAAGAAAACTATTTAGAATTTCTAGAAATCTGTACTTGTAGTCGTAAAATAGAATTTGATTAATTTGTGAAATTCTGGTGGTAATATTTCTTTAGTATGCTTTTTACTGTCGTCGAGCAGTATTAACTTGAATGTTAAGGTATTTTTAAAGCATAAGCCAAAAGGTTGTTTAAGAAATATTTTGTGTAGTTTTTTTTAAGAAAAGAAAACTTTAGAATTTCTGTGAATTTGATTTAGCTACTCATTGGGAATTAGTTTAAAATATATTTTTTAGAAAATTAAAGTTGCTATGCAATCAATTGAGGTTTGATAAATTGTATTTTGCAGTATAATTTATGTGTGTAATGATTTGTATAAGAATTGCTATATTAATTTTTATTAGACAGTATTATTGACAAGGTCTAATTTAATGGTAAAGATTAATTAGTGGGTATAGATTGTTCTTTGCTGTTTTGATTGGGGAAATAATTGAATACAGTTAAGGATTCTAATTAAAATTCCCTGGAACCGTCAATAAGCTGAAAGTTCCTTGTAACGGTACATTCTTATTTAAAGTTTAAACCCACGTGAAATATAGTTGAAAATTATTAAAAGGTTAATATTTTCGCATTGTTTTTGTTCGAAAGTTATCATGTCCTATTTAAGTAAGGGTCGTAAGACTGACTTAGTTGAGGTCGCTGAGGAGTTGGGTTTGACTCCGGCTGATGGAAGTAAGGTAGCAGATATCAGAAAACTGATTTTAGAAAGTGATGGCTATGATGAAGAAACGACGCGTATAATTTTGAATCGAATCATCGAAGAGAGGACAGAGGTACGAACGCGAGAACGTGAAGAGAGGGAAACTCGACTTGAGATGCAACGCTTGGAGGTTCAGCGTATGCAACTGCAGACTGCTGCTGTGGTTCCAAGACGAAGTGAAGAAACTCAACAGAAGATCCCGCTTTCTCAGATAACACCTAAATTCGATGAGAAAAAAGACGAAATGGGGTTGTTCCTTGTCAACTTTGAAAGACGCGCAGAAATGGCTAGAGTTCCTAAGGAAGATTGGGTAGCTTACCTACTTCATGTGATGCCATCAGATATCTCGAACATGCTTGCTCGAGAGTCGGTTGAAAATGCAAACAATTTTGATTATGTCAAAGAGTTAATTTTGAACAAATATAAATTAACCTCTGAAAAATTGAAGAACTTGTTTTATCGACATGTCAAAGGTCCAGATAAGACATGGAGGAGCTACGCACATGAGCTGAGCTGCTATTTTAAAGAATGGATAGCTGATTTAAAAGTCGACTCTTTAGAAGACTTAGTGGACTTGCTCATCACTGAACAGTTAAAATTTAGAGCTCCAGAAGATATAAAAGAACACTTTTTCAAAGAATGGTTAAATCTGAAAAAGCCAGACGATCTCGCTGAAATGTTCGATGAATTTGAAAGTTTGAAGGAGAGTCTCACAAAGAGAAATTTTCGTTGGAAACCTTATAGAAAATTTAGTGAAAATCGCACGAGTCAAGAGCATTCAGGCTACAAGGGATTGAGGCATGTTAAGTCTGAAACTGAAGACAACAGACCAATGTCTGGTCAACGCAAGTTTCACGGACAGAAGAAGCTTCTTTGCTTTGAATGTGGTTCTCCAGAACATCTGCGTAATTCATGTCCTAAAGTCGTTCGAGACAAGAACAATAAGGCTGAGAAAGATCGTGAAAAAACTCCTGAAACACACCTGGTGCAAGTTGCAGTAGGATCAAATGAACCCAAAGATTATCCGGATGTCGATCTTAATAAATTTGTGAAGAAAATCAAATTGGGTGAAGTAACCGCTACAGCACTTCTAGACACAGGCAGTACACGTAATATCTTACGAGATGACATCTACAGAAAAATTAAGCCCCTTCCTTTACTGTCGAAAAATACATCAGTTTTGACCGGCCTAGGCAAAGGTCTAGTTAGAACCATGGGATCGTTCCAGCAAGTAGTCGACATTGACGGACACGTGTGCCGACTTGACTTTCAAGTTATCCCTGTTGAGGATTTCAATTTTGAAGCCATCATTGGGTCAGCATTTTTAGCTCATGCTCCCTGTCCTTTTCATGAGAAGACTGAAACTCTCTTGGATGAGTCAGCTGAATGGATATTCTTAACAGAAGATGGAACAGAGAATGAGTTGGATCTTAATCATATCAAAGAAGCAAATCTTCGTCAAAGTGTAACAGACCTTGTAACCTTCTACCAACCGAAGAAAACAAAGTCCACTGATATTTCAATGAAAATAATTTTGGAAGATGAAATACCAGTTTACCAAAAAGCCCGTCGACTATCGTTTTCTGAACGACAAGAAGTCAACAAGCAAATAGATGAGTGGTTGAAGGATGGAATTGTTCGTCCCAGTTCATCAGATTATGCAAGTCCTGTGGTACTTGTCAAGAAGAAAGATCTCACAACACGAATCTGCGTGGACTACAGACAATTAAATCGCAAGCTAGTTAAAGATAGATTTCCGTTGCCCTTGATTGAAGACGTTCTTGATCGGTTGCAAGATGCCAGAGTGTTCAGCACCTTAGACTTGAAGAATGGATTTTTCCATGTGCCAGTTGAAAAAAACAGTCGCAAGTACACATCATTCATTGTTCCGGATGGACAGTATGAATTTTTAAAAGTTCCTTTTGGACTTAGTACAAGTCCAAGTGTATTCCAGAGATATGTGTACAGTGTATTCAGAGATCTAATGAAAGAAGGCGTTATTGTTATTTATATGGATGATTTGATAATTCCGTCAAACGATGAAGCAGAAGGTGTAGAGAAATTGAAAATTGTTCTTCAAAGAGCATCCGAATATGGACTGGAAATAAAGACAAAGAAATGTCAGTTTTTAAAGCACTCAGTAGAATTTCTGGGTCACATTGTTGAAAATGGAACAGTTCGTCCATCGAGTGAGAAGACACTCGCCGTTAAAAAATTTCCTATTCCAACAAATGTTAAGCAAGTGCAAAGTTTCCTTGGCCTCACAGGTTACTTCAGGAAGTTTATTCAAGGATATTCGAAGATTGCAAAACCACTTGGTGATCTCCTTCGAAAGGACTGTCCATTTGTGTTCGGGTATGAGCAAAAGGATGCCTACGAGAAACTTAAATCCCTTCTAGCCACAAGCCCCGTTTTACATCTATTCAAGCCAGGTCGAAAAACTGAATTGCACACAGACGCCAGCAAAGAAGGTTTCGGTGCCGTACTTCTTCAGGAGTCTGATGATGGACAATTACATCCCGTCCATTTCATGTCTAAAAAAACCAGTCCAGCGGAAGAGAAATATAGCAGTTATGAATTGGAGGTTCTCGCAATTGTAGAAGCCTTAAAAAAGCTGCGGGTGTATCTGATGGGAAACAAATTTAAAATCGTGACAGACTGCTCTGCTTTTCAGATGACAATGAACAAAAAAGATCTAGTAACCAGGATTGCAAGGTGGGCTCTACTTTTAGAAGAATTCGATTACGAGATAGTTCATAGACCAGGGCAAAGAATGAAACATGTTGATGCCTTGAGTAGAAATCCAGTAATGATTATTGATGAAACTGTAACTGCAAGATTGAAAGTTGCTCAATGCAAAGATGATTACATAACAACACTGAAATCATTAGTAAAAGAGGACAGCCACCAAGAATATTTCTTGATGAATGACATTTTGTATAAATACGAAAATGGTCGAGAATTAATGGTAGCACCAAAAGGGATGCAGACTGAATTGATTAAATCAGCCCACGAAAAAGGACATTTTTCAGTTGCGAAAACAAAAGAAATTGCAAAACGAGACTTCTTCATTCCTGATCTTCATTCCCAGACTGAAACAGTGGTTGCCAATTGCATACCGTGTATCTTGGCAAATAAGAAAAGCTGCAAGAAAGAAGGAATGTTGCATCCGATTCCCAAAGAAGATTCGCCTTTGCATACTTATCATGTGGATTTTATTGGACCGATGACTTCCACGAACAAACAGTATCAGCATATACTAACTGTAGTGGATGCTTTCACCAAGTTCGTTTGGCTCTATCCTGTGAAGTCGGTATCAGCTGAAGATGCATTGAAGAAGATTAAACTGCAGCAAAAAACCTTTGGTAATCCCGTTCGCATTATTTCTGACAGAGGTTCCGCTTTCACATCAAATGCCTTTAAAGAATATTGTGATACTGAAGGTATTCAGCATCTACAAATTACAACTGGAGTGCCTCGCGGAAATGGTCAAGTTGAGAGAATCCATAGAACATTAATACCCGTCTTAGCTAAACTAGCTCTCGATGAACCGACAAAATGGTTCAAGTATGTATCAAGAGTACAGAGAGTGTTAAACAGTTCAGTTAGTAGAAGCACCAAATACACTCCATTTGAATTGTTGACTGGTATTAAAATGAGGAACAAAGAAGATCTCATTGTAAAAGAAATTTTAACCGAAGAAATGATGGATTACTATAATAACCAAAGGAATCAACTCAGAAGAGAAGCCAAAGAAAACATCCTTAAAATCCAAGATGAAAATAAAAACAGCATGGCAGAAAATGCAAAAAGGCTACTACGTATAAACTGGGTGATTTAGTAGCTATCCAAAGAACTCAATTTGGTACAGGACTGAAGCTAAGACCCAAATTCTTCGGCCCATACGAAGTCACCAAAGTTAATGGTAGGGACAGATACGAGGTAGCTAAAATAGGGAATCATGCAGGCCCAAATCAAACCACCTCTTCAGCTGACCTCATGAAACCATTTGGGTAGCCCATTCTAAAAAAAAAAAAAAAAATTTTCATCTTAAGTATAATTGTGTTTGTGTATTCTTATATGCTAATAATGTGTTCATATTCATAACGATATTTATAATGCACAATTTAATGCCCAATTGTATAATTACTATAAAATTATGTGTGTTTGTAAACGATTCGCAGTGCTCTTGATAAGTATTTTAATTTTTTTTAAGTTTTAAGTACGCGCTGTGGTCAGCGACATGTCAGGACGGCCGATTTGTGGGATTTCCCCCCCCCCCCCGACTTGAGCACTTCGGATCGTATTGGTTAGGAGCAGTACTACGTCACTGCGTGACGTTGCTGCTTCCTGCCAGCCGTTTTATTTGAATTTCATTCCACGCTATGTAACTAAATTTGTAAGACGTTTAATGAAGAGCTCTTCGGAGCGATGTACTAAATGTTTAACAATAGCTTTTTAAAGTTCCTCCTAGACACCGACCGCTAAATAAACTATGTTCATGTTAAAAAGAAGATTTTATTTCAAACTCAGCATCCCTACATATATTATAAATGCAGTGCCTAGTATTCGATGTAATTAAAAGTTGTGCATTATTCCACACTTCTAGGGTTTTTTTTAAATTAACTGTATTATCAAAAGACAGGTTTGTAGTTTTATTTTATACAAAATGGGCATAATAAGTTAGATGGAAATGTTAAAGAAATAAGAAGATTCAAGTTATGATTTTTTTTTAATGATTAACAAAAGTAACATTAAAAAAAAAAAAAAATGCATCGCTTTTTCCAATATAAGTTTTTATTTAAATTCCTTTCCAGTTCTAACCTGCTTATTTAATATAAAATTGAGCTGCTAATACTTGTAAATCTTTTTTTTATTTTTTTTTAATAAAAAAAATAAATAATAATACTTATTATTCATATCTATTTGAAATTCGAACAAAGAGACCTCTTTGAATTGTGGCTGGAAGAATTAATGATGACAAATTCAGCGAACTTTTAATCACACCGAACCAAAAAAAAATTGGGGAAATTACAGATTTTTAGATTGAGAATCTTATAAAACACAAAGTTAGACTTTTGTGCAGCTTTTTTAGAAAAAGATGGAAACATGTTTCTCGCAACAAAGATTATCTTAACGCATAATATTCTGCATGGCTAGACACACATTTTGTTATTGAAATGAATGAACCTACTTCATCTACAATTGGGTGATCTAGTGTTTCGTTTTCCAGAACATCAAGTAGATCGAAAAGGAGCGATTCTTCACAGTTATTGAATAAAAAAAAATAAAAAAATATTATGCTAATGATACTAACTGCTTTACGGCAGTAAGCAAAAATGGCATTATGATTCGACATAAATTTTGAAAGATATTAATAAATGTCAACCTTGGCCAGCTAAAATGGAAATAATTTTTCCTGCTTCGAAATATTTAGAGGAATATTCTTTTGAGCTTCTTTCAGATAATTTGAACCAGAAGCAGTACCAGGAGATTCAAAATAGTGTTGTTTCAAAAAACTGTAACATTTATCTGGAATATAGAGAATTTTTAAAAGTAAACCCAAATGCCGTCCATCAGATATTAAAAAAATTATGAAGCAATTTGCTTTAAGAAACCTAATGTAGCACACATCCAACTGAATATAGTATTGCTATAAGAGATACAATTTTGCAGTTTATGAAATTACTGCTGATTTTATCTTTAGATATGGATTTGATGGATAATCTGCTTAAAATCAATTTTTCTACTCTCATTCAGATGCAGCTCCATTTGCTGTGCATATCTCGTTGTTCAAAGAATTATGGATTATTAAAGGAGAAACAAAGAATTAATAATTTGATTGAAAAGATATTTAAAAGATAATCTCTTTATGACCCTATAATGGACAATTCCCGCACTTTTCAAAATTTTTTTATTCTAAATATTTCGAAAAGACCATAAACACAAAAATATCTGCTCAATTCGCTTTTTCTTTTAATTTCCAATCAAAGTTCCCCTGTTAGACTTTGGCGAGAAAACAATTCATTCGGCTTGAGCTGAATGTGACTTCAAAAGATCTCTAACATCTTGGCTTGAAATGCAGCAACGGAAACCAGTTTTGCAAATTTCTCGCAAATCGCGCCAATCTGTACGGGATATGGCAATGGTCTACCAAATCAACTCCAACTATTTGGCAGAAATCTCATGATAACCATAGAAACGGAAAGATCTCTTGACGTCACAGAATTTGTTAAGTGTTTTGATTAGACGACATTTGGAACAGAAGATATAACCATTATCAATATTATTATTTTTTGCTTACTTACAATATCCTCCATGCTTTACAGTTGAATTATGTTGAACAAAAGTAGGCATTCGCTGTTTGATTTTATAAACCAAACCAATCTAGTTAAAAAATAAATAAAAATTTACAGCAAAATCAAATAAGGGGAGATGGGGGGGGGGGGGGGGGAGGCAAGCAAAAAATAATTATCTTGGCTTGTAGCCAAAAAGTTTAACACTTGCAACCATGAATTATATTCTGGCTGTACTACCCAGCTTGAATTGAAAATACATTTACTTGCCAATTTTAAACAGCGTACAAAAGCGAAATATGAGATCACATGATTTGATCAGAATAAACCAGTTTTCAAAACAAGAGGCACTACGCTGTAGGCATTGCACGAGAGAAGGGAATTGGCAGGAGGAATGACACAATCTTGTATATCAAACACACCATTTTATTGCACTTGATTGCCTTGACTAAATTTTATTTTAGTTATCGTGTTACAGATTTTGACGATATTTCTGATCTGCCAATGTCCTATACTACATCTGTTCCAATGATCATAGAAATTCATTCCAAATTTGTGAAGTACTTTAAAGGTAAGAAATGGGAAGTTGCAAAAGTGCCGATTTTTCACTTTTACAACAGGGGCAAGACTTGATGAGGAGGGACAGGGGGAATTGCTCAAGATTACATTACACCACTTTTTTCCCTACCTAATGAATATATTGAACTTAAATCCATAAAAGGCAATAAATTTTTCTTTAACTGTTTTTGACTTATTTGTTGTATTAAAGTTAATTCAAAAACATTTTATCGAAAAAGATGGAGCACTAACCACTAAATTCATCACTATAAAATTATTTTTATTTCAATATCACACATTATTTTAAAAGATATGCTTGTATGATATTGCGCTAAAATGAAGAAAGCAAATTTAAAAAAAAAATCTGGATAATAGTTAAAGCACATTAAAAAAAATCTCTGGATAATAATTAATAAAAAGAGCCTATACCGTTAACATCATGACAAAATTACTTATTCCAATGCATAATTTTATAAAATTGAACAATAGAGCTGTCACACTTATTTGATTCTCATTTTTGGGGAAGGGGGGGGGGGGGGAGGGATGAGTAGTGTCAGTGTGCTTTCAAATATTGCGTTTACTTTTTATGGGATTTTTTTTCTCCTTAGAATGTTACAGGAATGTTCTTTTTTTACGCAATATTCAATACTGAAAAACACATTTTTATCAGATTTTCGGAGAGAGGATGAAATTATACTTCTGTACCCACTGCATTTTGTTCAGATACTAAGAACAAGTTATAAGTCAAGTTGTTAATAACTTCAAATTTTTGGACTATACAAAGAAAAGTTTGAAGTAGTCATGTCATATCCGTGGACCCCCAATAGAACTTAAATTATCAATTAAATTTATAAAATAATATTTGCAGAGTGTCTTTAATATATGATGAAAAAGCTTTGTTTTGCAAACATCATGAAATAAAATCTGAAGGAGAATTCACTACAAGCAAGAAACTATCATTTTGTCTTATCTGTGGAATTAGTTGTCTACGGATGAGAGAACTCAGCGTATTACTGTTGTTGATATGTATATTCCTGAACGTATAAACAGCCTAATATATTGGAAATGCATTTGAAACAATAAATATAAATTATAAGCATATTTTGTTAATTTTAGTTGCGGAAATCCGTCAATGATGTATTGGTCCCAGTTTTTGGCACTTCGCTAGCAGGAAGGTTCATCGCTACGCAAAATCGAGCTCGCTGAAAAGTTCATTGACACATAAGCACAGGCTTACTTTACTCGTTGAAAGGTTAATTGCTATGCAAGCATAGGCTCGCTGAAAGGTTCATTGCTGCGTAAGCATAAACGTGTCGAGAAACAATAAAAAAAAAATCCCGTTAATAACTATAATACAACACCCTTTAAGAATATTTTAACACGTGATGTTTGTAAAAAGCAAAATTAGAAGGTCAAAACTACTTATGTTGAAACTTTCAGAGTTGTAGCCCTATTAGAAATCGTTTAGTAAAATATTTATTAATTAATTAAAAAAGAATTAAATAAAAATTTAAAATTCTGTTTTTCAAAAGTCTAATTTGGAGGCCAAAACTACTTTTGTTGAAAATTTTAGAGCTGTAGCCTTAATAGAAATCGTTTTGTAAAATATTTTTTAATTAATTAAAAAAGAACTAAATAAAAATTTAATATTCTGTTTTTCAAAAGTCCAATTAAAAGGCTAAAACTACTTATGTTAAAAATTTCAGTTGTAGCCCTATTAGAAATCGTTTTGTAAAATATTTATTAATTTAAAAATTTATCAAAAAAGAACTATATAAAAATTTAAAATTCTGTTTTTCAAAAGTCCAATTTGAAGGCCATAAGTACTTAGGTTGAAAATTTTAGAGCTGTAGCCTTAATAGAAATCGTTTTGTAAAATATTTTTTAATTAATTAAAAAAGAACTAAATAAAAATTTAATATTCTGTTTTTCAAAAGTCCAATTAAAAGGCTAAAACTACTTATGTTAAAAATTTCAGTTGTAGCCCTATTAGAAATCGTTTTGTAAAATATTTATTAATTTAAAAATTTATCAAAAAAGAACTATATAAAAATTTAAAATTCTGTTTTTCAAAAGTCCAATTTGAAGGCCATAAGTACTTAGGTTGAAAATTTTAGAGCTGAAGCCTTATTAGAAATCATTTTGCAAAATATTTTTTAATTAATTAAAAATGAACTAAAAAAAAATTTAATATTCTGTTCTTCAAAAAAGTCCAATTAAAAAGCCAAAACTACTTTTGTTGAAATTTTCAGAGCTGTAGCCATATTAGAAATAGTTTTGTAAAATATTTAATAATTAACTAAAAAATTAATTAAAAAAGAACTAAATAAAAACTTAAAATTCTGTTTTTCAAAAGACCAAAACTACTTATGTTGAAAATTTCAGAACTGTAGCCCTATTAGAAAACGTTTTGCCAAAAAAAAACTGTTAACTAAATAAAAAAAAAAAAATTAAAATTTTAACATTCTGCTTTTCAAAAGTCCTATTAGAAGGCTAAAACTACCTTTGTTGAAAATTTCAGAGCTGTATCTCTATTTGAAGTCACTTTGTAGAAAATAAATTAATTAAAAAAGAACTAATTAAAATTTTAACATTCTGTTTGACATACATAAAATTAGAAAGCCAAAACTACTTATGCTGAAAACTTCAGAGCTCTACTCCAATTTAAAGTAGGTTTCTATAGATCCACAGACAGAAAAATAGACACACAGCTTGTTTTATTATTATAGACTAGCTAAATACCCGTGCTTCGCTACGAAATTTTAACATGTGCAATATTTTAGCTAGCTGTGGAGCCTCGTGTTGCGGAAATCTGTCATTCGTGTATAGGACCCAGTTTTTGGCGCTTCGCTCGCAGGAAGGTTCATCGCTACGGAAAATCGAACTCGCTTCGTTCGCTGAAAAGTTCATGGATACATAAACACAGGCTTATTTCACTCATTAAAAGGTTCATTGCTGCGTAAGCATAAGCTCGCTTCACTCAGTAAAATCTAATTGCTACGTAAAGACTTCAAATTGGAAGCCCCTCCCTTGTCCAGAAAAAAAAAAATTCCCCGTTAATACAATAGCCCTTTAAGATTATTTTAACATGTGTTTGTGGAAAGCAAAATTAGAGGCCAAAGCTACTTGTGTTGAAAATTTCAGATCTAAAGCCCTATTAGATATCGTTTTGTAAAATATTTGTTAATTAATTTTTTTTAATTAAAAAAAAAATCAAAATTCTGTTTTTCTTAAGTTCAATTAGAAGGCCAAAACTACTTATGTTGAAAATTTCAGAGCAGTAGTCCTATTAGAAATTGTTTTGTAACATATTTATTAATTAAAAAAAAAAAAAAAACTAAATAAAAATTTAAAACTCTGTTCTTTAAAAGTCCAATCAGAAGACCAAAACTACTTCTGTTGAATATTTCAAGGCTGTAGCCATATTAAAAGTTGTTTTGTGAATTTTTTTTTTAATCAAAAAAATTAATTAAAAAAACTAATCAAAATTTCAAAATTCTGTTTTTCAAAACTACAATTAGAAGGCTAAAACTACTTATGTGAAATTTTTTGGAGCTGTATCTCTGTTTAAAATCACTTTGTAAAAAAAAAAATTTAATTTTAACATTCTGTTTGACATGTATACAATTAGTAGGCCAAAACTAATTACGCTGAAAATTTCAGAGCTCTACTCCATTTTTAAGTTGGTTTCTATAGATCCACAGACAAACAGAGGGACAGACACACAGCTTGTTTTATTATTATAGATAGTAATTGTTTACTGCATATACATGGAATATTGTTCTTATATTCATCAGTAATAGTGAAAAGTTGTACAAAATGATATTTTTAAGGTTTAGAAATAAATTAAAGCACAAAACTTTTAATTTCAGAAAAAAATTTAAAAAGCAGCCTATAATTTAATTTTAATAAATAATTTTGAATAATTATAAAAGATTAATGAATCCATTAGATTAATATAAAATCTTATTGTTGATACTTATAAAAACTTCAATAGTCTTTCATTATAAGATTTATATTAAAAAAATTATTTACAACAAATAATTTACAAAATCAAATTATAAATAAACAAATAATAATACAATTTTAAATTATTCTTTAAAAAAAAAAAATTGCTTTTTTGAGAAAAAAAACAATTGGTTTAAACCAAATGCCAACCCTGTTTTAAAGATAAAAAAAATTATCACATGTTGAGGGGGGGGGGGGGAGAGACTACATTTTCTCTAGCCCCCCCCCCCTCCCTTTTTTTTAAGTAACGCCCAAATATGCAAATTGTAAGTTAGAATCAGGAATAAATCATAAATGAGTGAGTTTCAGTGGGGTGGAAAGAAGCACTAAAATTTAGTCTTTATATAAACCTTTAGGCACACAATGTCTTTAATACCACATAAAAAAAATAAACATGCTTCACATATTGAACTGCCACAGGGCGATGGGTAAGATACTAAATTTCGAATATTCTTTTCAGTAAAAAAAAATCATTCAGAAAATCTCTTGTTTCACACATGAGTACAGGGTTTTCTTAAAATGAGTGAGGAGGTGCTTTTTGAGACTACCCCTATGAGAAAATCCTTTGTTGCACACATCACATGAGTGTGGTTTTTCTCCGGTATGAGTGACGAGGTGCCTTTTAAAATTCCCCCTGTCAGAAAATGCTTTCTTGCACACACCACATGAATGTGGTTTTTCTTTAGTATGAGTGAGGAGGTGCCTTTTGAGAGTACCCTTTTCAGAAAATCCTTTGTTGCAAACATTACATGAATGTGGTTTTTCTTTAGTATGAGTGAGGAAGTGATTCTTAAGACTGCCCCTTTGAGAAAATCTTTTGTTGCACACACCACATGAATGTGGTTTATCATTAGTATGAGTGAGGAGGTGCATTTTGAGACTAGTACTTTCAGAAAATGGTTTGATGCACACATCACATGAATGAGGTTTTTCTTTAGTATGAGTGATGAAGTGTTTCTTAAGATTGCCCCTCTGAGAAAATCTTTTGTTGCACTCAACACATGAATATGGTTTTTCTTTAGTATGAGTAAGAAAGTGATTCTTAAGACTGCTCTTTTGAGAAAATCTTTTGTTGCACACACCACATGAATGTGGTTTTTCATTAGTATGAGTGAGCAGGTGCTTTTTGAGACAACTACTATCAGAAAATCCTTTGTTGCACACATCACACGAATGTGGTTTTTCTCCAGTATGAATGAGGAGGTGTTTTTTAAGATTACCCCTAAAAGAAAATGGTTTGTTGCACACATCACATGAATGTGGTTTTTCTTTAGTATGAATGAAGAGGTGCTTTTTGAGATAAACTTTGGTGGAAAATACTTTATTGCATTCATTGCATGAATGTGGTTTTGTTGGCACAGTATGAGTGAGCATGTGATTCTTGAGATTACCCTTTAGAGAAAATCTTTTGTTGCACACACCACATGAATGTGGTTTTTCATTAGTATGAATGAGGAGGTGCTTTTTGAGACTACTACTATCAGAAAGTCCTTTGTTGCACACATCACACGAATGTGGTTTTTCTCCAGTATGAATGAGGAGGTGTTTTTTAAGATTACCCCTTAAAGAAAATGGTTTGTTGCACACACCACATGAATGTGGATTTTCATTAGTATGAATGAGGAGGTGCATTTTGAGATGATCTTTTGTGGAAAATGCTTTATTGCACTCATTGCATGAATGTTGTTCCTCTTTAGTATGAGTGAGAAGGTGCCTTTTGAGAGTGTTGCTTTGAGAGAATACCCTGTTGCAAACGATACATGAATGATGTTTTTCAGCAGTGTGAAAGAGGCGGTCTTTTGCCAGACAGGTCTTTTTTGAAAAAGCTTTGCTGCACACATCATACTCTTGTGATTTATCCATTATTCTGTAATAGAAATATTGGTTTATAATAACACATTTGAAAAAAGAAAGAAGAAGAAAAAGAGAAAAAAAAGTATACATATGCTGCAGGTGATACAAGAAAAATTGGATGAAGATGGTGAAATAAAAATAATGTGCTTAAGGGCAATTCCGTGGTAACTGGTCCTGATCAATTCAAAAATTAATTTTGGAATAATGGGAAAAAAAATAAATCTGGTGTCATTTTACTCAATATAAATGATATTTTGATATCTTATAATAAGTATTTTCTTTAAAAGTAACTTCTTAATATGATTTTTTAAAAACTTTTAATGTAAAATTTTGATATTTTACTGTTACGGAGGAGACACTGCAGTGACATGGATTTTTTTTATTTTAAAGGACATTTTAATAGTGTTTTAAAACGTAATCATAAGTAAAATTTTTACTGCATGAAACTAAATATATTTGAGTTAAAATATTATAACTAGACTCTAAAAAATATTATAAAAAAAAAAAAAATACATATATGTTAAAAGTATGGTGTCCCTTCCACAATGTTTTTTAGTACTTTTTTCTACTTTAAAAGTATGTTGAGCTTTAGCATGCAAATTTTTGCTTGAAATAATTTCTAATTAATTAAATATTAATTTTCAAAAATTGTTGCGGAGGGGACATTTTATGTCGCAGAGGGGATATATTATTTATTATTTCTGATATGCGCATTCCTAAACCTACTAGCAAAAAGGAATTTTTAATTTTAAATGTGTCCAATAGATAATAGCTACCAAGAGAAACCTTTTACTTTTGAAGACCCAAGTTGCCACATTAGGTCATAGTGGCTGTGCTGATAAGCATATGTGTATGTAGTCAATGCAAATTTGAAATGCGAATAATGGACTACTTTCTAAAAATAATTTCATATATGATTTTTTACTGTATGGCCACCCTGGACTGTATTCTGGGCAAAAAGATATATTGTGATTATTCAAAATGATAAAGCCGAAACAAGTATGCAAAAACATACTGTTTATTACAAAAGGCGAATTAATATTTAATTGTGCATGGGGCACATATCAAAAGTCAATGGGAGAAATCTATGCATTGCACTTTTCATTATGTAAACCTTTGGATAAAGATACATTAATAATTTTGAGTAATTCACGGCTTACACTTACAGAAGAAGAAAAAAAAGAATCAAATGTCCAATTCACCATTTTTTTGTGTAATAAAAAAGATAATATAACTTAGGATTTACATCAAAATAACATCTGCAATAGGCAATTTCATTAGGAAGTTTTGTTGTAATCAAATTTAAAAGTTTTAAAAATAAGGATAGATTATTTGTAGCAGAAGTTACTGTAATAAAAAAAAAAAAAAAAAAAAAAAATACAAAATCGTTTCAAGTTATACCACAGAATTGCCCTTAAAAGCAAATGTCAAATACAGAAAGGTCTAATCTAGAAAGGTCTAAGGAAGACATTTCGTGTGCCAATTTTGAGCAAGTTGTGGAAATTCTTCTACAACCAAAACCAAATGTGAAAGGAAATATAATTAATACCATACCATAGAATTTAATAACATTGGATTTTTTCAAAGAACTTTTATCAATAACAAAAAAGTATACATTTATTTAAATTATTTAATTTATGAGTTTACATCATTATTTATCACAATCTTATTGTTATAAATCAGAGGTACCCAAACTTTTAAACAGAGTAACAATGTATTAATTGTAGGTCCTTTAGATAATTCGAAAAATGAAATTGTATGATAGCAAATGTTTATTTATAAATACCTAATATAAAATACTTTCAAAATGTAGTCTCAGTTGTGTTATGTTAATTGTTTGATATTATGGAATATTTTACTTGGTAAGCATTTCATTCAAATCAATATGGTAATTTATAAATATATTTAATCATGAAAAAAGTTATCTGTGCTAGGCAAAAGAAAATGAAAAATATATACATTTATAAAATTGAAAAATATTAAAAACTACAGTAACAGACTTGACATTTGGTTCAGGGTTCGAGTCAAATCCGTTACCAAATGTCAAGTCTTTTAATGGTATTTATTTATTAATATTTTTTCTTCTTCTTTGAATTGGTATTTATTTTTCAACTAAGAAAGACAGATATAATTTTCATAAAATTAAATAATCTAATTTAATATTTAGTTTTGTTACTGTGAAATGTTCTTTGCAAAAATCCAATGTTATTAAATTCTATGGTAATTTTTACCTCGAATTTTAATTTAATTGAAGTAAACCTGACTGATTTCATATTTTAACTTTAGGGACATAAGTCACTTCAAAGTTCAAAGTAGAGTTAATTTTGCACTCCACCCCCGCTTGTCGGAGAAAGCGTCATTCCCTTACTTGACGTTAGTATAACTGTATCTGCTGTGCGGTGTCCCGTCTTTCAGTAAATAAAACAGTTTAATCTAAAGATGGAGTGTTCCTTGTGAATGAAACATGATCAAATTAAGTATCAGGTAGAAACATGGTGACCCGGACGTGATTATAATAATATATGGTGATTGCTATAGAACAACGACGTTGACGACCATCGTAAAAACTCTAGTGTCGCGACTCTGAGAATTTGAGGTAGGTCCCTTTGATTATATGTACTTAATTTGAAACCTTTTATTTTGAAATTGATTGATATTAATTTATCAAAATGGATGACGAAGGAGTCAAAAGGAAAATTGATAGAATCGAAAAGAAACGCTCATGCGTTAGGCAATTGTATTCTAAGCTCCTAACTAAGATAATTCAATAAGTGAATCATTAACTGAAAGGTATTCTAAGGAACAAAAAATCGACGATCTTCAGGATCAAAGAAATCAGTTGATTGAAAATATAAAAAATCTTAAGGGGCTAGATGAAACGATTGAAACCGATATTGATGACGATGAATTAGAAAATGAAATAATGTTAAGTGAGGAATATCAGGAATGCGGTATTAAATGGAAAACAAAAATTGATAGACTAATTGGAAAATTGTCAGTTGTTCATATACCGTGTAATGAAAATTCGAATACTGTTTTGAGTAATGTCGGGATTGAGATTGAAAGAAATTATAGACATAGAAGTGATACTAACGCTGTAAAACTTCCAAAATTGGACATAACAAAATTCTATGGAGATTATGGCTCCTGGCTAGATTTTTGGAATTCATTTGAAATGGCTATTCATAAAAAAGACGCGTTAGGTAAAATTGAAAAATTTACTTATTTGAAAAGCTATTTGGGAGTTAGCTTTAACTGCGGTATCTGGATTTTCCTTAACAAATGAAAATTATGATTCCTCAATTGAGTTATTGAAATATAGATTTGGGAATGATGAACTAGTTATTAGTTCTCATATGAATAAATTGTTAATGATTGAGCCAGTCAAATACACTTCAAATGTATCAGCATTGAGGAAATTGTATGATGCAGTTGAAATTCAAACCAGGTCGCTACAATCTCTTGGCGTTGCAAAGGGTACATATGGCAGTCTTCTTTGCCCTGTAATAATGCAAAAACTCCCAGAAGAACTAAATTTAAATTATAATAGGCAACGAGAAACTAGGGAATTATTTGACATTAAGAACTTATTAACGTTTTTGAAAAGGGAAATTGAATGCAGGGATAGGTGGATTGTAGGGCGCCGTCTTACAATTTCCCGAGTGCACATTAGTAAACTCCGATGGCCATTTCGTACGTGTTTTGATTAAGTGTATTTCGCTGGATTTTTACCATGCCTCCTTCAAAATAGTGAAGAAAGGAATTTGAAAGACTTGAATAACTTAGTTAAAGGTTTATAACTATCAAATGTTTACACTAAGAATTTAAAAAGAATATTTCCGTTTGGACAAGCGTAATCGCGATGTACTCCTGTTAAATTTAGGGGGTGTTTTTGGTAATTTGCCTGTTACCAATTAATTTCTAAACATCTGTTTCATATTTAAAATTAAACATAACAGGAATGCAACCAAAATCTCAGATTATTTCCGATTTTTTAAAAAAATAAAACTTTTATTATAACTTGCATAATAGCGGCATGCACGGCAAAAAAAATCGCCGTTTTGACGCTAAATTTGATCCGATTTTGAAAATAAAAAAATGCAAAAATTTCAGGACATAGTCCAAGTTCTTTAGTCGGAATACTCCTTGTGATATCCCACAATGAATAATGTTAAATTTGGAGAAACTCTATTCTCTAACTGACAATAGCAGTACTAAGAGATGAAGTTTAAGGTTGATTCATTCAAACTTTGAATGAATCAACCTTTTGAAAGAGTGAAAAGTTCTTATCTTAACACATTTTCATTATACTAAAACATTCTTATCTTAATTTTACTGTATTATAAATTGATAATTTTATTAAAATTACTATTTGATGAAAATTTTACTGTGTATATTGCACTTTAATTTCAATAATTTTCTCAGTCTCATTCCAGCAGAATTAGGACTGAAGCATTTTATCAGTATTTTGATATCTTTTAAGTTTCTGAGCAAGTTTTTGATTCACAGATTTTTGCATTATAATTTTTTCCCCCAGAATATAGAAAATTATTTATCGTGGTAGAAAAGTATAACAATATTGAAATTGTGGCAGAAAACGTGTATTTCTGCAATTTGCCATAAAAGTGCCCTCGTAAACAGGAAGTGCAATTTTTTGGGAAAATAACACCCTGCCCTTTTTCATTTCTAGGATGAACTCTGGATTAAGAGAAGGAAAATGTTACAAAAAATACAAAAAAGTAGGAAATCTTCCAAAAGGAGGAAAACTCTTATACCCGTATGTTACATTTCACAATAACCTGATCAAAGGTTTATTTGGTTGCAAGGCACAAAATGACTGCTGGAAGGAGGTACAAAATATTTTTTTTTATGTAAGGCCATGAAATTCCATTAATACTTAACGCCCTGCATGTGAAACACATATTTAATTTACATCAAAGAGTTATTAAGCTGGTAAAATGAATGTGGAATTGCAGGGGAATATATACTACGGTAATTAGTTACCTTGTCTTTCCATAACGTTTCTAATCTTAATGCAGGAACAATTACGCAAATATTAGAAATAATTGAAATTTAGAAATCAAAGCATAAATTCCAACAACTTAGAGAGGCCAAAAACTTTCTTCATAATTGCAATGAAAATTTCTGATGTTATAAAAAAAATATCAGCTCTTCCTCTCTCTATCACTCAACACTGAAATAAAACACTATTATGATTGGCAATGGAGATCTTCATAATGTTATACATTGCACCAAAACACTCGACACAAAATGGACCATATAAAACAGTGTGAATTTTTTTATGGTGAGTATATTATTAATTTGAGGAATTGAATTGTGTTTGACTTATTCTTTTACTTAGAAAATATTAATGTCAACAATTAAATCTTTTTTGATACAAAAAATAAAAATGAACAGTCAAAAGTACCAAAAACTTCATAGCAAAATATTACTATACTTATATTACACAACATTACACAGAAAATTTAGAATTACAAAGTACACACAGAACCGAGAATCAATATCATCCAATTAAAAAAAAAATGTGAATTTACTAAGCATCTAAAATAACAAAAGAATCAATTCAAACAATTCTTATAACCACCAAGTCTCATACATCCTGGTGTCTGAACTATTCAGACTTTATCCTGTAATTAACTCCTTTGGTTTGTTTTTTAATCAGCAATCCAAATGCATATAAAATTATATATCCCATGTAAATATTTACCAAAATAAAAATATTAAATATATACTCCAAAACAAGCTTTTCCCCTTGGTAATTAGATAATTTTAGACTTATCATGTATAAGTTGGATTTCATGCATAAAATCAGTTACTCAAGGTCAATTATATAAGTTTTAAGATTTTTTTAGTAAATTCCTAGTTCACGTTTATGGGTTGGCGCACTTTTAAAAAGTTGGCGACAAAGCCAGAATGTCGCCAATTCGGAATTCCAATATGAAAAATTGAGAAACGAACCAGCTCCATGATTTGTGGTATAGAAAGGTTGAAGCCATAACACGTCAATAAAAAAAATGGGGTTGCCAAATTTAGAATTGTATCACCTACAAAACAGCGCCAAATCGGCTTGGCGATATTTTAACGTCAACTAGGAATAGACCAGCGTGGTAGTGATATTAATATTGACGACTTTTCTGATCGAAAAATGAAAAAGATGCCAAATGTTCTATATTATACCTGTTCCAGAGGTTTGTAGAAAGAAATGTATTCATAATTTTTTAAGCACTTCAGAGCTAAGAAATGGGGAGCTGTTTCCCGCAAAACCTCAAAAGTATATAGGAGTTCATACAGCATACTTACAAGAAGCAGTCTATCAGAGGGATACCAACAATATAAGAATCTTCCTTTTAAAAACATCCCACAATCATTTAAAATCTTTTGGATCCTGAAAGATACATGATATCACAAGGATCAAATCCAAATTTAAACTAGAATCAAACAATCAAAGCCATTTTTCTATTAATGAGCTTAAGTTAACTGGTTACTAGTATGGAGCGTCAACAGCAGAAATTCTAAATGAGAATTTTAAATTGACGTCACAGTCAATTGCTTATGGAGCACCCCACTTCAATTCTGTTGCGTTATGTTTATTGCTCGCCATGACCCTTCCAGCTATTTTGCTTGGAATTAGTGTTACAAATTTATACCTTGATTTTGTGTTCACGTGCTGCAATATTTCAGAAGTATGCTTAATTGTACTTTACCTTATTCCTAAATTTCCTTTCATAAATCCTCGAACGAGAAACCAACCTCCATCATGAAATGTAATATCATTACTATTTTTATTATCATTACTGTCATGCAAAGGTCGCTTTCTCACACAGAGACTTAATTCTGAGCTATAGTACAGGCCACCCCCTATTTTTTTTAGACTCAACAGCAGTACAATGCTGGAAAAGTTTTAGCTTCTTACTAAAATTCTAAGAAGGTGCTCAATGACCTCCACAATTTAACGTTAGCAGGCATATAAGAAATGCAGCAAATAATTTACTGTTCGGAAATACTTTTAATTTTTACCTTTAATTTGTTGTATTATATAAGTATATCATTATTAATTCTAAAATATGTTATTATATATAACATTATTTTCGATAATTATTTACATAATGAATGGTAGTGAAACAGTTCATCTAATTGTTTCACTCGCAGCAGCTTTTGGCCACAATCCATCTTGCATTCCAGTTTCAAGAAGTACTATTTAGCAAACACAAAAAAAATCCTGGAAGGAGTTTGCAGAATCAATAAAAGGTGAATTCAAACTAAATTTCTTCTAGTGGTTCACTCGCAAAATTCAACCTAAAATGTAGAAAAATTGATCGATTACCAATATTTGTATCTGGAGATGGTCTTAATAAGCTCCTTGGAGAGCCAAAACTGATTGCTGGAACTGGAGAAAACACAACTAATGCTCTACATATTTTACTGAAAAAGTGGAATGTCACAAAATTGGTTCAAGCAATATGCTTGGACACAATGAGCTTGAACACTGGTAACACTTCAAAATTTACAAGTCGTGAATGATAGTGCAGAACAAGATGCTAAGCTTATGAATAAAATTCTAAGCTTATCAATAAGCTTTCAATAAAATCACAACAAATTATGATGATGAAAAGCACTTCTTGCTGCAGGTGGTAGGAGCAGCAGAAAATGCACTCCATCAGAAACTACAAAAAAAAAAAAAAAAAAAAAAAAACAGTTTGAGACACTATTTTGTGATATTAAAGGACAAAACATATTTTCATTTTTTATTTCTATATTAATTTATTTTTTGTAAGAAATTGTAAAATAAAAAAAATATACATATCAACTTATGAAGTTCGTGAGCATTGAGCACCCTCTTACAGTTGAAATTCTACCAGAAAATCACTGTCCACAAGTCTAAAAAATTTGAGCGGTGGCCTGGTATGTATGAGAAACTTTATTTTTTAACACACACACACTTTTTTCCCTTTATGAGTAAGGAGGTTTCTTACAAGAATGTTCCTATCAGAAAATCATATGAATGTGGTGTTTCTCTCGTCACACGAGTGAGAAGATGACTTGCAACATATCACATTTGAGTAAATGCCCTCAAATATATAAAATATTTTTCACCAGGATGAGTGATAAGGCAGCTCTTGAGACTCCTTCTTTCAGAAAATATCTTGTTGCACATGTGAATGCAGGTTTTTCTTAAAATGAGTGAGGAGGTGCTTTCTGAGACTACCCCTAAGACAAAATCCTTTGTTGCACACATTGCATAAATGTGATTTTTTTTTAGTATGAGTGAGGAGATGCTTTTGGAGAGTAACCCTTTGACAAAATCTTTTGTTACACACATTACATAAATATGGTTTTTCATTAGTATGAGTGAAGAGGTGGCTTTTTAGATTGACTCTTAGAGAAAATCTTTTGTTGCACACATCACATGAATGAGGTTTTTCTTTAGTATGAGTGAGGAGGTGGCTTATTAGATTACCGCTAAGAGAAAATCCTTTGTTGCACACATCACATGAATGTGGTTTTTCTTTAGTATGAATGAAGAGGTGCTTTTTGAGATAATCCTTGGTGGCAAATGCTTTATTGCACTCATTGCATGAATGAGGTTTTTCTTTAGTATGAATGAAGAGGTGCTTTTTGAGATGATATTTAGTGGAAAATGTCTTATTGCATGCATTGCATGAATGTGGTTTTTCTATAGTATGAGTGAGGAGGTGCTTATTGAGATGACTTTTTTGCGAAAATCCTTTGTTGCACACATCACATGAGTGTGGTTTTTCTCCAGTATGAGTAAGTAGATGGCTTTTGAGATTATATCTTTTAGAAAATTGTTTGTTGCACACCCCACAATAATGTGATTTTTCTGTAGTATGAGTGGGTTTTTCTTTAGTATGACTGAGAAGGTGCCTTTTGAGACTATAAGTAAGAGAAAATCTTTTGTTGCACACATTGCATGAATGGGGTTTTTCTTTAGTATGAGTGAGAAGGTGCGTTTTGAGACCACCCCTATGAGAAAATCCTTTGTTGCACACATCGCATGAATGTGGTTTTTCTCCAGTATGAGTGACGAGGTGCCTTTTAAAATTCCCCCTATCAGAAAATACTTTCTTGCATATATCACATGAATGTGGTTTTTCTTTAGTATGAGTGAGGAGATGCCTTTTGAGAGTACCCTTTTCAGAAAATCTTTTGTTGCAAATATTACATGAATGTGGTTTTTCTTTAGTATGAGTGAGGAAGTGATTCATGAGACTACCCTTTAGAGAAAATCTTTTGTTGCACACACCACATGAATGTGGTTTTTCATTAGTATGAGTGAGCAGGTGCTTTTTGAGACTACTACTATCAGAAAATCCTTTGTTGCACACATCACACAAATGTGGTTTTTCTCCAGTATGAGAAAGGAGGTGCTTTTTAAGATTACCCCTTAAAGAAAATTGTTTGTGGCACACATCACATGAATGTTGATTTTCTTCAGTGTGAATAAGGAGGTGCATTTTGAGAGTATCGCTTTGCGAAAATACCTTGTTGCAAATGATACATGAATGAGGTTTTTCTCCAGTGTGAATGAGGTGGTCATTTGCCAAATTGCTCTTTTTTGAAAATGCTTTGCTGCACACATCATACTCTTGTGATTTATCCATTATTCTGTAATAGAAATATATATATATTCACACATATAACTTTATAATCACTTATATATCTATTATCAAACATTTGAAAACTGTTTGTTAAAGAAAACATGTTACTAGAAATTATATTGCACATGATGGAGCAAAGAGCATGCAGCATATATAATTTTTACTGACTTCAATCAAGATACGCTTAATGCCAAAAGTTAAGCACAAAAAGTAAAATGCGGAAAAGAAACGACAAGTACAAAATTAAAACAAATCAAAATGTCTGGTTCAGGGCTGCCAGTGATTATCAGCTTTGAAAATGGTTGCTTCAGTAGCCTCAGACGTTAAAAATAGTATCCTCAGTTTTCATTTCACTTCATATCAGTTTATTCCCAGTGATCTTCCTCTTGCTTTGAAAGTATTAAATGTACATTAAATAAAGATAGCAATGAAAATGCTGATTTGTATAAAAAACGAACACTCAAAGACACTCATCTTTATATATAAAGAAAAGATCACTCTGCATTTTGAGAGCGTCCAATACCAAATAAATACTACATCTCATACCGTAAAAGGTGTGTCATAACGATACTTTATGAGGTGCAACTTCCAAAATGATCCAATATCCAGAAACTTTATAACAACGGAAATCTTGGAGATGACGGTTATAACATCAGCACCAAAACGGCGGAGCAAATTTTGATTAAAGTTGCTGTGAAATCATTAAATCAATGTAATCTTCGGCGGAAATGACGATCACTCCAACGTAATTATCGGTGATAAGTATTTTCATACCAGCGCAAATTAAGGCAATAGAGCACTACATTAGCATAATGCTTGGTGAAAATGATCATCACAAGAAAGTAAATATCTGCAATAATGTCCACCGTAAAGGTGTCTAACAGATCTAGTGGGCATAATTGAAAGTAGAGTATTTAGGAAAAAAAGAAGCAAGAATTTATTGGAAAAATTATGGGAATCAAAATAGACACGTATAAGACATAAAATTTTTGAAATAAAATAAATAAATTAATAAAACTTTTTAAGTTTTTCCCGAGGTGGAGTTCATAGACGTCATTGAAAATAGCCAGATAACGGAAATTTTAAAAGTACCATTATTCAACAATAGTAGGCTTTATAATTCTTGCTAGATTTTAAGCACTAATAATAATAATATTATGCAGTCATAAAGTGTAATATAGAGAGGAATGCAATTTAAATGCAAATGTTACCAATAAACATTTAATTTGGATGTATTAACCAATTTCAGATAAGAATAAGAGTTTTAATTGATTTTATGACTGACTATATAATTTTTCATAATTTAATAAGCTTTCTTTTAATAAGTCTGTGGTTTGTTATTAACCTATGTTTTATTATTTACCTATGGTTTATAATTTATTCCATGGTTTTTCATTGTTAAACTATAGTATACTCACGCACTATACTCATTTTTACTTGCACGCATTGGGTAAAAAGGGTATAGTCAACATATACCTATAAAATGGTTTTTTTCAGGAACTTATTTATGCAACATAACAAAAGAAAATTATGAATTCTTATTCCTAAGATGTGCAATGTAAAGAAAAACCAAAATAAACATTGAAGTGATAAACATTTATAAGAAAATTTTATCTGAACATAATAAAACGGTGATTTTTATATCTATTCTACCCCACAAAAGTAGATTTTTTCCTCCTAGCTATCGGACAGTATCTTATATCTTAAAAAATAGTTGCCTTAGCTTATAAATAGTTGAAAATGTTATTTAAACAGTAGCTTTGGGCTCATTTTTCATTGAAATAGTCTCCTGTGAGTGGTGTCCGTTTTTCGGCAGTTGACTGCCTAAGGGTGTTTTCCGTTCCATATGAAATGCATGGAGCAACTGGGCATTCTTTAAATTCCAACTATCTCAAATATAACAGCACGTAAATATATTTTTGTGAACACATTTTAATTTAGAAATGTCTAATGTAAGAATATATTGGGATATTTTTGTAGATATTGTTTTAACTAGATGCAAAACTATCTCAGACAATGTCTGTTTTGCGAAATTTGGCAAGTATATTGGCGACGTAAAAGGGGCCACATTGATCATTCCAACTAATGCGTTCCATTAGCTTCCAGTTCAAAATCTTAACTTATAAATATATTTATTTTTATGTTGGGTATTTAAGCATGTATAATTCAGTTACTTTATAACGACATTTTAGAGATAAAAACCCTGATAAATTATCTTTTGAACCCTTGCCATGTTCTTTTGTAGATTAAAATGGATTTGACTAATTTTAATATTAAACATATACAAGGTTTCTGCCAAAATAAAATGTCACAAATCCATGACTTTCCAAGACTGAGGCAAATAATTTTCCATGACTCAAGAATTCAAATCACAAATAATAATAATAACCTACACGAGCTTTATTTAAACGAACAAAGGAAGTAAATCAATCTATCATAAAATGATTTTTATAAAGTTTTATTTTAAATTAAGTAAAAAAAAATCCGTTTCAGTAACTTTCAGATTAGAAGATAAAGGGAAAAATAATTTTACAATCTTTAATATTTCAGTTATATAAAGCTAATCCTTCTTTAATACTAAAAAAATATTTGAAGAAAGAATAAGTCAATAATAATAAATTATATCATCAAAAATTAAAAGTTTTGATATCAAGAATGCAAAACAGTAGAAGAAAGATGACGAAAAAAAAAAAAAAATTAGAATGTAAACACAAGCTTATCAAAATTGTTCATTTCAATTCTCATATTATGACATTTATTTTCACTCAGGAGACCTTACTCGTATGATGTCATAAATTTGGAGTTCAGAAATGTTTTCATTAGCTGCGGTTTTTAACTGTGACCGTTGTTTCCATCAAAACGTAATTAAAATACATGAATTTTCAAAGAACAGAATAACGATTATGGTATTTATGACGTTACAGTTACGTGATTTTACTTCAAATGTTTAGGAGTCCATGAAATTCACTGTACTTCCACGAATTATGGTTCTTTTTTTGCTCAAAATCATGACTTTCCATAACAAAATTTAACCAATGTTCAAATTCATGACTTTCCTAACTTTCCATATGCACGGAAACCCTGCATATACTTTAAATAGCTTTTAAATGAAAACATTCAAAATTATTGTTAGATGGTTAAAATTTTGGATCGGCAAGCTCTCTAGTCAGTATATATAAAAATTTCATTAGTTTTCAATGTATTTATCAATGAAATATAATATCATTGATTTTGCATGACTCTTAAAAATATCGCTATGGTTTAGGTTTAATTCCAAAATAGTTTAACTATAATTTGAAAAAAGTGCTATTTTAAATTAAATTTTCAACATCACAGACTATGCCGTATGTAGGAATGACATTTTTCATTTTCACAATTATGTTAGGTGATAGCTGTCAAAAATAAATACTAACGAATTTGTAAAATGATTACTTACTTCAATAAGTATAGTAAGTGCTTTAACATTGTCTTGTATTAGTATTGGTAAAGCGCTAGAATTTACTGGGGAAAAAAAGAAATTGAAAAATTATGACAGCCAGTAGTATTTATATTTAGTTTTAAAAAAATTGTGAGGTATACATTTCTGAATCCTAGACAGGTGTTTTAAATTTATATTAAGGTGAAGTGTGTTATAAAATTACATATTTTAAAAGTACATTGCGTAAATCATTTCGCAAGCGATATGCTGCCAATCCTTTTAGCATAAGTCTCAGCGTTGCAACCCTAACGAAGCTTGCTGGACAATATGGAAGTTCTTGCACAGACGCACGTGCCATGTTAAGGTTTCTTGACTACAATCTCTCTTTATAGGCCCTCTAATCTGGAACTATCTGTCCGTTTCACAGAGAAACTTAGTAAAACATGAATTTTAAATGAAAAGAAGTCAACCAACATAATGAGAAACAAAAAGTCACTATTGTAAGAGGACTTGAGACATTAACACAATCTCTGACACAACTTCTTTGAAATTTTGCATAAATTCATAGTAGGGCTATTATGTACATTAAATTTAACTTCAAACACACTGGAACTATTTGTTATCAGTTAATTTGTCACAGTAATTATTTATATTGATTTTATATATTCATCAATCAATCTGTAGCATGTACTTGTAAACATATGAGCTTTCTTCACCATGCAATTTCCAATCAGAAACAATTATTTATGATTATAAATTAAAAGAAAATAGGCATATTAGGAAAATTTTTGAAATGTAACAATCTCTAAAAAACATATCACAATAAACTGATCAAAGGTTTATTTGGTTGCAGGGCCCAAAATGACTGCTGGATTTTTATTATGTAAAGCCCTGAAATTTGATTAATATTTCAATCCCTGCATGTGAAATCCATGTCTAATTTACATCAAAGAGTTATTAAGTTGGTGAAATACATGTGGATTCGCAGGTGAATATATACTACAGTAATTAGATACCTTGTCTTTCAATAACGTTTTTAATCTTTAACAGGTACAATTCCACAAATATTAGAAATCATTGAAATTCAGGAATCAAAGCATAAATTTCAACAACTTAAAGATGCCAAAAACGTTTTCCATAATAGCAATCAAAATTTGTGATGTTATGAAAAAAATATCAGCCCTTCCTCTCTCTATGATTCAACACTGAAATAAAACACTATTACAATTGGCAATGAAGATCTTCATAATGTTATACATTGCACCCAACACAGTATGGACTATATAAAATGGTGTAAAGTTTCAATGGTGAGTATATTAATAATTTAGAAAATTGAATTGTGTTTGACTTAATCTTTTGCTTAGAAAATATTAATGTCAACAATTAAATCTTTTTGCTTCAAAAATAAAAATGAACAGCCAAAAGTACAAAAATTTCATAAGAAAATATTACTACACTTACATTACACTACACAGAAAATTTAGAATTACGAAGTACACACAGAGCAGAGATTCAATATCATCCAATAATTAAAACAAAATTGTGAATTTACTACGCCACTAAGCATTTAAAATACCAAAATAATCAATTCGATCGATTCTTAAAATCACCAAGTCTTATACATCCTGTTGTCTGGACTATTCAAACTCTATCCTGTAATTAACTCTTTTGGTTTGTTTTTATGTTAATCAACAATCCAAATGCATATAAAATGATATATCCCATGTAAATATTTACCAAATTAAAAATAATAAATATATACTCCAAAACAAGCTTTTCCCCCTAGTAAATAGACAATTTTAGACATATCATGTAGAAGTTGGATTTCATGCGTAAAAGCAGTTATTCAAGGTCAATTATAAAAGTTTAAAGAAATTTTTGAGTAGGATTTAATAAAATTAAATTTGTAAATACACATTTCACTTCATAATAATGTACTACAAATTAAAGACCCAAATTATATTCCAATCTTAAAACGTTTTCTGTGAATACCCACACTATTACAAATCAAATGGAGATAGGGTACAGATGTAGTATAGGGGATTTCTTTGGCGCATTTTTTCTCGGTTAAATGCTGTTTCTAGCAACGGGTTTCATTTTTAGTTGTATCATTACTTAAATTTTAACTTAGTTTTATTATTATTCATGTATTCTAATAGAAGTTTTATGTTAGTTAGCGTATTTATTAGTATTGGTGACTTTTCTGATCGAAAATTGAAAAAAATTGCCAAATGTTCTATATTTCACCTGTTCCAGATGTTTGTATAAATTTATTCATTATTTTTTAAGCACTTCAGAGCTAAGAAATGGGGAGTTGTTTCAGGCAAAACCTCAAAAGGAAATAGGAGTTCATATAGCATACTTACAAGAAGCAGTCTATCAGAATACCAACAATATAAGAATCTTCCTATAAAAAAGAGTTTTAAAACATCCCAGAATCATTTAAAATCTTTTGGATCCCGAAAGATACACCATATCACAAGGATCTAATCAACTTTCTTTATTCAAGTATCAACAACACCATTTTTCAGTTAATGAGCTAGCTAAAGCTAACTGGTTACTAGTATGGAGTCCATGCAGCAGAAATTCAAAATAAAAATTTTAAATTGACGTCACAGTCAATTGCCTACGGAAGTACCCACTTCAATTCTGCAGTGTTATGTTCATTGCTCGCCATGACCCTTCTAGTTATTTTGCTTGGAATTAGTGCTAGAAAATTATACCTTGATTTTGCAGTGCTCACGGCTGTAATATTTCAGAATTATACTCACTTGTACTTTACTTTGTTCCCAAGTTTCCTTTCATAAATTCTCGATCTAGAAATCAACTTCAATCATGAAATGTAATATCATTAATATTACTGTTATGCAAAGGTCGCTTTTACACACGTTTTATATTTCCTTACGTCACACTTACGAGATTTTACTCACATTCTATTATTTAGATACTACCAAGCTTAATTAAAAAAATTTCAATTTATTTACATTTAACGACTGAAATTATTCCCTTTTAAGGCTGACTAGTCAAAATCTTTAAAGTGCTAATTAACTCATTTGCAGTCTTTTAATTAAGCTTGATCTCAACAGATAGACTCATTGTGTCTTACAATAAAGTTTTGGTAACATATAAAAAAGTTTGTGAATAGTTCGGCGGGATGGATGCTTTTTTCGTAGTGGTCCAACACTATGAAAACTCGATTTGAGCTTAAAATCGTTTATATAACTTGCAAATGCACAGAAATGTGCGGCAAACTACGTTTCAAAATTTATTTATTAAAAATGAAAATGAAATTATGCTTTCACATCCAAATATCATTTATTTATTATGATTAAAATAATTCCATTATTTATTTATTCAAAAAAAATTTGTAACAAGAGTTTCAACAATGATCGCTTCAAAACTATTTTAACGTGATTGGATGACGCCGAATTGGTTTATTAGTATTCCGTAAAAATGACATTTTAATGACAGTAACTGCCCCAAACTTTGATAGAATGCATTGCCATCGACATCGAACCTATCTGCCAAGTTTCAACCCAATTGGATGACGGGAAGGATTTAATTAGGCATCCGCAGATTCCGCTCCCATTGACAAACTCTCAAAATCGAAGTTAATATAAAGGATTTACATTAAAAACTGTGTGTGTGATTTAATTTTTTTTCTCTCTTTCTTTATACGACGTGTGTTTATAATGATTGTAGTGAAATCATGTTTACCAGTAACTTCTTGATAAGAAAATCTAACATCGTAAATTGGTTTTCAAATTACTCCTTATAAAACAGATTAATGGAACCACGAAATTATTTTTATTTTGACTACCAATGACAGCAAAAAAGTTTCGATTGAAATCCATTTTTTGAGCCAATCATGATTCTTTTTGTCTTCTTAGGAATTGAGCAACCACTTTAACCACCCTATGAATAAATTCCAAAATTAAAATTTTTTATTCCACACTATAATTCTACTTTAAAAGTTAATTACTTTAGTAATGGCATATTTTCATGTATGTCAATAAACAAATTCTCTCCAAAAAACTCAACTGATGTTACAAAAATCCTCTGCTCTTAAATAATCCTGGTGTTTTTTTTTGTTTTTTGTTTGCTCAGAAGATAACTTGCACTGAATGGAATAAAGAAGCCACAATTTTGATTTTACCCCAAACACTTTAAAACTGAACACAAAAGTTATTATTTTTAATATTTATTAGAGTTTGAGGCCCCTTCAGAGCAAAGTCCAAGTGAATATTACAGTGCTCGCCTTCACCACAGCCAGTCACTCCAACAAATGTAATTCAAATTGAAGTTCAATTAATTGATAGTGTACTATACGACTTCATTTCATTGATTGTATTTTGTAGTTTTTGGAATCACAGCAAATTAGTGCTGACTTTATCCTTAGCTACGGATTTGATGGAAGTACTGGATAATCTGCTTAAAATAAATTTTTCTACTCTCATTCAGATTAGCGGTCGGAGATATATCGATACGACGATATTTTTATCGATACTTTAAAAAAAAAAAATATCGATACAAGTAATCGATATATCGATATTTCCTAATGCGAAAAAAAATACTGATGGTAATTTTGAGTTCTGATTTGGAAGAGAGAATTTGTGTTATAAGGGAATTATTATTTTGTTAAAAGGGTGTCACACAAAATGTAAAATGAACAGGGAGAGTTCATTTCTTGAAGCGTAGTTAAATGAACTAGACAATTGAATACCGATTATTTTGTTTGTTGTTAAATCCTTTAGTTTTAATTAATTTCGCATGAAATTGTGAAAGTCAAAAGAACTCGAAACGAATACCAGTAACAAATATTTAAACAAATAAATATGTAGCAAATAAAATCACTATCTTCTCACATAGTGTAGACATTTTCCAATTACAATAAGCATCAAAACAAATTAAACTGAAAGCGATATAATAATGTTTTGTTGATGTGGATAATATATCTTTTGCCATGGACGCCAACAGGATTTTTTGCAGAGGGATGTATGACTGCTAGAATTTAGCTTAAATCATAAAGTTTACGGATATGTTGATTGAGATTCCTAATAAAATGATAATTAACATGTAACACATTTTCTCTTTGAGAATAATTAAAAAAAAAAAAAATCACGACACATATTTTTTGAAATCCTCTCCTCTAAAAAGCTTTTATTTGGTACCCAACACAACCACTTTAGAGACAAAAACTTTTTCTCATAAAAGAAAAAAGAGCAGACACACCAAAACAAATTTTTAAAACTATTTTCTTGTTTTTCTATTTTTTTTTTTTTTTTATCATCTAAATACTTCTTGCAATTTTCAAGAAACATTGTTTCGAACAGATGAACCAGAAGACATAAAAATGCAAAAAACTAGTATTTTATTTCTTCCAAGTTACAGAAATAATGAAGAAGGAAAAAAAAAATGAAACACCCCAAGCGCAGTATAGAATATACTCAATTGATTCTAAAATAAATTTCACTGATAGGTCTTATATCTGATGACGATTGAAAAGCAAAACATTTTCCAAGTGCTGAAAGACGCAACACATAAATGATTATACAAATAATAATAATAATTAATACATCTTTTACAATACCCAGTCTCCAATAACACTAGATAACAGGCGCCTGGAAATTCACGCACACGCAAGTGCAATATTCAGCTATAAAAAATGAACTATGCGCTTTTTCGATTGTCTTTAGTATTGCTTTTTCAAAAACGAAAGTTTGAGCTGGAGGAGTGAAATTGGCACCTCAACCAAAAGTAAAGAATTGCGTTGACGACATTTCAAAAAGCTATTAAACGACCACATCAAAGTGAAATGTAAATATTTTTCAAAAATGTACGAAACATCCAAGAACACCACAAACATGGGGTTTCATTTGAAGAGAAAGCATAATGTAACGAAAGGTAAGATAATTTATTAGTATTTAGTTATTTTGTTTTGGTTCGTATTGGCTTCATCTATTTTTTAATTTTTATTCGAGAATAATTTAAACCCTGATAAACGAGGGATGAATTGTTTAATTTTCTGTGTTGTGGTCAATCATGACAGATAAATACTGTTAGAAAGATAGCCGTTTTTTGTGGGTGCATAACGCGTCCGTTTTTTGTGATACACGTACCGTTTTAACGCTCGTTGGGGTTTTCGCATGCACTGAGTATTTTGCGACCGGAAAAAGTAGATGTTGCCATTTGAAAATTTTGAGTTTTTTTTACTATAACCATAACCGCGGGCGACATTTTGTTATCATTCACAGAATCCCGAGCTCATACCTCTGATGCGTTACTATACCTGAAATCTCATCACGATCTGTTGAACTGAACGGAAGCTAGAGGTCCATATATCAGTAAAGTTTCTTTACGACCACCCTATATGTTATAGTACCTGAACTTTAGATAATGTATCAAAAAGTGTTATTAACGAGAGTCCACTGTATAATTTTAGTGGCCATTGCCTTCTATCAGAAGCACAGCAAGGTTTTTGTTAAATATTACCTTACGTTTCATTAAATATTTATGTGTGCTCTCATCGAACTATTTGTGTTTGTAATTTCAGTCTTTTGTCAACCTCTCTAAGACAAATTAAAAAAAAAAAAAAATGGTTTGTTTCTTGTATATATAACTCTACCGATCCTCAAATTACAATAAAAAAATTCCGACCCAAAACATTTCTAAAGATTTTTTTGACTTTTAAAAAAAAATTTCATTATAAAAACACGTTTATTAAAACGATTAATTACGATATCACAGTGATCGCATAATCGATTAATAATTAGTTATTTTAATTTTCGGTAAGTACCGTAGACAGTTGAAATTTTTTAATAAAGTTGGTCACTGATCAGTAATCATTATGAAGGTCTGAGTACAAAAAAATGCCAGCCTTACAATAGAGACAAATGAAATATAGTTTTCATAAACTAATTTTCAGTATTTCCATTTTGGTTAATATCAAAGCTAGCTTAATGCTTTTAAATAAATTGCAACAACTAAACAAAAGTAGAACTTTTTACTTTCAATTACCCATATGTAATACATAGGGTAATGAAAGTAAAGGATCCAGTCAAAAAAAAATTGGCATTTCTCCACGTTTTGGAACACCCTGATCTTAAAAAAGTTATGTAGAAAAAATGTCTGTCTGTGTGTGAGTACGTTGTCCGCATAGCTCGGAACAAATTGACCTACGATGTTCAAATTTGGTGAGTAGGTTGGTGATGGCCCAAGGATCTACCATGAAGGTTTTCGTTAAAATCGCGCATGCGCATAAGGTAGCTGCCATTGAAAAAATTATGTTTTTCAATGATTGCTAAAAAACGGCTTTAACGATTTTGATAAAAATCGCTGTACTAATGCCTCTTAAGGTGTCCTTAACATCCCTTTCTCAGAAATTCCCGTAAAAATGCTTTAATGGCGTAAAAAGTTGAAAAACGAATGCCTTCATCGCAGAGTCCTCTTTGCTTTAACATAGGCTCACCAACGATAGTTTTTTCTCCTCTCCTCAGTTTCACTTATAACAAAAGATAACATAGAAATTTCCGAAAATATATCGTTAAAAACACCATTTTGGCGAAAGGTTTTTTTTTTTTTTTTAAAGAGACAAATAAGAATTATTATCAAACTGGCCATTTTTTTCTGAGCAAATAATGAAAATATAAAAACGATAAATGACACAAATCCACATCAGTAATATAGTGTAATTGAAAGTTATGCGATGTTCCACACCCCTAGTTTTTTTTTTTTAATAGACTTATTTTATTTAGAGAAAAAGGTCGCTTTACATGGAGCAATCATGATATTTGCCTCGAAAACTTTCGCTTATAGCAAAATTAAAAATCATTAAATAAAAGTTGGGTATCGACATATCGATATTTTATCGATAAATTTTTCTATGCAACGATTAAATATCGATATTTCCGACCTGTAATTCAGATGCAGCTCCATTTGCAACAATGTGCACACCTCGTTTAAAGAAAAATTATAATGTTATTTTATGGAACATTAGAACACCTCAATCTGTGCATTTCAGTAGACCTATTAAGGTAGAATATATTACAGAAATAAAAGAACATACATTAAAGTAGAAACAAAGAATTAATAATTTAATAAAAAATATTTATATTAGAAGATACGGCAATATTCATTAAAGATAATCTCTTCATGACCCCAATAATAGAGGGAAATGTGCTGATATTCTGACTGGTACACAATCAAATGCGGATAAGTTGTATTCTACTCCACATCTTATACAACTTACAGATTTACTACCTAAGACATTATAATATGGGAAAAGACCATTACACACGTGGATTCATTTTTTAATGCATATGATCGCCAATACATATCATCGGGATACATATCAACTTATGAAGTTCGTGAGCGTTGAGCACCCTCTTACAGTTGAAATTCTACCAGAAAATCACTGTCCACAAGTCTAAAAAATTTGAGCGGTGGTCTGGAATGTATAAGAAACTTTATTTTTTTACATGTATTGTTGAACCACCCTAATACACACATATATATGGGCAATTTTCTGGCTGACGCACAGGACATTTTGGCTCTTTTTTCTACTCGTAAACAGATAAGATTTATAAAATTAAGAAGAATGTAGCAATTATGCTTTTGTTTTATATAGCTCTACTTGGTAACACAGTTAACGGAAAAATAATTACTTTAACAAGGTCAAATATGCATTTATATTGTCTGACACACTGGATACGTCCGTGTCCCGTGCATCAGATGATTTAAATGCATATTTGACCTAGTTAAAGTAATTATTTGCGAGGGCAGTTATTAAATTAAGTTGTTGAAGGAATTGGTTAAAGAAGATTTCGGGCTTTGAAAACAGGAATTAATTTAATGTTGTTTCTAAAAAAGGATTTCTATTACATATCCCCCCTGACAAAAATGCTCTCAGGGTAAGTGTTAGCAGAAGTATTTTAAAAACAATTCTAAAAGGTTTAATTTAAAAAAAAAAAAAAAAAATTTGGAAACTAACTTTAGGTCAAACAGCATGATGGCCTGTCATACAGCATGACAAAAAGGAGCAAAAATCTTACGAGTTTTTAAGTGGCTCTCTGTTAGACGACAAATTAGTAGTGTAGAAATAACATGAAAATATTTCAAAGAACAAGGTGCATAATAGAAGCTTATACTACAATATAAACATGGCATAACATATTATTGGATAGTTGGGTAAACAGGCCCAACAAAATACAAACAGTATTAACTGAAGCATAAACAATTAAATGATACAGTTTTAAAGAAAAATAAACAATTAAATGATACAGTTTTAAAGTAAATGAACAATTAAATGATAAAATTCTACAATATAAACAATATTAAGTGCTATCTAAAACACAAAATTGCAATGCTCTAAAACATAAACAATGAAATTAGAAAGTTGACTATGCAATATCAAGAAAGATCCAAGTTAAAAATAGTGTTGAAAAAGTTACAGCATTCTGGTATGCAAACATTGTTGTTTTCAAAGTGAAAAAATTTATTTCAGAATCCTGAAATTAGGGTTCAAATTTTGGAGTTCTCAAGATAATTTTTTTTTTTTAAGTCTTGTGAAATTAGAAGTTAAATGCTTGTTGCAAAAAGGGGTAGATAAACAAGTGTTAAATTGTGTGTAAAGTAAAAATTTAATCCTTGTGTATATGATGCATCATCTAGTAAGGTAATGGATTGGCAAAATTGATGCCAGCATCAGATCCTACACTTCACATCTTAAACTGGATAAGGAATAATACAAATAGATGAGTAGGCATTTAAAAAAAAAAAAAAATTGAATAATGACAGGTCATCAATGTGCGCAAAAGAAAAGTTTGGTGTAGAATGTTGACAAAATAAATGTTTGTTTGTGTGCGATTTGAACATTATGTTAAGTGATGCAGGAAAAATAATGTAATAAACAGTAGTATACAAAATTGAAAATTAAAATTGATGCCGAGAAGAACTCAGTCATATCAGTGACGACAACAGTATTCTTTTCTGTGTAGCCTTTTAAAACATGTTATTTTGCTGACAAGGAATTGCATCTAGCTTATGTGAAGTAGTTGATAAATGTATGAATGCCAATACACAAATGATAAATTTATCTAGTTGTGCTTTCAAGTGAAAAAATGTTAAAATAAAATTGAGTAGTGCTTAAGTGATAAGGCTTAAATCATATTTTTAAAGTAAAAATGAAGTCTCGATAGATTTCTGAGATTGAGCACTGTTCTAGTACTTTTAACAGACAAAAATGTATCACATTCCTGTGGTTTAATACTTACTAAAACAGACAACACTCACATAATTACTTGAAAATCATAAAATATGAACACCCAAATATTACCTGAATCTTAAGTTTAAGTCAGGGGCGTAGCCAGGATTTTTTTTCGGGAGGGGCTGAGAAATTATAAATGTCAACTTTGGAAACAATAATTATCATTCAATAATTTACAAATCAAAATTAATCAAACTAAAAAACAAATAAACACTTTTTGGGATTGTAATACTTTTAGCACATATAGCGTTCACTGGAAAGAAAATGTATTCGTTAAATGTAGTAATAATCAAATGACCCTTTCTTTTCACAATCGTGACATAAAGTATTAACCCTTTGCACTCCAGTGGCGCCTCTCAGGCGCCACACGATTGGATGCCAAACCACGAGAGGACCATTAGGTGTGATGCGGAAATTCGATGCAAGGCCAATGACTGTGTTTAGTTTCTATGAAGCAAATCCATAAACACCAGCCGAACCTAAAATGTCTCGAGTTGCTGATTCCTCCGCGCGAAAAAGGCCTGGAGTGCAAAGGGTTAATATGCATGAATAATACTTGATTAAGAATGCTTTAATGAAACACAATAAAAATGCTTTTTAAAATAAGGAAATGAGAAGAAATATCACATTTAAAATAAAGTTTAATAATGGGACAATTGTATTTAATTAAGAGGCATTACAAAGTTAAATTGAATTTTCTAACAGTTCCACTGCTGGCAAATTTGTTGAGGACCATCTCGTCTGAAACTATGGATATTCAGCAAAGCCAGTCCAGTTAAGCGATTTTCGCTTGTCGTACTTCTAAGATAAGTTTTCAATCTCCGAAGAGTAGAAAAACTTCTCTCAGCTGTGGCTGCTGACACTGGCAGAATGGATAGGATTTTGAACAAAACGTATACGCTGGGGAAGATGTTTTGGTCGCATTCATACAGCGACCCAATCGCTGAGTTTGGTAACATTTCGACCGACATCCACTTTCTTTTCCACAGTTCCCATTCGCCTTCAATCACATCTTTGTAAGTAGGAAGATCATCTTCATAAAAGGAGATGCATGGTTCAATATCTTGAAAACTCTTCCCAACAGCGTGTTGCGGAATAAGGTTTTGCAAGGAAGAAATTGTTTCTTTATGAGGCAAAAAGAGCTCATTTAATGAAGATATCATATCATCTAAGTAGGGCGTAAAAATTGTTATTCTATAGTATTCTTCAGTTGTTTTGTAGGCTATATTTGGGCGATTCTTTTGGATTTTACACACTCTTTGTGTTTTGACTTCTATATTATGTTTTTCAGCTAAGGTTTCAGCTTCATTATATATAGAATTAAACTTATCCACATGGTTGTTTCTCATTTCTTGCAACATCGTCGTTATGTTGCTGACTTCACCCAAAGCACTGGCCAAGTCAATGTTAGTACTTTGCAGATACTCGGATAGGTTGTATGTGCAACCGAGCAGTTTACTGGCGATGCACAAACATACTAGAAAAGAAAACTGGCATGTGCTTTGCAACAAAATGTTTGGCTTTTTGGACGAATCGTCTGTTGCGAGGCCCTCGATTTCCTCTAACGAAGCGATGATTGGCTCTAAAAACTCCTTGAACATTAAAATGGCTTCATGACGTAAAATCCAACGAATTTCACATAACGTCTTAAGTTTCGTCTGTTTTGTGTTGGGTTTCAAGTCTTTAATATTCTTTTTCAGAATATCTGTTCGTTTTGTAGATTTATGAAAGAAACTGCAAATTTCTGAAATTACACCAAAGGCGTTTCGGATGCCCTGAACTTTCGTTGCGTCAGATATGCAGAGATTGAGAGAGTGAGATACTCAATGGGTATATACAGCTTTCGGGTATTTTTCTCTCACCATAGCTTGAACACCACGAAATTGCCTACGCATGTTTGACGCCCCGTCGTATCCTTGGCCACGTAGCTTGTTTAAATCAAAGCCAAGTTTTAGCAAGTCTTCTACAATTGTAGCTGTAAGACCTGCACCAGTTAAATTAGTGACAGGAATAAACGCAAGGAAATCTTCTCTAGTTTGTACAGTTGCTTCATCAATATACCTTATGCATAAAGACAGTTGTTCTATTTGAGAAATATCTGTTGTTTCGTCGGCAATGATGGAAAAAAACTCTGAATTTGATACTTTTTTAACTATTTCGGATTGTATGAGCTCTCCAAAAATACTTATGATTTCGTTTTGAATTGATGGGCTTATGTACAATTTCAAAAAATTAGAAAATAACGAAAACTTGTGTTATTTTCAAATTTTAATTATCCAAGCATAAATAGATCTATTTCTGACTTTCGAGGTTTGAAAATTTCGGGGGGGGGGGGGGGCTGCAGCCCCATCAGCCACCCCCTGGCTACGCGACTGGTTTAAGTATTAAATAATTCTAAAGCAAAAAGAGAAGTACTGACAAATTTTTGGGATTAAATTGACCTCCTAGTATTTGTAACAGACAAAAATGTAATATGACATAGTTGAGGTTTAATACTTGGTTTAGAAAGCATATCATTCCTTAAAACAGACAACATTCACAAAAATTACTTGAAAATCATAAAATATACACACAAATAATAGAATGTTTATAAAATAATTTGAATTTTTGTTTTGAAGCAGGACTTGTTGACATTTGAATAAGCAGCATTCGATGATAGTTTGGTAATGTTAGCATTAAAGTTGCCTGATCTAAAATTGAAAAAGAACTTGAAGGTGGTGTGATTACATGACGTTGATAAACAATATTTTGTTGTCTACATTGACATTTGAAGGGATTATTTGGACTTGTATAGTCCATAGTTGATGACTTACTCTTTGAAACATTTCACGAGAAGGAAGAAAACACTAAACACTGACACTCTCGTGATGCAAACACTGTTGGGCTGAACGACGATATATTATTGTGGATTTTACGGTAAGTGGTTTGTATCTGTAGGACGTAGAGCACAGCCAAACGATGGAAATTAGCAGAATGTGCACAGAAATGTAGGTTGGTGTGGTGTAATTGGACTGGCGATTTGGTAGACATAGAATTTGGTGGCAGAGGAACACTGGCACATTAGTAGAAGTGGTGATAGAGGGAACACTGGCACATTAGTAGAAGTGGTGTTAGAGGAACACTGGCAAGGAACATCTTTTGAGAACAGGATTGAATTATGGAGAGGAAGTTGTTGGCCGACCGAGATGAAGAATTGGTGGTGGAATTTCTTTTAAGATTAGGATTGCATCAGAAACATGGCACAAGAAAAGGTGGCGATGAAAAGATGGTAAAAATACGGCAGTTGAAAGCTTGCTTAGTATGGTAAACACGAAGAATTTGGTGAATGTCTGTCAGTCCACTGCGCGTGGTTCTCGAAAAGTCGAAACATCTTCCACAAAAAGTATTTCTTGATATTTGCATAAAAGGTCGAAAAGGTTACAAAAAGGTATAAAAGGGAAAATATTTTTTCAGAGCGTCATAGTTCGTTGGGCATAGTGGGTTTTTCTTCTTCTCTCTCACCGATATTTAAGTTATATTGCGAAAGAAAAAGATAATTACATGAAAATTTTAAACACATTGCAGGGCTTCCTGACAGGACAATCCTGTCGACTTATGTAATGTACTAACACATTTTACTTAAAGTTTTTGCAGTGTGTTGTGGAAAAGTGAATGAGTCAATTTGGAACCATCGAATACATTTATTAAAACAGCCTGGAGAGAGAGCGTGAAAATTACGTCTTAACTACATGATGATAGGAAATAGAATGTAATGCGTATTATTGTCGAACAGAGAGCACAGTTAGGCAGCATCGTGTTAAAACTGTGAGAACAGCTGAGTTAGTGAGGGTATTTTATAAACATCAAAGTGAGAAGGCAAGCATTTTGACGCCAAAACGGAATACTAATTATGGAATATGAATAACAAGAATGCCGACTCTGCAAAGATCTCGCACATAAATTTGGCGTGGGCAGTTATCAAAATAAGTTGTTGAATGAGTTGGTTAAAGAGGATTTCGGGCTTTGAAAAGAGGAATTAATTTAATGTTGTTTCTAAAAAAGGATTTCTATTGCATATATATATTGCTTTTTTCCCATTATGAGTAAGGAGGTTTCTTATGAGACCGTTCCTATCAGAAAATCACATGAATGTGGTGTCTCTCTCATTACACGAGTGAGAAAATGACTTGTAACAACACATTTGAGTAAATGCCCTAAAATATATAAAAGATTTTTCACCAGGATGAGTGATAGGGCAGCTCTTGAGACTCCTTAATCAAAAAATATCTATTTGCACAAGTGAATGCAGGTCTTTCTTAAAATGAGCGAGGAGGTGCTTTCTGAGATTACCCCTAAGAGAAAATCCTTTGTTGCATACATCACATGAATGAGGTTTTTCATTAGTATGAGTGAGAAGGTGGCTTTTTAGATTACCCCTAAGAGAAAATCTTTTGTTGTACAAATCACATGAATGTGGTTTTTCATTAGTATGAGTGAGAAGGTGGCTCTTGAGAGTACCCTTTTGAGAAAATCTTTTGTTGCACATGTCACATGAATGTGGTTTTTCATTAGTATGAGTGAGAAGGTGGCTCTTGAGAGTACCCTTTAGAGAAAATCTTTTGTTGCACATGTCACATGAATGTGGTTTTTCATTAGTATGAGTGAGAAGGTGGCTCTTGAGAGTACCCTTTTGAGAAAATCTTTTGTTGCACATGTCACATGAATGTGGTTTTTCATTAGTATGAGTGAGAAGGTGGCTCTTGAGAGTACCCTTTAGAGAAAATCTTTTGTTGCACATGTCACATGAATGTGGTTTTTCATTAGTATGAGTGAGAAGGTGGCTCTTGAGAGTACCCTTTTGAGAAAATCTTTTGTTGCACATGTCACATGAATGTGGTTTTTCTTTAGTATGAGTGAGAAGGTGGCTCTTGAGACTACCCCAATGAGAAAATCCTTTGTTGCACACATCGCATGAATGTGGTTTTTCTCCAGTATGAGTGATGAGGTGCTTTTTAAAATTCCTCCATTCAGAAAATACTTTCTTGCATATATCACATGAATGTGGTTTTTCTTTAGTATGAGTGAGGAGATGACTTTTGAGAGTACCCTTTTCAGAAAATCCTTTGTTGCAAACATTACATGAATGAGGTTTTTCTCCAGTATGAGTGAGGAGGTGCTTTTTAAAATTCCCCCTATCAGAAAATACTTTATTGCATATATCACATGAATGTGGTTTTTCTTTAGTATGAGTGAGGAGATGCCTTTTGAGAGTACCCTTTTCAGAAAATCCTATGTTGCAAATATTACATGAATGAGGTTTTTCTTTAGTATGAGTAAGGAAGTGATTCATGAGACTACCCCTTTGCGAAAATCCTTTGTTGCACACATCACATGAATGTGGTTTTTCTCCAGTATGAGTGAAGAGGTGCTTTTTAAAATTCCCCCTATCAGAAAATACTTTCTTGCATATATATCACATGAATGTGGTTTTTCTTTAGTATGAGTGAGGATATGCCTTTTGAGAGTACCCTTTTCAGAAAATCCTTTGTTACAAATATTACATGAATGAGGTTTTTCTTTAGTATGAATAAGGAAGTGATTCATGAGACTACTCCTTTGAGAAAATCTTTTGTTGCACACACCACATGAATGTGGTTTTTCATTATCATGAGTGAGGAGGTGACTTTTGAGAATATTTCTTTGCAAAAATACCTTGTTGCAAATGATACATGAATGAGGTTTTTCTCCAGTGTGAATGAAGTGGTCTTTTGTCAAATTGCTCTTTTTCGAAAATGCTTTGCTGCACACATCATACTCTTGTGATTTATCCATTATTCTGCAATAGAAATATATATATAAAAATCACATATATAATAATTATCAAACCTTTGAAAACTGTTTGTTAAAGAAAACATGTTACTGGAAATTATAATGCACATGGTGGAGCAAAGAGCATGCAGCATATATAACTTTTACAGACCTTAATCAAGATACGCTCAAAGCTAAAAGTTAAGCATAAAAAGTAAAATGCGGGGGGGGGAAAAAAAGACAAGTACAAAATTAAAACACATCAAAATTTTGTGGTTCAGGGCTGCCAAGGACTATTAGCTTTGAAAATAGTTGCTTCAGTAGCCTTAGACGTTAAAAATAGTAGCCTCAGTTTTAATTTCACTTCATATCCATTTCTTCTCAGTGATCTTCCTCTTGCTTTGAAAGTATTAAATGTACATTAAATAAAGATAGCAATGAAAATGCTGATTTGTATAAAATACGAACACTCAAAGATACTCATCTTTATATATAAAGAAAAGATCACTAAGCATTTTGAGAGCGTCCAACACCAAATAAATACTACATCTCATATGGTAAAAGACGTGTCATAACGATACTTTATGATTTGCAACATCCAAAATGATCTAATATCCAGACACTTTACAACAACGCAAATCTTGGAGATGACGGTTATAACAGCACCGAAATGGCGCCGCAAATCTTGACTAAATTTGCTGTGAAATCATTCAATGAATGTAATATTCGGCGGAAATGACGATCACTCCAACGTAATTATCGGTGATAAGTGTTTTCATACCAGTGCAAATCTCGGCAATAGAACACTACATTAGCATAATACTTGGTGAAAATGATCATCACAAGAAAGTAAATATCTGCAATAATGTCCACCGTAACAGTGTCTAACAGATCTAGTGGGCATGGGTGAAAGTAGAGTATTTAGGAAAAAAAGAAGCAATAATTCATTGGAAAAATTATGACAATCAAAATAGACATGTATAAGACATAACATTTTTGAAAAAATTGAAGATTGGCGAGTTTTAAGTTTTTCTTGAGGTGGAGTTCATATAGACGTCATTGAAAATAGCCAGATATAGGAAATTTTAAATGTACCAAAATTCAACAATAGGAGGCATTATAATTCTTGCTAGATTTTAAGCACTAATATTAGTAGTATTTTGCAGTCATTAAGTGTAATATAGAGAGGAATGCAATTTAAATGCAAATGTTACCAATAAAAATTAAATTTGAATGTAGTATTAACCAATTTCAGATAAGAACAAGAGTTTTAAATGATTTTATGACTTACTAGAAAAAATTTCATAATTCAATAAGCTTTCTTTTAATAAACTTATTTAAATATTAACTTATGTTTTATTATTTACCTATGGTTTATTATTTATTCCATGGATTTTCATTGTTAAACTATAGTATACTCATTTTACCACACACTATACTACCCATTTTTACCTGCATGAATTGGGTAAAAAGGGTATAGTAGACATATACCTGGTTCCGCCTGTAATTAATTGTACTGCGCAATCCTTTTGCGCAGCTCCATTCCTCTAACCCTTTCCCCTTCGTTATGTATTCATTCTAATTGGATCCCGCCACTTGAGCGGTTATGTAAAAGAGAGGTCTCTCTGTGGATGTGAAAATAGAGCTTTGGAAAGCACCCTACGACTACAGTCCACTAATAAAGATTGTTTGTTAACAATTAAAACTTGCCAGACCATTTGTTGCTGCAAAAATAAACACACTGAGCTATCGGACGGTACATTTGGTCCTGGTCGGAGAGAACTGCGCATTAACCTTTGGATGAGTCATTCGTTTAAACGAAATATAAAGGCGAAAATATATAGGCGAAAACAATACGTTGGACTATACCAAGTTGGATTCTACGCATTGGAATGCCCACAATTGGATACCAGGCGCGTAGCCAGGGGGTGGCTGATGGGGCTGCAGCCCCCCCCGAAATTTTCAAACCTCGAAAGTCAGAAATAGATCTATTTATGCTTGGATAATTAAAATTTGAAAATAACACAAGTTTTCGTTATTTTCTAATTTTTTGAAATTGTACATAAGCCCATCAATTCAAAACGAAATCATAAGTATTTTTGGAGAGCTCATACAATCCGAAATAGTTAAAAAAGTATCAAATTCAGAGTTTTTTTCCATCATTGCCGACGAAACAACAGATATTTCTCAAATAGAACAACTGTCTTTATGCATAAGGTATATTGATGAAGCAACTGTACAAACTAGAGAAGATTTCCTTGCGTTTATTCCTGTCACTAATTTAACTGGTGCAGGTCTTGCAGCTACAATTGTAGAAGACTTGCTAAAACTTGGCTTTGATTTAAACAAGCTACGTGGCCAGGGATACGACGGGGCGTCAAACATGCGTAGGCAATTTCGTGGTGTTCAAGCTATGGTGAGAGAAAATACCCGAAAGCTGTATATACCCATTGAGTATCTCACTCTCTCAATTTCTGCATATCTGACGCAACGAAAGTTCAGGGCATCCGAAAGGCCTTTGGTGTAATTTCAGAAATTTGCAGTTTCTTTCATAAATCTATAAAACGAACAGATATTCTGAAAAGGAATATTAAAGACTTGAAACCCAACACAAAACAGACGAAACTTAAGACGTTATGTGAAATTCGTTGGATTTTACGTCATGAAGCCATTTTAATGTTCAAGGAGTTTTTAGAGCCAATCATCGCTTCGTTAGAGGAAATCGAGGGCCTCGCAACAGACGATTCGTCCAAAAAGCCAAACATTTTGTTGCAAAGCACATGCCAGTTTTCTTTTCTAGTATATTTGTGCATCGCCAGTAAACTGCTAGGTTGCACATACAACCTATCCGAGTATCTGCAAAGTACTAACATTGACTTGGCCAGTGCTTTGGGTGAAGTCAGCAACATAACGACGATGTTGCAATAAATGAGAAACAACCATGTGGATAAGTTTAATTCTATATATAATGAAGCTGAAACCTTAGCTGAAAAACATAATATAGAAGTCAAAACACAAAGAGTGTGTAAAATCCAAAAGAATCGCCCAAATATAGCCTACAAAACAACTGAAGAATACTATAGAATAACAATTTTTACGCCCTACTTAGATGATATGATATCTTCATTAAATGAGCTCTTTTTGCCTCATAAAGAAAAAATTTCTTCCTTGCAAAACCTTATTCCGCAACACGCTGTTGGGAAGAGTTTTCAAGATATTGAACCATGCATCTCCTTTTATGAAGATGATCTTCCTACTTACAAAGATGTGATTGAAGGTGGATGGGAGCTGTGGAAAAGAAAGTGGATGTCGGTCGAAATGTTACCAAACTCAGCGATTTGGTCGCTGTATGAATGCGACCAAAACATCTCCCCCAGCGTATACGTTTTGCTCAAAATCCTATCCATTCTGCCAGTGTCAGCAGCCACAGCTGAGAGAAGTTTTTCTACTCTTCGGAGATTGAAAACTTATCTTAGAAGTACGACAAGCGAAAATCGCTTAACTGGACTGGCTTTGCTGAATATCCATAGGCAATGCTCAGTTTCAGACGAGATGGTCCTCAACAAATTTGCCAGCAGTGGAACTGTTAGAAAATTCAATTTAACTTTGTAATGCCTCTTAATTAAATACAATTGTCTCATTATTAAACTTTATTTTAAATGTGATATTTCTTCTCATATCCTTATTTTAAAAAGCATTTTTATTGTGTTTCATTAAAGCATTCTTAATCAAGTATTATTCATGCATATTAACCCTTTGCACTCCAGGCCTTTTTCGCGCGGATGAATCAGCAACTCGAGACATTTTAGGTTCGGCTGGTGTTTATGGATTTGCTTCATAGAAACTAAACACAGTCATTGGCCTTGCATCGAATTTCCGCATCACACCTAATGGTCCTCTAGTGGTTTGGCATCCAATCGTGTGGCGCCTGAGAGGCGCCACTGGAGTGCAAAGGGTTAATACTTAATGTCACGATTGTGAAAAGAAAGGGTCATTTGATTATTACTACATTTAACGAATAAATTTTCTTTCCAGTGAACGCTATATGTGCTAAAAGTATTACAATCCCAAAAAGTGTTTATTTGTTTTTTAGTTTGATTAATTTTGATTTGTAAATTATTGAATGATAATTATTGTTTCCGAAGTTGACATTTATAATTTCTCAGCCCCTCCCGAAAAAAAATCCTGGCTACGCCCCTGTTGGATACTATAAGCAATTTGGAGTGACTGTTTAAGGTAGGCAAGTGGCTTCTTATTTTAAATTTGTGAATTTAAATTATGGAAGAATTGCAGAAACTTAAAAACATTCGTGCATCGCTTAGGACAAGCATCACGAAACTGATTTCTAAAATAGACGAATCGCTTCAAAACAAAGATGAAATTCTAGAACTGTTAGACTTTCTTTACGAAAAGGAAAAATCGTTAAAAGTTGCAAATAATGATGTTCTGAGCTTGGTTTCTACTCCAGAGGATTTCGGCAAGGAACTCTCTGGAAATGAGGGCTATGACGATAAGATAATTCGAGCTAGGTCTAAGTTAAAAAGGGTTCTTGGAGAATTAGAGAAACCGCAAGTGCAACCCTCACGGAGTGAGAGCTCAGAAAACAACAGTTCACAGAACTCTGTGGTTCGTGAGAATACTACGAGTATTAAACTTCCGGAAATTCCTCTTCCTATATTTTCAGGTAAATACGAGGACTGGAATAGTTTCAAATTGCAGTTTAATAACATAATTGGATTAAATGATAGTTTGTCTTCAGAACAAAAACTACATTATCTTAATGCATCATTAATAGGTGAAGCGAAAACATTAATTAGTAGTACCGATGATACATTTATTTCTTTGTTTAAAGCATTGGAGGATAGATTTGAAAACAAAAGATATATTGTTGAAACTCACATCAAGGCTATTTTAGTAATGGATAAACTCAATCAGGAGTCGGCGAAAGATTTGAGAAACCTGATTGACAATGTTAAAAAGAACATTCGTGCATTAAAAGTTCTTAAGTTTGAAACGAATAATCTTTCGGATATATTAATATTAAATCTAGTTTTGCAAAAATTAGATCGTGAGACGCGAAAGCAATATGAATTATCAATAAGTTCAAATGAAGTTCCTCTGCTTGATGATTTAATTTTATTCTTGGAAAAGCGTTCCCAAGTCTTAGATAATGTGAGTAAAAGTACTTCCTTAAAACCCAAATTTCAAGAGCGTAACTTTAACAAGCCAAGGTCACTTATGGTGAAATCATCTAACCCAGTTTTGCCCTCTATTCTATGTAAGGGAAATAGCGCCAACGAGAATCATGTGCTTTATAAATGTGATAAATTCTTAGAAATGAATATGCCGCAACAAAAAGAAATAGTTTTAAAAAACAAGCTCTGTTTTAAATACTTAGGATTGCACTTTTATCACAACTGCAGATCGAAACATGTTTGTAGATGGTGCCCAGATGCTAGACATAATTCTTTATTATGCCCCATAAAGAATCCTGAATCAGCAATAGGAATTCAATTAACAAGTTCGCTTAACCCGACAGCGGCGCCATACGAGGGCATGCAAATCATTCCTTCCCCCTCTCTTTCCTGTGCGAGTGATAAATCGAAGCAAGCCGTTCTTTCAACTGCATTAATTTGTGTATGGAATCCATCTTCGAAAAAATACATATCTGGGAGGGCAGTTCTTGACTCAGGGAGCCAATTGAATTTCGTAACGTCGGAATTTATTGCTCGCTTAGGGATTAAAAAAAAGAAGCTGAATTTTGTGGTGTCTACGTTGGGAGGCGCTCAAATGGAAATAACGTCTCAGATAGAAGCTATCGTAGGAAATAGGGATCGGACATTTACCAGAGCACTTGACTTTCATGTAGTGAACAAAATTACCGATTTGCTTCCAACTTCCTGTATAAATGTAGACCATCTGAAAGTGCCAATGGATTTAGCTGACCCATATTTCGCCACGCCCAGTAAAATAGATATTCTTCTTGGTGCAGAGATATTTTATGACATTATTCAGCACGACACTCAAGCTGGTAGTCCCGGATTAATATTTAGAAATACGGTTTTCGGGTACATAGCAACTGGGACTGTCGAATCGCCTAGAGCAACAAACTATTGTGGATTTATTTCACAACCGGAAATATTAGATGACTGTTAACAAAAGTTTTGGGAAATAGAAGCTATTCCAGAGAGCATCCCCACGAGTGAAGAAGAGCTCTATTGTGAGAATCACTTCCTAAGTACTCATCAACGGGATAAAAATGGTCGATTTATTGTGCAGATGCCAACTTCAGACATACAGACTTTGGGTGACTCTAAACAACTAGCTGAAAGACGGTTGAATCAACAATGGAAGATACTGTCAAAGGATCTTCAGATGAAAAATATGTACCAAGATTTCATGCAGGAATACTTGGGCCTGGATCACATGGAGAAATTAAGCGAAGTTGCTACTGAGCCATCTAAGCCTATTTATTACCTTCCTCACCACGGAGTATACAAACCTGACAATGTGACAACAAAGTTAAGAGTTGTTTTTAATGCATCCGCACCTTCAACTAATGGGAATAGCCTTAATGACTGTCTATTGAAAGGCGAGGTCAAAGAAGATATTTTTGAAATAATGACTAGATTTCGAAAGCATAAATACGCTTTTACAACAGATATCCGCCAGATGTTCCGGCAGATTCTCATCGATCCTCAACAACGTGATCTTCTTAGAATTATCTGGAGGAAAGAAGCGGACTCGGAGCCAGTCACTTATCAACTTAAAACAGTAACGTACGGCACGGCGTGTGCTCCATTCCTTGCTATCCGGACACTGAAGCAGTTGACTCAAGATGAAGCTGAGAAATTTCCACTAGCAGCTACAATACTAATGCAGGATGTCTACATGGATGACATAGTTTCCGGTGGTCAAGATTTGGACTCTACTGCAGTGCTGCAGGAGCAGTTACAAGATATGGTGGCAGTTACATGTGGAATGACTCTTCATAAATGGAGCTCAAACTCGAAACAACTGATGAATAGCACGGAGTCGACAGACAAGGAGCACCACTTCTCTACGAATGCTGAGGTGGCAGTGAAGACATTTGGTGTGAGCTGGCACCCTGGAGAAGACATATTTACATACAAAGTTACAGTTGCTGAGAAATCATCATACACAAAGCGTGAAGTGTTAAGTGTCATCGCAAGGCTTTACGACCCCTTAGGACTGGTAGGACCCATTATCACGAAGGCCAAGATATTTCTACAGAAACTGTGGCTACAAAAACTGGACTGGGATGACACCCTTCCTGAATCAGTTTTGGGTGAGTGGATAAACTTTGTTTCTTCCTTAAAGGCAATCGAGGATATCAAAATAGATAGATATATCTTAACAGATACCTTTGAAAAAGCCATACTTTTGGGCTTCGCAGATGCTTCGCAAGCAGCATACGGTGCAGCAGTGTACTTGCAGTGCATAACTAGTGAATATTTAACAACCACGAAGCTCATCGCTAGTAAATCACGAGTGTCCCCCATTAAAGTGCTCACGATTCCTCGTCTCGAATTAAGCGGATGTCTCATATTGTTTCAATTAGTGCAAAAAGTTCGTCTTCCTCTAAAAATGAATATTGATGATATAATACTGTTCACAGATTCAACCATTGCATTGGCTTGGATAAACACACCAGCAATTAAGTTAAAAACCTTTATCGCCAATCGAGTGTCAAAAATACAAAATCTAACTGAGCAGTGCCAATGGAAACATATTCCTTCCAGCAGTAATCCAGATGATATTATTTCGAGGGGTGCCACCCCTCGAGAGTTAATAACAATGAGTTTATGGTGGCAAGGCCCTTCTCTGGTGAATGACCCTCTCATACAAGAGCCTGTGGAATGTGTGTGTGTGGCCGTAAGCTCATTTGAAGAAAAACCTTACTTGTGTGAACTTAAGAACACAACTATATCATTAACTGTGTCATCTAGTGCAGATTTCATATCAAATATTCTTCAGGTCTCTAATAGTTTTGTGAAATTGATTAGAATTCTAAGTTATGTTTTCAGGTTTATATTTAATGTGAGAAATGCAGCTAGAAAAACAGGTCCCCTTAAAGTTAATGAGCTTAAAGAAGCCAAGTGGTTCTTAATTAGAGAAGTACAGGTAATGGTTTTCAGTGATGAAATTAATTCATTAAAAAAGGGTAAAGATTTAAAGAAAAGTCAGGTGAGTTCTTTACATCCTTTCTTGATGAAAACAAATTGTTGCATGTAGGTGGTAGATTAAATAATGCAAATTTATCCTATGATAAGAAATTCCCAATTCTACTACCTAGAAATCACAGGTTAACTCAGGTTATAGTGACTTATTTTCATCTTAAATATTTGCATGTAGGTGCACAAACTTTACTTTATCTAGTGATACAAGAATTCTGGCCTTTAGGTGGTAGAAACCTTGCTAGAAAAATAGTTTATGAATGTGTCACTTGTTCTAAAAATAAACCAAGAGCTGTTGAACAGATTATGGGAAATCTTCCTACCGAAAGAGTAACTCCTAGCTCTCCATTTACTCATGTAGGTATAGATTTTGCAGGCCCATTTCAAATAAAATTTAAGGGACAACGTAAGGGCATTTATCATAAATGTTACATAGCTCTATTTATTTGTTTTGTTACTAAGGCAATACATATAGAAGTTGTCACTGATCTGACATCAGAAACTATGATGGCCACATTAAAAAGGTTTTTTAGTCGTAGAGGAAAAAGTTCAACCATTTTTTCAGATAATGGCACGAATCTGGTTGGGTGCAGCAAAGAATTGAAACGTTTGTACAACTTATTTAGAAACCCTACAGATGATTTGTCAGGTTATTTAATAAATGAAGAAGTAGTATGGAAATTTATTCCTCCAAAATCTCCTAATTTCGGCGGTCTGTGGGAATCAAATATTAAGGTATTTAAAAGTCATTTTCGAAGAACAATTGCCAGTACACGGTTAACACTTGAAGAGTTTATTACTGTGACAACACAAATTGAGGGAATACTTAATAGTCGACCTCTTACTCCTATGTCCTCTGACCCAAATGACTATGAAGTTCTAACACCAGGACATTTTCTAATAGGCAGACCCATAAATAGTATTCCTGAACCCTACTATACTGTTAAAAGGGATAGTTATTTGAGTCATTGGCAAAGGGTAAACAAATTGGTGCAAATCATTTGGCGAAAATGGAAAATTGATTATTTGAATAATTTGCAAGCCAGAAATAAATGGCAATTTGATAAAAATAATGTTACCTGTGGTTCAATGGTATTGCTAAAAGATGACAACTTACCTCCTGGTAAGTGGACTATGGGTAGAATTCAGGATGTCATTTTGGGATCAGATGGTAAAATAAGAGTAGTTACTGTCAAAACTCCTTCCGGTGTATATAAAAGAAGTATTTCGAAAATTTGTTTATTGCCTGTCAAGTAAATTGTCTTGTATCATGTTTTCAATTGTTTAATTGTATTTCCTATAATTGTATTTCCTATAATTTTATTTTTATAATTATTGTATTTCATAATTTTTTGAATTTTTCTGCATTGTATTTGCTAAATTTTATATTTTATACTTCTTAATTGTTCTATTTTGTTGTAATAATATTGAAATGTTATTTCAACGTGGGCCGGGATGGTTCCGCCTGTAATTAATTGTTCTGCGCAATCCTTTTGCGCAGCTCCATCCCTCTAACCCTTTCCCCTTCGTTATGTATTCATTCTAATTGGATCCCGCCACTTGAGCGGTTATGTAAAAGAGAGGTCTCTCTGTGGATGTGAAAATAGAGCTTTGGAAAGCACCCTACGACTACAGTCCACTAATAAAGCCACTTGAGCGGTTATGTAAAAGAGAGGTCTCTCTGTGGATGAGAAAATAGAGCTTTGGAAAGCACCCTACGACTACGGTCCACTAATAAAGATTGTTTGTTAACAATTAAAACTTGCCAGACCATTTGTTATTGCCAAATTACACACACTGAGCTATCGGACGGTACAATACCTATAAAATGTTTTTTCACAAACTTATTTATGCAACAGAACAACAACAACAAAAATTATGAATTCTTATTCCTAAGATGTGCAATGTAAAGAAAAACCAAAATAAACATGGAAGTGTTAAACATTTATAAGAAATTTTATCTGAACATAATAAAATGGTGATTTTTATACGTATTCTACCCCACCCAAGTAGATTATTTCCTCCTAGCTATCAGACAGTATCTTACTTCTTAAAAAATAGTCGCCTTAACTTATAAATAGTTGATGGTGTTATTTAAACAATAGCGTTGGGCTAATTTTTCTTTGAAATAGTTTCCTGTGAGTGGCGTCAAGACAAAGACACGCTTTTCGGCAGTTGACCGCCTAAGGGTGTTTTCCGTTTTCGTCCCATAGGAAATGCATGGAGCAACTGGGCATTTTTTAAATTCCAACTATCTCAAATATAAAGGCACGTAAATATATTTTTGTGAACATATTTTAATTTAGAAATGTCTCATGTACGAATATATTGCGATATTTTTATAGATATTGTTTTAACTAGATGCGTTTATCTCAGACATTGTCAGTTTTATGAAGTTTGGCAAGTATATTGGTGACGTATAAGGCGCCTTATTGATCATTCCAGCTAATGCATTCCGCTAGCTTCCAGTTCAAAATCTTAACTTGTAAATATATTTATTTTTATGTCGGGTATTTAAGCAAGTATAATTCAGTTATTTTATAATGACATTTTAAAGGATAGAAACCCTGATAAATTATCTTTTGAACCCTTGCCATGTTCTTTTGTAAATTAAAATGGATTTGACTAATTTTAATATTAAACATATACAAGGTTTCTGCTAATAGTCCAGGCAAACTAAATTAAAAATACAGTGAACATGAAAATAACTGCAACAGAAGCTTTTTTGATTGATTTTTTTAATCAGTTATCATTGTTGAACAACATATCCAAAATCGGACAAAATTCATTAATGGGACCACCCCGAAAAACGAATTTCAAAATGACGGTTTCCAGGCCACATGATGGGGATGCCTGAGCGTAGTTTTTCCGGCTCAGCACCTCCTCAACCACGATATTTTAATTACGGATGTAAGCTTTAACACTGTAAAATGGTAGGTTATTATGCTTAGAATGGCAAGGAGCTTGTTTAAGAAAGGAAGACATAACATTTAATAGGTAAGAAAGTAAACAGGTACAGGTTTGTGTTTCGTTTTTAGAGTGTCGGTGTTTCAAGACAAAGTCACTTTAGTGAAGCATTGATTAAACTTGAAAATGAGCTAAACATACATGCTAACTCAATAAAGGACCACAAATAATATTAAGTCGTAGTTTTTAGTTATTTTCTTGAAGTTACTCTCCTGAATGGCTCAATATTATTTGAGGTGCTTAAAAAAATCTATAAATCAAATGCTGTGTTACACTTGGTGACTGGGAAAGTAGTTTATAGGGAGATACGAGAACACATGATTGTAGATGCATCGCTTAGTATCCTGTTGGTTAAAGAGTTTTTTCGCCATGATGAACAAAGATCTCTTCATGGTTATGTTAAGGAAACTTGTGATCTGTTTTATGATATTACGATCGGACAAAAACAAAAAAGAATGACTCAGAAATTTGTGACTCTTTGGCTCATATTGAGATTGCTTAGGAGACAAAGAAGAATCAATTGCCATCATCCTAGAGAACAAGTAAACTTTGGTTGGAATACCAGCAAATGATCAGTTTTGTACCAACCTTGATAATAGCTGATAGGATAGGTTCTTGGGAATTGCACTTATATGATATGTTTGAGATTCTCCCCGAAATAACAGCTGCGGGTCATGTAAATTATCTCAAGTCACTCTACCTATACTTGCAGAAAATGTTTCAACTACTATCTGAAAATACAAAGGTTCATAAAATGTTTGTGGAGGGTAAATTTGTGGTAAGGAAGAAGTGACAAATTATGGGGTGAACTTGGATCAGGTCTATAATAGAGCAAGTGCTTATGCGTTCCCTGAAAAGCAGAGAAAGACGAACGAGAGGAAGTGGACTTACCGAAAATCAGAAGGCTACATAGTTGTTTTGCATGCCCTTTTGTTCAATTTAAAATTTAACTATGGAAGAGTATGCAGAGGTTTCCATGCAAAACAAGTGAACACAAAGAAATGAGAGACAGCAGGCAAAAGAGGGACAGTAATAACATTAAAAAAAACTGGTCAATGCACTAGAATCCATATCCCAATTTAATTCTGCTCTACGTAATATTGTTATAGGCGTAACAGCTGAAGAAGTTAATTTTGACGAGTTGCACTTATTTGGTGCGAAAATCGTCTCAGAAATGATAGGGAAGAATTTATTAAAGTCTTCTGCTAAAAGAGATAACTTTAGGATCTGCTGGTCCTGTCTGTAGTAAAGATGATTCAGATATACAAGTGGATCCAGCACTACTTTTCCAAAGAATAAAGTCTGTTCCCACTTGTGCTGATATGAATCTTGTTGGTATCATGCGTTATGAACTTTGTGCTTACCCTGCAGCATTATTTGAATCCCAAAACCTAATGAGAAAAGCAGACAAATCACAGTTAGCAGAAGCAATTGTTAAATACACCAAACATTTTGATAGTGAAGAATCTGACAAGGTGGAAAGTAAGGAAAGGTATATTTTGGATGGAGGATCTCTCTTACATAGAATTTCGTGGTACAACAATAACACTTACGAAAACATTGCAATGTCGTATGTTTAATTTACTCTTAAAACATATGGAAAAGCTGTCATTGTTTTTGATGGCTACATTGGATTCATTACAATCAAGGATAGGGTTCAAAGATGAAGATACGCAAAGACCAGTAGAGATGTTAATTTTAGTTCATGCATGAAGTTCGTTGGCAAAAAGGAACAGTTTATAGCCAATGGAAAGAACAAGCAAGCCCTAATTGCTCTCATTGCTGTTGCTGAATAAACAAGGTTGTAATGTTCATAACACAGATGGAAATGCTAATTTGGACATTGCACGTACCGCAGTTTCATCTTGAGAACACGGTCATACCACTGTGATAGGGGAAGATATCAATCTGCTGATTCTGCTTAAGTACCACGCCAAGGATAAGGGATTCAAGCTATATTATCGAAGTGATATAAGACATGGCTCAACTCCAAAGCCAGTATATGATATCCACATCATACAATCTATATTAGGTCGTGAAAGCTACAATTTGTTGTTGCGTCTGCATGCTTTTACGGGCTGCGGTACCACATCCAGAATTTTTTCAATTGGGGAATCCTCAGCATTTGCCAAAACGATGAAGGAGACAGAGCTCCGCTCTGTTGCAAAAACATTTTGTTCTGATTCAAGTCAACATTCAGATATCACTGTTGCTGGTAGAAAAGCAATGCTTCTTTTTTACGACTGCCGGTTTTTAAATTGCACAGACAAACTGCGTCATAAAATGTTAGGAGCAAAGATAACTACAGCAAAATCATTTGTTGCACTGGAACGTCTGCCCCCGACCGATTCTTCAACAAAATATCATAGCTATCGAACATACTTATAAATAAATATAAGGGAAGATACTAAAGAAAGAACCAAAACAGAAGAATGGGGTTGGTATGTAAAAACTTACTCGTACTACCCAATACTCGGCGACTTACCATCAGCTCCAGATCATTTACTCAATATGATACGGTTGGTTGTTTTTAGATTATCTGGCACCGTCAGCAATACGAGGGCTATAATGAGCCGAAACATTCGTCATTAGACAAGCCAATATACATTTACAAACACCCATGCCTTACATGGGACTCGAACCCGCAACCTCGCGGTCTAGAAGAGAGCACGTTAACCACTATACCGTTTGATCTGCCTCAATATGATACGATGTTCTTGCACAAAAATCTGCTCTACATTACGATGTGGATGCAAGTGTAATGAGCTGCCCTTTTCAACAGCTTGAGGAACGTGCCAAATCAATGGATGTAAAAACCACAACAGTTATGAATATAATGAAAGTGAAGAAAACGATTAAAGGTTTTTTTTCTGAAACATTTTCTGACATTAAACAAACTTTTAAGCAACAATGTAAGATATGTACTGTTTAAGATATGTTTATTATTTAAAATACCTCATGTATACCTGTACATCTTATTCTTACCTGTGAAATGTAATGTCCGCATTTAAAAAAAAAAAAAAAAAATCCATGCAATTCTAAGCACAATAACCTACCATTTTTTTAAATTTTTTTTTTTGTGTTAAAGCTAACATCTGTGATTCAAATATCATAGTTGAGGAGGTGCTGAGCGGGAAAAACTGCGCTTGGGCATCCCCATCATGTGGCATGGAATCCGTCATTTTGAAATTCGTTTTTCGGGGTGTTCCCATGGATCAATTTTGTCCGATTTTGGATATGTTGTTCAGTAATGATAACTGATTAAAAATCAATTAAAAAAGCTTCTGTTGCAATTTTTTTCATGTTCAATCACAAATTGCCTGGACTATAAGATAAAATGTCACAAATCCATGACTTTCCAAAACTGAAGCAAATAATTTTCCATGACTCAAGAAATCAAATCACAAGTAATAATAATAACCTACACAAACTTTACTAACACGAACAAAGGAAGTAAATCAATGTACGATAAAATGATTTTTATAAAGTTTTATTTTAAATTAAGTAAAAAAATCCTTGTTTCAGTAACTTCCAAATTAGAAGAAAAAGGGAAAAATAATTTGACAATCTTTGATATTTCAGTCTAATAAAGCTAATCATTCTTTAATACTAAAAAAATATTTGAAGAAAGAATAAGTCAATAATAATAAATTATACCATCAAAAATTAAAAGTTTTGATATCAAGAATGCAAAACAGTAGAAAAAAGAAGAGAAAAAAAAAAAAAAAAAAAATTAGAATGTAAGCACGAGCTTATCAAAACTGTTCATTTCAGTTCTCATATTATGAAATTTATTTTCACCTATGAGACCATACTCGCGTGATGTCACAAATTTGGAGTTCAGAAATGTCTTCATTAGCTGCGGTTTTTAACTGTGACCGTTGTTTCCATCAAAACATAATTAAAATACATGAATTTTCAAAGAAAAGAATAACGATTAGGGTATTTATGACGTTATAGTTACATGATTTTACTTTAAACGTTTAGGAATCCTTGAAATTCACTGTACTTCCATGACTTATGGTCCTTTTTTTTTGCTCAAAATCATGATTTTCCATGACAAAATTTAACCAGTGTTAAAATTCATGACTTTCCATGACATTTCCTGACTTTAAAAAAGCGCGGAAACCCTGCATATACTTTAAATAGCTTTTAAATGAAAATATTCAAAAATATTGTTAGATGATTAAAATTTTGGATCGGCAAGCTCTCTAGTCAGTATATATAAAAATTTCATTAGTTTTCAATGTATTTAATGCTATCTACGAATATTATCTATCTACGAAATATAATATCATTGAATTTGCATGACTCTTAAAAATATCGCTATAGTTTAGGTTTAATTCCAAAATATTTTAACTATAATTTGAAAAAAGTGCTATTTTTAATTAAATTTTCAACATCACAGACTTATATGCCGCATGTAGGAATGGCATTTTTCATTTTCACAATTATGTCAGGTGATAGCTATCAAAAATAAATACTGACGAATTTGTTAAACGATAATAGTTACTTACTTCAATAAGTAAAGTAAGTAATTTTAACATTGTCTGTTAATAGTATTGGTAAAGTGCTAGAATTTACTGGGGAAAAAAATTAATTGAAAAATTATGCTAGCCAGTAGTATTTATATTTAGTTTTTCAAAAAAGGAGAGGTATACATTTCTGAATCCTAGAAAGGTGTTTTAAATTTATATTAAGGTGCAGTGTGTTATAAAATTACATATTTTAAACATACATTGCATAAATCATTTCGCAAGCGATATGCTGCTAATCCTTTTAGCACACGTCTCAGCGTTGCAACCCTAACAAAGCTTGATGAACAATTTGGAAGTTCTTGCACCGACGCCCGGAGCACTTGTGCCATGTTACGGTTTCTTGACTCCACTATCTCTTTATAGGCAATCTGCATTTATCTGCCCATTTCACAGAGAAACTTAGTAAAACATGAATTTTAACTGAACAGAAGTCAACCAACATAATGAAAACCAAAAGTAACTATTGTAAGAGGACCTTGAGACATTAACACAATCTCTTATACTCCTTCTTTGAAATTTTGCATAAATTCATAGTAGGGCTATTATGTACATTAAATTCAACTTCAAACACACTGGAACTATTTGTTACCTATTTGTTAATTTCTTACAGTAATTTTTTTATATTGAATTTATTTATTCGTCAATTTGTAACATGTACTTGTAAACTTATGAGCTTTCTTCACCATGCAATTTCCAATCAGAAAAAATTATTTATGATTATAACTTAAAAGAAAAGAGGCTTATTAGGAAAGTTTTGAAATGTAACAATCTCTATGTTACTTATCACAATAAACTGATCAAAGGTTAATTTGGTTGCAGGGCCAAAAATGACTGCCGGACAGAGGTACAAGCTATTTTTTTTTTGTAAAGTGATGAAATTCGATTAATATTTAATGCCCTGCATGTGAAAACCATAGCTAATTTACATCAAAGAGTTATTAAGCTGGTGAAATGCATGTGGATTTGCAGGTGAATATATACTACAGTAATTAGATACCTTGTCTTTCAATAACGTTTCTAATCTTAAACAGGAACAATTCCGCAAATATTAGAAATCATTGAAATTCAGGAATCAGAGCATAAATTTCAACAACTTAGAGATGCAAAAAACGTTCCTTCATAATTACAATAAAAATTTCTGATGTTATGAAAAAAATATCAGCCTTTCCTGTCTCTATCACTCAACACTGAAATAAAACACTATTACAATTGGCAATGAAGATCTTCATAATGCTATACATTGCACCCAACACAGTATGGACTATATAAAATGGTGTAAATTTTCAATGGTGAGTATATTAATAATTTGGAAAATTGAATTGTGTTTGACTTAATCTTTTGCTTAGAAAATATTAATGTCAACAATTAAATCTTTTTGCTACAAAAATAAAAACGAACAGCCAAAAGTAGAAAAAATTTCATAAGAAAATATTACTACACTTATATTACATTACATTACACAGAAAATTTAGAATTACGAAGTACATATAGAGCAGAGAATCAATATCATCCAATAATAAAAACAAAATTGTGAATTTACTACGCCACTAAGCATTTAAAATACCAAAATAATCAATTCGATCGATTCTTAAAACCAAGTCTCATACATCCTGTTGTCTGGACTATTCAAACTTTATCCTATAATTAACTCCTTTGGTTTGTTTTTATGTTAATCAGCAATCCAAATGCATATAAAATGATATATCCAATGTAAATAATTACCAAATTAAAAATATTAAATATATACTCCAAAACAAGCTTTTCCCCTTAGTAAATAGACAATTTTAGACATATCATGTAGAAGTTGAATTTCATGCGTAAAATTCAAGGTCAATTATAAAAGTTTAAAGACATTTTTGAGTCGGATTTAATAAAATTAAATTTGTAAATACACATTTCACCTCATAATAATGTACTACAAATTAAAGACTCAAATTATATTCCAATCTTAAAACATTTTCTGTGAATACCCACACTATTACAAATCAAATGGAGATAGTGTACAGATTTAGTATAGGGGATTCCTTTGGCGCATTTTTTCTCGATTAAATGCTGTTTCTAGCAAAGGGTTTAATTTTTAGTTGTATCATTACTTAAATTTTAACTTAGTTTTATTATTATTCATGTATTCCAATAGAAATTTTATGTTAGTTAGCGTGTTTATTAGTATTGGCGACTTTTCTGATCGAAAATTTAAAAAAATGACAAATGTTCTACATTTCACCTGTTCCAAAGGTTTGTATAAATTTATTCATAATTTTTGAAGCGCTTCAGAGCTAAGAAATGGGGAGTTGTTTCAGGCAAAACCTCAAAAGGAAATAGGAGTTCATATAGCATACTTACAAGAAGCAGTCTATCAGAATACCAACAATATAAGAATCTTCCTATAAAAAAGAGTTTTAAAACATCCCAGAATCATTTAAAATCTTTTGGATCCCGAAAGATACACCATATCACAAGTCAAAAGGATCTAATCAACTTTCTTTATTCAAGTATCAACAACACCATTTTTCAGTTAATGAGCTAAAGCTAACTGGTTACTAGTATGGCCAGGGCTGCCAACTCTCAGATAGCGGTAATCGCCAACAGCCTGTTAAAAAATCGCCAAAAATCGCCAAATCTCAAAATTAAGAAAATCGCCAAAATATAGCCAAAAATTGCCAAATTTGAAAATATATCGCCAAAAAAACTAATTATCTTAGAAAAGAGATGTTTTTTATCAATAGTATTGCCTTTCTAGCCAAGCCAATTGGCGGATAAATACCCGCAAACCTGGTTTTTTCAACGTTGGAGGGTAATTTGAAAATGAGGTTATCTGAAGTGTGTGTGTGTGTTTTTTTCTTTTTTTCCCAAAAAAGAATGTATTTTTTTTTACTACGGACAGGTCATTTTTCGGATAATCTGATAATGTGAAGGAATGGATTAAATAGACAAGGGTCATTACAACACGAGTAGTCGACGAAACACGAGATCAATTCAATTAGTTTGCAGCCGTTTTTAGGGTTCGCTATCCCTCCCTATTTCTCCCCAGGAGTTCTCTTACAAAGAAACCTCGGCGCCTACTTGACAAATAATTAGTTCTTATTGGCTGGAAAACTTAACGTAACCCAAATGGTTAAGGAGAATCGTTTTAGGGCAGTTTGGCTTCTGGCCTGGCCTCCAGCCCCACTATTCTTTCCTTTTCTTTTTTCTTTCTTTCTCGCATGCAGAACCAAATTGCAACGAGCAGAACAAAGGACCAAGAGGGTACACCTGTTGTGTTTGTTAAAGTACTAGTCGCACTGTCGGCAGGGGGAAGGCGGGGGGGGGGGGGGGGGGGGGGGAAAGAAAAGTCCAGTGTCATTTTCTTTCCCTAGTTCCAATCTTGAGCTGAAACCGATTTTGGTTTGGCTTTTTTTCCTTTCCATTTCTATCGACTAACTGGGCTGGGATTTAGGAAAGTTAGGCTGCCACGTATTATTAGTTATGCAAAAAATTCTAAATAATATATTGGAAATTTTTCTTGGATATTCCTAGGTTATTTGCTTATGCTTGTCATTTAAAACTTAACAATAAGAATAATAAAAGACTGCAAATCATTATTTATATTCAATTTGATTTTGTTCAATAGAGGAAACAGTATAAATAGAAGAAAATGCAACGAACCTGGAAATGATGAAGAAAATAGTAGATAAAAATGTAAATAGTAAAGCTTTAACCACAAGATTATTATTTCTAAAAAGAGTTAATTAACTTTAGAGAGAAATGAAAAATAAATATTGACATAATTAACATGACTGATTACAATGCTTTAATTGGATATAAAAATAAGAATTTATGTTTTTGAATAAAAATTATAAGATTATTTTTCTTAATAATCTTATAACTTTTGAAATTTTAATTTGTTAAAAATTTTAAACTTGTTTTTTGAACAGTTCAGATTGTTACTACATCAATAATCGGACATCTGTCACAATACCTGTCGGGTCTACTTATATTTTGAAAATTTGAAAGATCACCACAGAACTCCTCCACGTTATAGAAAATTTGGAAATAATATTTCATCATTTTCTTAGTTACACGAACAGTATTGCATTTCAATAATTTTATGCTTTTATATGGAGCTAGATAAATTATTTTTAGGAATTTCAATTACCCATTTGTTAAAACAGGGAAATAAAACTATTGGATTCGGTTTTTTTAAAAAATTCGATTTTTTTCCTTTCTTCATGTTTTGGGATGTGCTCCGAGTTCAAAAAAGTGGTCTAGAACAATGTTCGGTGTTCGTCCGTAGACCTGGTAAGCAAATACCCGAACAGATTGATCTACGATATTCTACTTAGGGTCGCACTCATCAAAGAAGCATTTTACCTTGTTTGAAAAAGTAATACTTTCCCCACTAGTTGCATAAATAACTATTTCCTATGAAATTTTTTTTTTAATCGGATCGGCTTAAATTAGAACTTCTCAATAGTCAAAAACTTCTCAAATCTAATGTATCTCTTTGTTAACGTATTAAATTTTTATATGTGATTATAATATGTGATACATGTTGTATGATGAAGGGGTAAAAGTGAAAGAGGCCAATTAAATGGACAGCAGGTTTATTCGTGCATTAGATAGAAATAGGTTCTTAAACCCAAACTAGGAGAGGCGACTTCCACGTCCGTTCACCTCCACTCCTTCGATCATACTCTCTCTCTGGCGACGAAGTCGCCGCTAGGGGATTACATTAGCAGCGCCCTCTACATCACTGGGGATAACACTCCGCCATCCTGATTGAGGAGGACCGCCGACTCATTGATATATACTAAACATGTAAATAAAGATATTGAAAAATACAGCACAATAATAAAATTTAAACAACATTAATGTCTTGAAGATCACAATGTGTGGTTCTTAAAAATTTAAAGTCTGTGGAAAAAGTTCTTGCACCATGAAAAGTTTGTAGAAAGGGAAAAAAAAAAAGGTCTCTCTTCAAAAAGTTTGTGTGAAAGAAAAAAAAATCTTCTTTCAAAAGTCCATAAAAAGAAAAAAAAGTATCTTCTTTAAAAAGTTTGTATGATGGAAAAAAAAGTCTCTCCTTTCAAAAGTTCATAAAAAGAAAAAAAAGTCTCTTCATTCAAAAGTTCATAAAAAGAAAAAAAAGTCTCTTCATTCAAAAGTTCATAAAAAGAAGAAAAAAAAGTCTCTCCTTTCAAAAGTTCATAAAAAGAAAAAAAAGTCTCTTCATTCAAAAGTTCATAAAAAGAAAAAAAAGTCTCTTCATTCAAAAGTTCATAAAAAGAAGAAAAAAAAGTCTCTTCTGTAAAAAGTTCTTGTAGAAGAAAATTGAAGAAACTTAAGTATCTTCCCAGCACTTCATCATAAAGATTAATATTTTAGCTACTAAAAGTTCACGAAAAACAATCTGCATAAATCTTTGAATAGCAGACGGTGAGTTGCATAAGTCATAAGTACTTTCGGAAATTATTCCATCGATGTATTTTGGCTTGAAGATTGGAGTTTCAACTGGTAGGAAAAGCTTCATTTGAAAATTTGTACTTTCCATTTTCTTTGGTTTGTAAATCTTGACCTTATTCATAACAGTATTCCGTAAATTATCTTCGTTAATGTGCAAGAAATCCGCTTCGCTTAAACTCACGCTATCCCCAATCGTAAACAGAAAAAAATTCTCTTCTGTTTGTTTCCATGCTCCACGTGTTTCAATTTGTTTACATTCTGGACCATGTGCTTCTGCTGGTTGGCTTTTTTCTAAGTCTTCTGTTACAACACACACTTCATCGAGATCTTCCAATGATAGTTCATCTTTTCTCATGGGGACATTAAGCCCCGCCTCCATCAACGAAGAACTTATTTTTTCCGTTGAGTTATCCTTTGTATGACCTTGACACGTGCCTTCTTTTTGAGTTTCCGGAATCGGAAGGATTTGCGAAGTATTTGAAATTTCGTTATTTCTTTCAGCAGGAAAAAAGATATATTCCTCCTTTTTTAAAGCAACATAGCATTTTTTTTTCGTGTGGATTTCGAATGGGTTTCCAATCGGAAGTGGATCTTGTGTTTTTATGCTTTCGTTTACATTAGGTGGTGTTATTGAGTTAGGACAAATAATATCAGAGGGTTCTGCAGTTACTGGAATTTGGATTTTGTTCTCTAAATGAGCTAGTTTAATTTTAGCATCTAACTGTGCAAGTTTAATTTTTTCGATTTCTTTTTGATTTTCAAGCTTAATATTTTCGATTTCTTTTTGATTTTCAAACTTAATTTTTTCGATTTCTTTTTGCTTTTCGTTCTTATCATCTTCGATTTGCTTTTCATTAGCCTCTTGGGTTTTTCTATCCTCCTCTTGGGTTTTTCTTTCCTCTACAACTGTTGTTATTAAATCTTTAACGAAATCTGGATCTTCAACGAAAACTTCACTTTTTTCAATTAAGTTTTTTAATTTTAAAATTGTGGCACCATCCGGTACAACGATATCTAACTCAGCGGCGACAAATACGAGATCTTGCTTTCTGATGTTTCTAAACATAATTTATAATAAGATGGATCCTACCTGCGTTTCTTGATTTTACTTCGCTTTTGGAGCTGTATCCCTTTTATGTTGTTGCTCTTTCGAAGAGTACTCGTTGCTTCTGGTTTCTGGTTCGTAGTAGTTGGTCGACGTGGAATAACTTTGCTGACTTCGTAGAACTTCTGCTTGACGGCTGAAGTGGGACTTGTTCGGCGAAGCGACAGTGTTGTGGTTGCAGGTTCGAGTTGGCTCAGGATTCTGTATTCTTGCTGTCTATGTGAAATAACGATGTTAGCTTCGTTGAACTTCTGCTTGACGGCTGAAGTGGGACTTGTTCGGCGAAGCGACAGTGTTGTGGTTGCAGGTTCGAGTTGGCTCAGGATTCTGTATTCTTGCTGTCTATGTGGAATAACGATGTTAGCTTCGTTGAACTTCTGCTTGACGGCTGAAGTGGGACTTGTTCGGCGAAGCGACAGTGTTGTAGTTGTAGGTTCGATTTGGTTCAGGATTCTGGATTCTTGCTGGCTATGTGGAAAAACGATGCTAGCTTCGTTGAACTTCTGCTTGACGGCTGAAGTGGGACTTGTTCGGCGAAGCGAGTGTTATGCAGTTGTATAATGACGACGCTGGTTGATGAGTTTTCCTTTTATTTGTAGATTCCACTGGTGGTCGCTGACTGCTGCGGTAATTCGTGAAGAGGATTTTGGTTTGACCTCTGGATGCGTAGAAGTAAAAAATTTTTTTCGTGAAGAGGATTTTGGTTTGACCTCTGTATGCGTGGAAGTAAAGGTTTTTTTTTTTTCGTGAAGAGGATTTTGGTTTGACCTCTGGATGCGTGGAAGTGCAGTTTTTTAAATATTTTTTTCATCGCATTCTCGCGGGTAAAAAGCACGGTTGTATGATCGCGGGTAAAAAGCACGGCGAGCCCCCATGTTGTATGATGAAGGGGTAAAAGTGAAAGAGGCCAATTAAATGGACAGCAGGTTTATTCGTGCATTAGATAGAAATAGGTTCTTAAACCCAAACTAGGAGAGGCGACTTCCACGTCCGTTCACCTCCACTCCTACGATCATACTCTCTCTCTGGCGACGAAGTCGCCGCTAGAGGATTACATTAGCAGCGCCCTCTACATCACTGGGGATAACATACATTTTTGTAAATTATTTGAAAATTTCCGATTAGTTTGGTATATGAACGGAAAAAAAGTAATTTAAAATGAATGACTGGTGTTCGATCTAACATTTTAATTTTTTGTCTTTACTTTGATGTCGACATTTTCAAAATTTTGATTTTTTTTTATCATTAAACTTTTATTATTTTAAATAAGATACTCATTTCATAATACATGCTAAAAAGTTTTTGAAGTTGTTCCATTGACTTTGACTTCAGGGCAATATATTTTAAAGTCGGATTGTCGGAGAATCGGTTGACTTCTTATAATAGTTATAATAATATTTTTTTTTCTTTCTTTTTGTCGCGTTCCATGTGCCTCCTACGTGGGAAGACTGTTTCTTCCTCTCGTTTTTTATTTCTGGTAACACCTTTAGATTAGATACGAATCAAGTTTCTTAATAAGAAAAAATCCTTTTTACGAAATAAGAAAACAATTTGTGATTAGTTGAAACGCACTTCGAATTCTTCCACCTCTTTTTATTTTACACTACAGCACTTAGTTTAAGTTCAATTGGATTACAGTAAGTGAGTTAATTAGTTCCTCCAAGTCAAATAGAAACGTGTGTAAAAGAGGCCTTTTAGTGACAGCCCTTAAAACTTGATAGAATACATTGCCATCGACATCGAAATCTATCTGCTAAGTCTCAGCTCGAATGGATGAAGCTAGGCAAGTGGATTAATTTGTCCTTTTCATTTTCTCAGATTCGTACGCCACACACAAAAGCAAACAAAATCGAAGTTAGGATTTAGAAATACAACATACCAAATTTAAAGAAATTTTTTTCCTCAATGAAAATAAAATCAAAAAATAGGCCATATTCTAAATGAACAACCGAATTCTAAAAATAGATATCAAAGTACCATATTTGATGCCTAATAATCTACAAAAAGCAAAGTATTTAAAAGTAAATGGTTGAGAACAAAACAGGAAGAAAAAGCAAGCCAAAGTATTTTAATGATAGTGTTATAAATGTATATCTTCTATACTAAACTTCAACTTAACTAGACATCACTTAGACGGTAGATCGTGACAGTGCTCATCGGTATTTAATCCATTTTGGTGGCGTGAAAGCATAATGTTCGCCAAACCACAACCCTATAGAGAACAAAAGGCTATAAGGTTTGGCGAGAATTATGTCTTCACTCCGCCAAAATGGATTAAATACCTATGAGCACTGTCACGATCTACCGTCTAAGTGATGTCTAGTTAAGTTGAAGTTTAGTATAACCAATCCTCAATAATTCTCGACAACAGGCGCCTTCATTCACCAGACAGTTACAAGGAAAGTTAACTGAGTCTGATTTAAACAAAATAAAAAATATATATTTATAAAAAAAATAGCAAATATACAGAAAATCACTGGAAAATCAGAAAATCGCCAAAAAAAAGTTGAAATTCGCCAGAATAATTTTTTTAAATCGCCAAAAAATCGCCAGTCACCAAACCCTCAAAACCTATCGCCAGACGCCCTCAAAAATCGCCAAATTGGCGAAAAATTGCCAGACCTGGCAGCGCTGAGTATGGCCAAAGAACTTAAAACTATAAGAAGGCAAGCTTCGCCGATACGTAAGTGCTGCCATCTCGCGGATTTTCCAAGTTGAGAGCACAAAACTTTCGCCAAATTGCTCCAATTTCCAGACATGCGCAGAGCTTTGTTCTTACTTTGGCGATCGTGCTTTTTAAACAAACAAATAAGAACATCAGATTTATTTCGTCGAATTCATGGGAGATTTAAATAGCAGAACAAAAATGAAGGATTCTACTTTGCAAAGTAACATATTATTTATTCAAGTTTGTTCAAATTGTTTGCTTTTGTGCACAATAAATTTCGGTAATGTTCTGAAGATTATAGAATTTTCGTAAGAGAATTTTAACAGGACATTTTTTGCAGTGTTGATGGTTGTGATGAAACTTGATGGTTAGTGTTCTTAATCGTTTGTTTTTATTTTTTCGTCTCATTCAGCAGGCTAGTTTTTATGTTAAATATAGTTGTTTTTTTCAATGAACTTTTCTTTTTTTATTACTTTGACATCACTTGAAAGAATGTTTATCTTTTGTTAGTTGCATAAATGCACGCAATTATTATGTGTTTATTATGATTTTTTGAAATTTGACGCCATTCTCAATTACCATTGCTGTTTTTAATTTTATGAATTATTAAATCGAAATGATTATTGTCAACTGTTAGTAAATTCTTCTAAACTAGTACATGCTAAATGATATTGGTTTTTGTAGTTGCAAGTCATTTTTAAATTCTTGCACTCAATAAATAGATATTTTTTAGTTTCCTAATGTACTGCTTCGAAAGTAGTTAGAAAATGGGCGTCCAGGGCCATAAGGTGGAGCTGTGGAGCAACCTTGATGGAATGAGACCCCAGTTGTGGCCATTTCGCGTTAAAATGCTTGCTTGCGATTGGTCGGATTTAAACACGTGACTAAATGGACGCTTGTGATTGGCTACACAGTTTATTAAGATAGTTTTCTGCAAAATTTAAGGTAGTGGCGCCATCTAGGGGGGAATTTAAGAGTCATTTACATTAAATTTCTAAGATCAGAGATATATGCAAATAAAAAAAAATCTTAACACGACTTTTAAGTTTAATAAAAGTAAAGGCCTTTTTGCTAAGGGTCTAAAGAACCCTAACCCCGAGCTACACGTGACATTTCAATATTTTACCAAACAATTGTTAAAATATCGACTATCGGACGTTGCCTTCATGGGAACTCATCTACCCACCCCCCTTCCCTAACCAATTTTGAATAAGCTAATTTGAAATACTTTAGAAAAGGTTAATTATTTTTAAGCTAAATTTTAAAAGTGAGGACCCACCTCCGGCCCGGCACCACTTTTAGGAAGAATTGGTACCGCCTCACTCCTCCCTATAAAAAGAAAAAAACTTATTCCAAAGAACGTATATTTCTTTGAAATATGAGATCACTAACCAACCATTCAACACTGAATTTCATGAAAATTTTAGTCTGTCTAAACATTTTTTCATGAAAATTTTAGTTTTGAAACAAATTATTTAAACACTAATGTAAAAAAAAAAAATATTTTTAATAGAAATTTTTACTAATATCTAGTTGTATGTAGCTTTTTCCGAAAAAACTTAATGAATTTCAAGAAAAATTTAAGGTACCCTTAACAGTTTTCATGAAAATTGTAATTTTGATACAAACAAATTTAACTTTAGTGTTACAGTTTACTCTTCATACAAATGTGCAGAAATATCTTAATTTTTTTAACTAGCATATCTTTCTTTATGATGTTATTACCAATGACTCCCAACGGCTCCCAATTGGCTCTCAATGGCTCCCAATACCTGTTAAATGCTCCCTAACTGCTCCCAATACACGTTAAATGCTCCCTAACTGCTCCCAATACCTGTTAAATGCTTCCTAACTGCTCTCAATACCTGTTAAATGCTCCCTAAATGCTCCCAATACCTGCTAAATGCTCCCTAACTACTCCCAATGGCTCTTGAGTCCCGATAGTTGAGCTTTACCCCAATAAACTTGTTAGAAATTAATCTGTCTATGTTAGTTATATTAATCAAGATAGTTTTTATTGTACAATGATACTTACTTAAGTTGATGAATAGCAACACAGAACTAGCTGCTAATGCTGAATAGAGATCTGATAACTGATTTTGGATACTCTAATGCCTAAATAAGAGAGAAAAAGTAACATACTTGAACATCTTACAACTAAGAATTCAAAAGTGAACGTGAAAATTTACTTTACGAATAAACATCATGTCTTTAAAATGTGTACGAATATCACTAAATAAGTTAAAAAAGTAACATACTTAAACTCTCTACGATAAAAATCTTTAACATTAACGTAAAAAGTTTACTTTACACATAAAAATCACTTTAAAATGTGTAAAAATATCGCTAAATAAGAGAAAAAATAACTTACTTAAAATTTCTAAGATAAATATTTAACCTTTACGCGAAAATTCCCTTCATATATAAAAATCACGACTTTAAAATATGACATGCAAGAGAAAAGTATAATACTTAAACTTTCTACGACTAATAACTTTAACATTTACGTAAAATTTTACTTTACACATAAAGATCCCGACTTTAAAATATGTAGAAATATCGCTAAATAAAAGAAGAAAAAAAGTAACATACTTAAACTTTGTACAACAAATGACTTTGACATTAACGTAAAAATTTTTCTTCACATATAAAAATCCCGACTTTAAAATGTGACGTGTAAGAAGAATTTGCAAACTTAAAATTTCTACGGCAAATAATTTTAACCTTTACGCGAAAATGTACTACATACATAAAAATCATGTCGTTAAAATATGTAAAAATATTGCCGAATAAAAGAAAAAGGTAACATACTTAAACTTTGTACGACAAATAACTTTAACATTAACGTAAAAATTTACTTCACATATAAAAATCACGACATTAAAATGTGACATGTAAGAAGAATTAGCATACTTAAAATTTCTACGATACGTATTTTTAACATTTGCGTGAAAATTTACTACATATATAAAAATCATGTCTTTAAAATATCGCTAAATAAAAGAAAAAAGTAACATATTTAAACTTTCTACGACAAATAACTTTAACATTAACGCAAAAATTTACTTTACACATAAAAATTACGACTTTAAATTTGACATGTAGGAGGAAAGTATAACATACCTATAATTTCTAAGACAAAGAATTCAAAAATTGCCATTCATGTCTTTAAAATGTATAATGACAACTCTAACTTTTAGAAAAAAGAAACACTAAAAATTTAAAATTGAACGTGAAAATTAACTTTACATGTACAATCATACTCTTATATCAACGATAAATAAGATAAAAAAGAAGCTCTAAAAATTTATAAGGCAAAGAATTTAAATAATACGCGAAAATGTACCTCACATATAAAAATTATGTCTTTCAAATGTGTAAGAATAACGCTAAATTAGAGAAAAAGAAATATTAAAAATTTATAAGGTAATGAATTGAAACAATACGCGAAAATTTATTTCACACATAACATTTTTATCTTTAAAATGTGTAAGAATAATGCTAAATTAGAGAAGAAAAAAAATAACATACTTAAACTTTCTTCGACAAAAATTTAAACAATACGTGAAATTTTCATACACAATTATTTTCTTAGTTTAATGTTAAATAATGGGAAATTTAACAGATTAAAAATTTCAAAGATAAAGAATTTTTACACGAAAATTAACTTCACATATAAATATCATGTCTTTAAACTTTAACGTGACAATTTACTTCTCATATGCAATTAAACTCTTAGGTTAATGTTAAATAAAAGAAAAAGTAACATACTCAAAAATTTCTAAGATAAGCATAACGTAAAAATTTCACATCATGTGTTTAAAATGTAACATATAAGAGAAAAAAAACAAAAAAACTAACATACTTGAACTTTCTATAGCAAAGAATTTAAGCGGTAGCGTAAAAATTTACTTTACATATAAAATTCACGTCTATAAACGGGATGATAAGCATGTGACGGTAATTAGCCAATCAGGTTAGCGGTAGGTGATACGCCACTTGCCGGCATTTTTAGACCGGAGGATGAGTCACGCTAAAACTTGTTCAAACAGGTCGGGAGACTTGTACAGCAAGAACAGCAGCATCGACACGCAAGCAGCGGGTGATGCTGTGGTGTGTCAGCAGGTCTTTGAGATTATCGTTTTCCTACTTTGCCTTTTTTTTCATAATGAAATGTTTGTGAAAACTTGGAAGGAATGAAGTGGATTTCAAAGACACATTAGTAAGTGAAGGTAGAATTCACATGGATTTTCTTCCAAAAAGTATGATTCACTTGGAGAATTTAAGATCATTTCTACTTGAAAACTTTTCTATTATCTAAAACATTGAATATTGTTCAAACTCAGTGGGATTATATGCTACAATACGGGTAAAACTTAACAAAATTGTTACATAGAAGAAAAATAGTAAGAGATTTAAAATAAATACTAGTTATAGATACTCCAAAGAAAAAATTTCACCTCTACTTTTCAATCGGAAAATCAATATAAGTTGGAAATTTATGTTACTTCAAGAAAGACTTAGACAATTTACTTTGTAATAATATAGGTTAAGGTGTCGTATTAACTCGTGCAATACATGCTGACTAAGGTTTATTTTACTTATCAATCTAAGAAAGATGAATTGGGTGAAAATATTAAATAAATTGTAGATATTAAATACATTGGAGATATGCATTCAAGTTTTGAAAATCGCCTGCAAGACTTAAAACATCTTAAGATAATTTGAAAGAAACTTGCGAATTATATGTAAACTACATAACTTTTTACACTCTGAAAGGAAATCACAAGTAATTTAGTTAACTTTTTTCATGGTAACACTCATATTCAATGACATATTTTTTAAATTTAACCTTCTTTACATGATAATAGTTATAAATTTTTTCAATCTCAGATGCGATATACTATTATTTCTAACATATATGTTACGAATTGTGTAAAGTTTTTAAAAGAGTATATGCAAATCACCAATCAGAAACATAAAAATCTAACATCATTCAAACAAACTAAAATAATAAGATATTTTCCTTAGTGGAAATAGTTAACTACTCATGTGATGGAATATACTTAGAAAATTTAAATACTGAAAAAAGTTTGCTAGGCAAACTTAAAGAATATATATATATATATATATTGTTTTTTCTTGTGAAAAACTAGCATAAATTTGAAAAATGTAGAGTTTGTTACTACGTAAAATTGAACACCATCTGGACAAACTAAATTATACGTGATTTTTTTATTTTTTTATTTGAGAGTTGCTGACAATATATCATTAATATAGAGATTTTTAACTTCCACCCATAATTTCTAAATAACTTATACATAAATACATAAATTTCAGAAAATTGAAACGGAATTTTGTTTTACAAGACGCTTATTTTGTAAGATGAATATTCAATATTAATATAACTGGAGCAAAGTTCATTCCGGAAAAAACTTGTAAAATATACTTATATTTTGAAAATAGTTTGAAATATCCTTTTAAATTTATGAAGGCTCGCTTTCGAAAGACACAAATTAAACTGATATTACTCATGATAATTAACACATGCATAACATTAGTCAAAGTGAAATTTTTATTGCTTGTGACCGATAACTTTTCAGTGAAGCAGAACTTACATAGGAAATTTGTGCAAACTTTTTCAACTTTTAAACCAACTTTCATGTAAAATTATAAATTACGATAGGAAATAGCATACTTCAGAATCGGAACAAGTCTTGTAGTTAAGCTAAATTTATTTCTCAAGGAATTGAAAGCATACCAGAGAAGTCCTTATCATTTCGCATCTTTTCTCATGTTGCAAGAAGACATACTTTGTACAAGATCGTCGTAGCACTTAACAAAAATCAGTAAAAATAAATATATTTTCTATGGCAAAGATAAAACTTCACAACTTAATTACTGAAATTTAACTAAGTTGCATATGGTTTATTCACATAACTCGCATATGCTTCGAATGTTGAAATATATTTGTCAGTAGAAATCAAACTCATCGAAAATAAATGCTATCTACATTTTCAAGTCGGAAATTACTATTAAATAAACTTTACATGTAAGACATTATCATGTTAAAAAGAAAAATATACAAAAATGTAAATGATAATTTTACTGTTGGTACATAAATGATGAATAATTTATGATTTTATTCTAGGCAAACGTTTTATTGTCTAACAGAGAACTTAAACTTTAGCAGAAAAACGAAAAAATACAATTTTTAAATCCTATCATGCTTGTTGAAAATTGAGTTTATTAGCTGTTGTAATAGATTTTTATTGTCCAAATTTCTATAGTTTTTCTTCCCAGTGCAATAAAACTAAGTTCATGTGTAATGAGTAGGTTTTTTTGATGAATCTTATAAATTTAATGAAATTATTATGACCTAAGAGATTGAGTGAACTGAATAAATCAATGATGTAAATTTAAACAGTGACTTGAACTGATACATACTATAACTGTAAAGAAGTATGACAAAGTGATAGATGAAGTGAAAATAGAAGTTGAGTGAAATGTGTTGAAAAAAAGTTGAAGACGACAAGAAATTCGTAAATGAGAATTATCATTGACTTATATTAACTTCGTTTTTCTTGCTTATGACAAGAAAATACACTCTTTCTTATTAAGAACCAACTTGATATCTTATCATAGAATGACATTGATGAAATATCTATACATTAAAAAAAAAAAAAAAATACCAAACTTAGACATAGCAAATTTCTTGAAATTCATGTATAATGTGAGAAGTTTTACTAGAAATATAGAAAATACAACATTGAAAGATGTGAATGTTTCGAAGTACTTTATCAGAAAAAGAAAAGAAAAAAAATGCGCTGAGGTAAGCTACAAAAATTTTTAGGAGAAAGTTTAAACAAAATTTAAAATCAAACATGCTTTTAAGTGGGAACACATATTAAAACTATAGCACATTAAACAATTTATATTATGTCATCTCGGTATCAAACTGAATAACATGAAAAACAACGACAAACTGAATAAACATGATAATTATCAATATATGTGGAAAAGTTTCCTTTTTTCACATATAAAAAAATAACACATTGACATACGTTAAGATCACGAAACATGCGTAATCATATACCGATAAGAGCAACCAATGTTGCGGGGAGATATTCACGTGATGGTCAATATCCCATGAATAAATTGATTGATTGAATTTCTAATGCTAATTCCAATAGTATTCCATGTAACTTCAACTTGATATGTTACACTATAGATATATTTATATTTCAAATATATTGACTTTCAAAAAATCATCCTTCAATATAAGAATGATCACAGTAAGAATAAAAGAAAAGATACTAAGCATTGATTTAAAGTGTATTTATTTCGACTTAGCAACAAATCATATGCTTGAAACGAAAATTGCTTCGAACCAAAGTATAACTATCCAATTTCATTGATTCCTACAAGAAATTTTTTCTCATCTAGTAATTGAATTTTTTTTTCTCATACACTTTATAAGTGTTGTCCAATCAGGTGTAGAATAGTTGAAGATATCCGACCTCTTTCTAAATATTAATAAGTCACTGTTGAAAAACTTATAAAAATTTCAATTTAAACTTAAAGTTTTTTTTATATATATATATATATATATATATATATATATATATATATATATATATATATATATATATATATATATATATATATATATATTGTTATGAATTTTTCCACTGAGGCAATGATGGCACAGTTTTCACGGTTTAAAAATATTTATTCTCTCTTCAGAAAACTCACAAAATTTATTCACAGGCAACAGTTTAATTACTCTCAAGCTTCAACACAAGCTTCAACAAAAATAACTTCGAATTCAGTGATTATATAAGCTCACTCCAATAGGTAAACTCAAATAGGTTTCAATTTAAACTTAAAGTTTTTTTTATATATATATATATATATATATATATATATATATATATATATATATATATATATATATATATATATATATATATATATATATATATATATATCAAAGAATGTTTTCAAGTCAATATATATATATTTAAATACAAAAATTTATTCACCTCAATAAATGTATGTTTAAGTTATAAAACTTGTCGTATGTATTGAAAAATTGTAACTTTTCAACTTATTCGTATAAATCGATAACTTATACCACTAGTTCTTCATCAATTAATCTCCTAAGTAAATCTTTCAAAGGTAAAAACATACTTATAGCTTTGTCTTTGTAACATGTTAAATTTTACATGTTTCTCGTGAAATTAAAATTTTATATGTTTTCCATGAAAATATATAAAGTTTTGTAACTTTCACATGAAACATGTAAAATTTAACATGTTACAAAGACAAAGCTATAAGTATGTTTTTACCTTTGAAAGATTTACTTAGGAGATTAATTGATGAAGAACTAGTGGTATAAGTTATCGATTTATACGAATAAGACGAAAAGTTACAATTTTTCAATACATACGACAAGTTTTATAACTTAAACATACATTTATTGAGGTGAATAAATTTTTGTATTTAAATATATATATATTGACTTGAAAACATTCTTTGATATATATATATATATATATATATATATATATATATATATATATATATATATATATATATATATATATATATATATATATATATATATATATATATATATATATATATATATATATATATATATTGTTGCACAAATTGTCTGTATATATTGTAAATAGTGACGTATTATTTCAAAATTCTATTGTAATTTATTTTTATCCTATTTTATTTAGTAATTAATAGCGATTATACAAGTTAGAAAAAGGTGGCAACACCTAAAGTAATCGAGAAGTTTCGAGATATTTCGTTTCCGATAAATTGGCTGGAAATTTCGAGAATGTCTCACGCGCTTGTATATAAAGGACTGGAGAACGGGAAAGTTTTCAGATTGACTTCGGAGTTCGTTGAAAGCTGATCGCTTTGTTTACCTATTGGAGTGAGCTTATATAATCGCTGAATTCGAAGTTATTTTTGTTGAAGCTTGTGTTGAAGCTTGAGAGTAATTAAACTGTTGCCTGTGAATAAATTTTGTGAGTTTTCTGAAGAGAGAATAAATATTTTTAAACCGTGAAAACTGTGCCATCATTGCCTCAGTGGAAAAATTCATAACAGTGGTGTCAGAAGTGGGATCAAGTCATCTTGAATGCCGACTACTAGAGGAATGATGGAAGACCAAATGAAACAGTTGATGGAAATGCTTGCTGGAATGAAAGCCTGCCAAGAAACCGCCTCAGCCGAAATGAAAGAAATGAAAGCCGAAATAAAAGCCGGACAAGAAACGACAAATGCCGAACTCGCCGCTACAATCGCTGCTGGTCAAGCCCGTCAAGAAACGACAAATGCCGAACTCGCCGCTACAATCGCAGCTGGTCAAGCCCGTCAAGAAACGACAAATGCCGAACTCGCCGCTACAATCGCAGCTGGTCAAGCCCGTCAAGAAACGACAAATGCCGAACTCGCCGCTACAATCGCAGCTGGTCAAGCCCGTCAAGAAACGACAAATGCCGAACTCACCGCTACAATCGCAGCTGGTCAAGCCCGTCAAGAAACGACAAATGCCGAACTCGCCGCCGCAATTGCCGCCAGTCAAGAAGCGACATCATCAGACATTAAAGCTTTACAAGAAGCGACATCATCAGATTTTAAAGCTTTGCAAAATGCAACGTCATCTGACATGAAAGCTTTGGCCGATAAGTGCGAGTCCACATCCGCAGCCGTAATCAAGATCAGGGAAGAAATGAAAACTGAGCTAGCGTCAATGGTAGAATCTACTATTATGGAGACAACATCATCGGTCCTGCAATCCGTGAAGGAAGACGTTCTCACTGCTATAAGAGATGAAATGGAAGAAAAGGTTTCCACTATCAAAGAAGAGCAGGGAAAATTCATGGATGCTGTAGAAGAAAGGCTACGGAAAATAGAAACTCGCGAAGCTGTGACCATTGCAACGCCTAATTGGGATAGCGTTTCCACTCCCTTTATTGCGCCACGTTCCAGCATCAAAGTGGCCACTTTTGATGGGAGGTCGTCTTGGCGCGTTTATCAAACGCAGTTTGAAATGATTGCTTCTGCGAATGGTTGGGACGATACTTCGAAAGCATTCCATCTCGCGGCATCTCTTCGAGGTGAAGCTGCTGACATTTTACAAACACTACCTGAAGAGAAGCGGGGAGAATTCGTGGCGCTGGCAAGTGCGTTGGAATTAAGGTTTGGGGAGCAACATCTAAAGGATTATAACAGACTGCAACTGAAAGTGAGACAGCAGAAGGCCAATGAAACTCTTCAAGAATTGGCATCGGATATAGAAAGACTGTCGCTCCTCGCTTTCCCGGACTGTCCCTCGGACGTACGAGATAACCTGTCTCTTCAGTATTTCGTGGATGCCATCAAAGATCCCGACATACAGCAAGCTACCAGGATGTCAGACAGCAAAGATCTAAAGTCCACCCTCGTCTATGCCATGAGAGTAGAAGCCGCACAGCAAGCTTCTAGAAAAGATCGGCGTTTCGTACGTGGAACATTGGCAGACGATTCCTCTGAACTTTTCACGAAGAAGTTTCAAGAACTGGAAAACAAGATGGAGCGAATTATGAGAAATATTCCTGGTTCGAAGGATCGAAAAACTAGAGTGGTTTGTTGGCTCTGCAACCGGGAAGGACATTTCAGACGTGATTGCCCTGAATTGGACAGGAGAGGGGACAGACCCTCGTCCGAGCCTCAGCAGTTAAACTAAAGAGCGGCTATCTCGCGAGGCGGAGGTCGCCGTGTAGAGCAGGTGGTGCCCCACTCAGCCTCTATCACATCTCATCCCTTCAAGGAGGAAACCATGGTTTATTCGTGGAGGGCAAGATCAATGGAACTCCCTGTCGTCTAATAGTTGACTCAGGGGCAAATGTAACCATCTTACGGACGGATGTAGCCCGGCGCCTGGACAGCCAACCTCTTTACACGGCGCCTTCAGTTTCACTACAGACTGTGACTGGTGACAAAATTTCTGTGCATGGGAAATTAAATGTCAACATCTCTTTTGGATTTCACACCTACACTCACACCGTTTACGTCGCTGAAATTATTGACCCATGTATTCTTGGATTGGACTTTTTAAAGAGAAATGGAATTACTTTGAATTTCGAGAAAGGCGAGCTTCAAACGGGGAAAGAAGAAGTTCCATTGTTCGGTTTGGACTCGGAAGAGCCGTGTGCATATCGAATAGTAGCTCTTGAAGACATCACCATCCCCTCCATGACAGATTTGGTTGTAAAAGGTTCAACAGAGCTCCCGAAGGCCTTCCGATTTGGAGTAACGGACTTCCCATCATCGAATAGCGTCCCGAAAGGAGTGGTAGTAGGAGCGACGCTTGTGGATCTCTCTCAAGAGGTGGTGCATGTGAGAATGGCCAACATCGGTGATTCTAAGAGAGTTATCAAGAAAGGAGAAGAAATTGCCACTTGCACACCTGTTACAAGCATCGAACGAGGATCGAAGGAGCTTCCGACCGCACCACCCGCGGAATTAGTGGACCAGCTTCTCGAAGACTCTCGGTTGGAAAGAAGGCAAGAGAAGATTGTCGGAAACCTTATAAAAGAATTTCAAGACATTTTCTCCATGTCATCGAAAGATGTAGGAAGAACAGAGCTTACTCAACATCGAATCGATACTGGAACCCATTTACCTATTAAACAACATCCTCGAAGACTTCCTTTCGCAAAACAAGAGGAGGTCGGGAAACTGCTACAGGAAATGGAAGATAATAGAGTTATCGAACCCTCCTCAAGTCCATGGGCCTCTCCAATCGTACTCGTTCGAAAGAAGGATGGTTCCACCAGGTTTTGTGTGGATTACCGGAAGCTGAACGAAATTACGAAAAAGGACAGCTACCCTCTGCCAAGAATCGATGACACTTTGGACACTCTATCGGGGAACCAGTGGTTTTCGACTTTGGATTTGAAGAGTGGATACTGGCAAGTGGAGATACATCCCGACGATCGTGAGAAGACTGCCTTCACTACCGGCCAAGGATTATGGCAGTTTCAAGTTATGCCGTTTGGCTTGTGTAATGCACCGGCTACGTTCGAGCGACTAATGGAGACTGTGCTTAGAGGACTTTCCTACGAGACCTGTCTGGTATATTTGGACGATATCATTATCACCGGGCGGAGTTTCGATCAACACTTGCAAAATGTGAAGAACGTGTTCTTGAAGCTTAGGAAAGCCCACTTGAAACTTAGCCCATCAAAATGTAAGCTCTTTAGGCGGAAAGTCAGTTATCTCGGACACATCATCTCATCCGATGGAGTAAGCACAGATCCAGCCAAGATCCATGCTGTGCAAATTTGGTCTCGACCGCAAGATGTTCATCAATTGCGAAGCTTCCTAGGACTGTGCACGTATTACCGTAAATTCGTGAAAGGTTTCTCCAAGATCGCCAGACCCTTGCATCGACTAACAGAGAACAAGCAGAAGTTCCTATGGACTGCCGACTGTGACGACTCCTTCAATCAACTGAAGAACGCTTTAACATCCGCGCCTGTTTTGGCTTTTCCCGATGTTAACAAGGACTTTATTTTGGATACAGATGCCAGCAATGAGGGAGTGGGCGCCGTTCTTTCCCAGGAAATTGAAGGACAGGAGAAAGTCATCGCTTATTTTAGTAAGAGCCTGTCAAAATCCGAGCGGAACTACTGCGTCACAAGAAAGGAGTTACTGGCAATAGTAAAGGCCGTGGAGCACTTTCATCATTACTTGTACGGCCGAAAATTACTTTTAAGAACTGATCATGCGTCTCTGACTTGGTTGCTAAATTTCAAGAATACAGAGGGACAAATAGCAAGGTGGATTCAGCGCCTGCAGGAATACGACATGGATATCCATCACAGAAAAGGAACGTTCCATGGAAATGCAGACGCTCTTTCTAGAAGACCATGTCCGGAGAATTGTCGATTTTGTTCCAATGCCGAGTCTAAGTTTGGGGTTAACACATCGGCCGTTCGGAAAATAACTTCCAAGTCAACTACTTCAGACGTGGATCCTTGGAGTGATCAGAATGTCCGCAAAAGTCAGGTCGAAGATCAGGACTTGAAACCTCTCATTGAATTCCTGGAAGCGGCTACCGGAAAACCCAGTTGGCAGGAAATTGCATGCTATAGCCCAACAATGAAGAGATATTGGGCTTTGTGGGACTCTTTGCACTTGAAGAATGGAGTACTCTACCGTCGATGGGAGTCCGATGACGGCAAAAGCTTCCGGTGGCAATTAATCCTTCCGAGTTCTAGAGTTACGAACGTTCTAGAAGAACTTCACAGCAGTTCGACTGGAGGACATTTTGGTGTCACGAAAACTCTTCAGAAAGTCAGGGAAAGATTCTTCTGGGACAAAGCAAAATCCGACGTGGAGAAGTGGTGCAAGTCCTGTGATGCATGCAATTCGCGGAAGGGACCGAAGACCCGAACTCGTGGAAAGTTGCAACGTTACAACGTAGGAGCACCATTCGAAAGAATTGCTTTGGACGTCTTAGGCCCCCTACCTCACACAACTAATGGCAACAAATACATCCTAGTTGTCATGGACTACTTTAGCAAGTGGCCAGAAGCATACGCGATTCCGGACCAGGAAGCCACAACCGTAGCAGAAGTCCTCGTACGGAATTGGATCTCCCGATTTGGCGTACCCCTGCTGATACATTCCGATCAGGGGACGAACTTCAACTCTGCCGTCTTCACTGGGCTGTGTGACTTGCTCGACATGGAAAAGACTCGTACAACTCCCCTGCATCCACAATCCGATGGAATGGTTGAACGATTTAATAGAACGATTCTGAATCATCTCTCCTTGTTTGTTTCCAAGAACCAGCAAGATTGGGATCAGAAACTTCCATTGTTCCTTTTGGCCTACAGAAGCGCTACTCACGAGACCACCGGATATACACCATCTCAAATGATTTTCGGAAGAGACCTTAGACTACCCTGCGACCTCCTCTTTGGACGACCACCGGACACCCCTTCCTCGCCTGTCCAGTATCTAGATGATCTCCAGGCACGTTTGGAAGCCGTACATCGGTTCGCCAGAGAAAGAATCAACATCATGACAGAGCGCATGAAGGTCCGCTACGATGCCAAGGCCACGGAACGTTCATTCCAGGAAGGTGACAAGGTGTGGTTATGGAATCCTAAACGTCGGAAAGGACTCTCCCCTAAGCTCCAGACGAACTGGGAAGGGCCGTATGTGGTCCTTAAGAAGATCAACGACGTCGTGGTAAGGATTCAACGGACACCCTCCTGTAAACCTAGAGTTGTACATAACAATAGACTAGCCCCATATTATGGTAGAAGTGATTGAATTGCCTTTCCTCTTAAGGACTTCACTGCCCGGGACGTGCAGTCTTTAAGAAGGGGGAAATGTTGCACAAATTGTCTGTATATATTGTAAATAGTGACGTATTATTTCAAAATTCTATTGTAATTTATTTTTATCCTATTTTATTTAGTAATTAATAGCGATTATACAAGTTAGAAAAAGGTGGCAACACCTAAAGTAATCGAGAAGTTTCGAGATATTTCGTTTCCGATAAATTGGCTGGAAATTTCGAGAATGTCTCACGCGCTTGTATATAAAGGACTGGAGAACGGGAAAGTTTTCAGATTGACTTCGGAGTTCGTTGAAAGCTGATCGCTTTGTTTACCTATTGGAGTGAGCTTATATAATCACTGAATTCGAAGTTATTTTTGTTGAAGCTTGTGTTGAAGCTTGAGAGTAATTAAACTGTTGCCTGTGAATAAATTTTGTGAGTTTTCTGAAGAGAGAATAAATATTTTTAAACCGTGAAAACTGTGCCATCATTGCCTCAGTGGAAAAATTCATAACAATATATATATATATATATATATATATATATATATATATATATATATATATATATATATATATATATATATATATATATATATATATATATATATATATATATATAAAAACTTTAAGTTTAAATTGAAATTTTTATAAGTTTTTCAACAGTGACTTATTAATATTTAGAAAGAGGTCGGATATCTTCAACTATTCTACACCTGATTGGACAACACTTATAAAGTGTATGAGAAAAAAAAATTCAATTACTAGATGAGAAAAAATTTCTTGTAGGAATCAATGAAATTGGATAGTTATACTTTGGTTCGAAGCAATTTTCGTTTCAAGCATATGATTTGTTGCTAAGTCGAAATAAATACACTTTAAATCAATGCTTAGTATCTTTTCTTTTATTCTTACTGTGATCATTCTTATATTGAAGGATGATTTTTTGAAAGTCAATATATTTGAAAAATAAATATATCTATAGTGTAACATATCAAGTTGAAGTTACATGGAATACTATTGGAATTAGCATTAGAAATTCAATCAATCAATTTATTCATGGGATATTGACCATCACGTGAATATCTCCCCGCAACATTGGTTGCTCTTATCGGTATATGATTACGCATGTTTCGTGATCTTAACGTATGTCAATGTGTTATTTTTTTATATGTGAAAAAAGGAAACTTTTCCACATATATTGATAATTATCATGTTTATTCAGTTTGTCGTTGTTTTTCATGTTATTCAGTTTGATACCGAGATGACATAATATAAATTGTTTAATGTGCTATAGTTTTAATATGTGTTCCCACTTAAAAGCATGTTTGATTTTAAATTTTGTTTAAACTTTCTCCTAAAAATTTTTGTAGCGGACCTCAGCGCATTTTTTTTCTGATAAAGTACTTCGAAACATTCACATCTTTCAATGTTGTATTTTCTATATTTCCAGTAAAACTTCTCACATTATACATGAATTTCAAGAAATTTGCTATGTCTAAGTTTGGTATTTTTTTTTTTTTTTAATGTATAGATATTTCATCAATGTCATTCTATGATAAGATATCAAGTTGGTTCTTAATAAGAAAGAGTGTATTTTCTTGTCATAAGCAAGAAAAACGAAGTTAATATAAGTCAATGATAATTCTCATTTACGAATTTCTTGTCGTCTTCAACTTTTTTTCAACACATTTCACTCAACTTCTATTTTCACTTCATCTATCACTTTGTCATACTTCTTTACAGTTATAGTATGTATCAGTTCAAGTCACTGTTTAAATTTACATCATTGATTTATTCAGTTCACTCAATCTCTTAGGTCATAATAATTTCATTAAATTTATAAGATTCATCAAAAAAACCTACTCATTACACATGAACTTAGTTTTATTGCACTGGGAAGAAAAACTATAGAAATTTGGACAATAAAAATCTATTACAACAGCTAATAAACTCAATTTTCAACAAGCATGATAGGATTTAAAAATTGTATTTTTTCGTTTTTCTGCTAAAGTTTAAGTTCTCTGTTAGACAATAAAACGTTTGCCTAGAATAAAATCATAAATTATTCATCATTTATGTACCAACAGTAAAATTATCATTTACATTTTTGTATATTTTTCTTTTTAACATGATAATGTCTTACATGTAAAGTTTATTTAATAGTAATTTCCGACTTGAAAATGTAGATAGCATTTATTTTCGATGAGTTTGATTTCTACTGACAAATATATTTCAACATTCGAAGCATATGCGAGTTATGTGAATAAACCATATGCAACTTAGTTAAATTTCAGTAATTAAGTTGTGAAGTTTTATCTTTGCCATAGAAAATATATTTATTTTTACTGATTTTTGTTAAGTGCTACGACGATCTTGTACAAAGTATGTCTTCTTGCAACATGAGAAAAGATGCGAAATGATAAGGACTTCTCTGGTATGCTTTCAATTCCTTGAGAAATAAATTTAGCTTAACTACAAGACTTGTTCCGATTCTGAAGTATGCTATTTCCTATCGTAATTTATAATTTTACATGAAAGTTGGTTTAAAAGTTGAAAAAGTTTGCACAAATTTCCTATGTAAGTTCTGCTTCACTGAAAAGTTATCGGTCACAAGCAATAAAAATTTCACTTTGACTAATGTTATGCATGTGTTAATTATCATGAGTAATATCAGTTTAATTTGTGTCTTTCGAAAGCGAGCCTTCATAAATTTAAAAGGATATTTCAAACTATTTTCAAAATATAAGTATATTTTACAAGTTTTTTCCGGAATGAACTTTGCTCCAGTTATATTAATATTGAATATTCATCTTACAAAATAAGCGTCTTGTAAAACAAAATTCCGTTTCAATTTTCTGAAATTTATGTATTTATGTATAAGTTATTTAGAAATTATGGGTGGAAGTTAAAAATCTCTATATTAATGATATATTGTCAGCAACTCTCAAATAAAAAAATAAAAAAATCACGTATAATTTAGTTTGTCCAGATGGTGTTCAATTTTACGTAGTAACAAACTCTACATTTTTCAAATTTATGCTAGTTTTTCACAAGAAAAAACAATATATATATATATATATATTCTTTAAGTTTGCCTAGCAAACTTTTTTCAGTATTTAAATTTTCTAAGTATATTCCATCACATGAGTAGTTAACTATTTCCACTAAGGAAAATATCTTATTATTTTAGTTTGTTTGAATGATGTTAGATTTTTATGTTTCTGATTGGTGATTTGCATATACTCTTTTAAAAACTTTACACAATTCGTAACATATATGTTAGAAATAATAGTATATCGCATCTGAGATTGAAAAAATTTATAACTATTATCATGTAAAGAAGGTTAAATTTAAAAAATATGTCATTGAATATGAGTGTTACCATGAAAAAAGTTAACTAAATTACTTGTGATTTCCTTTCAGAGTGTAAAAAGTTATGTAGTTTACATATAATTCGCAAGTTTCTTTCAAATTATCTTAAGATGTTTTAAGTCTTGCAGGCGATTTTCAAAACTTGAATGCATATCTCCAATGTATTTAATATCTACAATTTATTTAATATTTTCACCCAATTCATCTTTCTTAGATTGATAAGTAAAATAAACCTTAGTCAGCATGTATTGCACGAGTTAATACGACACCTTAACCTATATTATTACAAAGTAAATTGTCTAAGTCTTTCTTGAAGTAACATAAATTTCCAACTTATATTGATTTTCCGATTGAAAAGTAGAGGTGAAATTTTTTCTTTGGAGTATCTATAACTAGTATTTATTTTAAATCTCTTACTATTTTTCTTCTATGTAACAATTTTGTTAAGTTTTACCCGTATTGTAGCATATAATCCCACTGAGTTTGAACAATATTCAATGTTTTAGATAATAGAAAAGTTTTCAAGTAGAAATGATCTTAAATTCTCCAAGTGAATCATACTTTTTGGAAGAAAATCCATGTGAATTCTACCTTCACTTACTAATGTGTCTTTGAAATCCACTTCATTCCTTCCAAGTTTTCACAAACATTTCATTATGAAAAAAAAGGCAAAGTAGGAAAACGATAATCTCAAAGACCTGCTGACACACCACAGCATCACCCGCTGCTTGCGTGTCGATGCTGCTGTTCTTGCTGTACAAGTCTCCCGACCTGTTTGAACAAGTTTTAGCGTGACTCATCCTCCGGTCTAAAAATGCCGGCAAGTGGCGTATCACCTACCGCTAACCTGATTGGCTAATTACCGTCACATGCTTATCATCCCGTTTATAGACGTGAATTTTATATGTAAAGTAAATTTTTACGCTACCGCTTAAATTCTTTGCTATAGAAAGTTCAAGTATGTTAGTTTTTTTGTTTTTTTTCTCTTATATGTTACATTTTAAACACATGATGTGAAATTTTTACGTTATGCTTATCTTAGAAATTTTTGAGTATGTTACTTTTTCTTTTATTTAACATTAACCTAAGAGTTTAATTGCATATGAGAAGTAAATTGTCACGTTAAAGTTTAAAGACATGATATTTATATGTGAAGTTAATTTTCGTGTAAAAATTCTTTATCTTTGAAATTTTTAATCTGTTAAATTTCCCATTATTTAACATTAAACTAAGAAAATAATTGTGTATGAAAATTTCACGTATTGTTTAAATTTTTGTCGAAGAAAGTTTAAGTATGTTATTTTTTTTCTTCTCTAATTTAGCATTATTCTTACACATTTTAAAGATAAAAATGTTATGTGTGAAATAAATTTTCGCGTATTGTTTCAATTCATTACCTTATAAATTTTTAATATTTCTTTTTCTCTAATTTAGCGTTATTCTTACACATTTGAAAGACATAATTTTTATATGTGAGGTACATTTTCGCGTATTATTTAAATTCTTTGCCTTATAAATTTTTAGAGCTTCTTTTTTATCTTATTTATCGTTGATATAAGAGTATGATTGTACATGTAAAGTTAATTTTCACGTTCAATTTTAAATTTTTAGTGTTTCTTTTTTCTAAAAGTTAGAGTTGTCATTATACATTTTAAAGACATGAATGGCAATTTTTGAATTCTTTGTCTTAGAAATTATAGGTATGTTATACTTTCCTCCTACATGTCAAATTTAAAGTCGTAATTTTTATGTGTAAAGTAAATTTTTGCGTTAATGTTAAAGTTATTTGTCGTAGAAAGTTTAAATATGTTACTTTTTTCTTTTATTTAGCGATATTTTAAAGACATGATTTTTATATATGTAGTAAATTTTCACGCAAATGTTAAAAATACGTATCGTAGAAATTTTAAGTATGCTAATTCTTCTTACATGTCACATTTTAATGTCGTGATTTTTATATGTGAAGTAAATTTTTACGTTAATGTTAAAGTTATTTGTCGTACAAAGTTTAAGTATGTTACCTTTTTCTTTTATTCGGCAATATTTTTACATATTTTAACGACATGATTTTTATGTATGTAGTACATTTTCGCGTAAAGGTTAAAATTATTTGCCGTAGAAATTTTAAGTTTGCTAATTCTTCTTACACGTCACATTTTAAAGTCGGGATTTTTATATGTGAAGAAAAATTTTTACGTTAATGTCAAAGTCATTTGTTGTACAAAGTTTAAGTATGTTACTTTTTTTCTTCTTTTATTTAGCGATATTTCTACATATTTTAAAGTCGGGATCTTTATGTGTAAAGTAAAATTTTACGTAAATGTTAAAGTTATTAGTCGTAGAAAGTTTAAGTATTATACTTTTCTCTTGCATGTCATATTTTAAAGTCGTGATTTTTATATATGAAGGGAATTTTCGCGTAAAGGTTAAATATTTATCTTAGAAATTTTAAGTAAGTTATTTTTTCTCTTATTTAGCGATATTTTTACACATTTTAAAGTGATTTTTATGTGTAAAGTAAACTTTTTACGTTAATGTTAAAGATTTTTATCGTAGAGAGTTTAAGTATGTTACTTTTTTAACTTATTTAGTGATATTCGTACACATTTTAAAGACATGATGTTTATTCGTAAAGTAAATTTTCACGTTCACTTTTGAATTCTTAGTTGTAAGATGTTCAAGTATGTTACTTTTTCTCTCTTATTTAGGCATTAGAGTATCCAAAATCAGTTATCAGATCTCTATTCAGCATTAGCAGCTAGTTCTGTGTTGCTATTCATCAACTTAAGTAAGTATCATTGTACAATAAAAACTATCTTGATTAATATAACTAACATAGACAGATTAATTTCTAACAAGTTTATTGGGGTAAAGCTCAACTATCGGGACTCAAGAGCCATTGGGAGTAGTTAGGGAGCATTTAGCAGGTATTGGGAGCATTTAGGGAGCATTTAACAGGTATTGAGAGCAGTTAGGAAGCATTTAACAGGTATTGGGAGCAGTTAGGGAGCATTTAACGTGTATTGGGAGCAGTTAGGGAGCATTTAACAGGTATTGGGAGCCATTGAGAGCCAATTGGGAGCCGTTGGGAGTCATTGGTAATAACATCATAAAGAAAGATATGCTAGTTAAAAAAATTAAGATATTTCTGCACATTTGTATGAAGAGTAAACTGTAACACTAAAGTTAAATTTGTTTGTATCAAAATTACAATTTTCATGAAAACTGTTAAGGGTACCTTAAATTTTTCTTGAAATTCATTAAGTTTTTTCGGAAAAAGCTACATACAACTAGATATTAGTAAAAATTTCTATTAAAAATATTTTTTTTTTTTACATTAGTGTTTAAATAATTTGTTTCAAAACTAAAATTTTCATGAAAAAATGTTTAGACAGACTAAAATTTTCATGAAATTCAGTGTTGAATGGTTGGTTAGTGATCTCATATTTCAAAGAAATATACGTTCTTTGGAATAAGTTTTTTTCTTTTTATAGGGAGGAGTGAGGCGGTACCAATTCTTCCTAAAAGTGGTGCCGGGCCGGAGGTGGGTCCTCACTTTTAAAATTTAGCTTAAAAATAATTAACCTTTTCTAAAGTATTTCAAATTAGCTTATTCAAAATTGGTTAGGGAAGGGGGGTGGGTAGATGAGTTCCCATGAAGGCAACGTCCGATAGTCGATATTTTAACAATTGTTTGGTAAAATATTGAAATGTCACGTGTAGCTCGGGGTTAGGGTTCTTTAGACCCTTAGCAAAAAGGCCTTTACTTTTATTAAACTTAAAAGTCGTGTTAAGATTTTTTTTTATTTGCATATATCTCTGATCTTAGAAATTTAATGTAAATGACTCTTAAATTCCCCCCTAGATGGCGCCACTACCTTAAATTTTGCAGAAAACTATCTTAATAAACTGTGTAGCCAATCACAAGCGTCCATTTAGTCACGTGTTTAAATCCGACCAATCGCAAGCAAGCATTTTAACGCGAAATGGCCACAACTGGGGTCTCATTCCATCAAGGTTGCTCCACAGCTCCACCTTATGGCCCCGGACGCCCATTTTCTAACTACTTTCGAAGAATGCATGGAAACTTTATCTAAATCATTTTCTTCTAGAATGTGTTTCACTGATTTTGCAATTAGTAATTTTATTAATTCTTGATGTTCATATTTCTTACGAAAACTTATTAAAAGTTCACCAATATTGGAATATGCTGTAAAAACCCCAAATCTAATATTAGGATTCGTATTGCATTACAGGATGGAACTTTTGCTGTAGTGGTTCAATATAATATTAATATTGTTTAAAAAAGTATTCAATTATTTTAGTTAAAAATATAAATTAACAAAAATTTGGTTGGGTGTGTAAATTTTTTAAGTGAAAGTTTAATGAGCTTGGCAGATTTGTTCTTTTTTTGGATAAAAGATTTCTGGGAAACCATAAAATGTAATCGCCAAATGAAACCAAAAAGAGCGATAAGCTTGCCAATGTAGAAACCCTGCAATGACGTCATGTGCTCTCAAGTATTTTACATTATCTCTATGGAAGCTTGCCATCTTTAACCCGAAGGGTTATTATAATATCTTTGGTATGGCTATGGAGTCCACGCAGCAGAAATTCAAAATAAAAATGTTAAATTGACGTCACAGTCAATTGCCTGCGAAAATTCCCACTTCAATTCTTCAGTGTTATGTTTATTGCTCGCTATGACCCTTGTAGTTATTTTGCTTGGAATTAGTGCTAGAAAATTATACCTTGATTTTTCAGTGCTCACGGCTGTAATATTTCAGAATTATACTCAATTGTACTTTACTTTGTTCCCAAGTTTCTTTTCATAAATTCTCAATCTAGAAATCAACTTCAATCATGAAATGTATTATCATTATTATTACTGTTAAGCAAAGGTCGCTTTTACACACGTTTCTATTTCCTTACGTCACACTTACCAGCTTTTACTCACGTTCTATTATTTAGATACTACCAGCTTAATTAAAAAAATTTCAATTTGTGTACATTTAACGACTAAAATTATCCTCTTTTAAGGTAGACTTGGCAAAATCTTTGAAGTGCTAATTAACTCATTTGCAGTCTTTCAATTGAGCTTGATCTTGACAGACAGACTCGTTGTGACTTGTAATAAAGATTTGGTGACACATAAAAAAAAGTGTGTGAATAGTTCGGGATGGATGTTTTCTTCGTAGTGGTCAACACCATGAAAACTTGATTTGAGCTCAATAAGTTGCAATTCCACATAAAAATTAGGAGTTGCATATAAAAGATCCGTTTAAAAACTTAGTTTTTACGGGTTATAATATTAAATACTTTATATTAACTTCAATTTTGTAAGTACTTTCATTGCATGCAAATCTTTGGACGGCTAATTAACCCACTTGCCGTCATTTAATCGAGTCAAACTGCAAACATATTCGTTTTAGATCAAATACAGCTCGTAGGGTACAGCCGGGCGGCAGATCGCTGAAAGTACTGACGGGCTGCATCTTAATTAATACTTTAAAATCAAAATTTACTAATTGCTGCCAACTTAGATTATTTTTTTCGCTAATTTTCTTAAATGTAGATTAGAATAGCAAATGAAGATGGAATTTCTACGGTAAGTAAAAAAATCTCTAATAAATTGCAAATCTGTTGTGCAATGCACAATTTAGGAGGGGGGGGGGGGTCACTCAAATCAACTAAATCTGACGATTGTCGACCAAGTACAGTCAGGGAGTAAAAACTTCAAAAGGGTTGCACTGTTATCTTGGGAACAGACATGGGCGTCACCAGTCTGGTGCAAGGGGGGGCACTTGCACACCCCTGGCTTTTGAAAATTGAAATAAAAATGTAAAAATGTGTAAATAAAAAGAGGAAAATACACATGTCATTTCGAAACAATGGTTCAATGTGGCAATTCGCATCCCCCCCCCCCCCTATTTTTCTTCTCTATTTCGTTTTTTATAGCAGAGTAAATTATTGCTATTGAGAGAAAGTTTTCTGGCGCCAGTTCCCTAATATTTTTGGAGATTGGGGAAAAGAAGTACTTTTCCTCCTTGAGATTTCCTACACTGTCTTTGTGTTTCATTTTCGATATTTTCATTACTTCTGTAACTTGGAAGATATAAAACATTTTACCTTGCCTTGCCTTGAGTCTCTTCACGCCTTGTAGGCGCATGAGGCCGCAATTGTCGAAACCCAGTCCCTCCTGTTCAGCGCGGCCTCCCTGGCAACAGCCCAGCTTGGCCAACCGAGATTGTCTCTTTCCTTCAAGATCATTCGCCTCCACGTCAGTCTTGGTCGTCCTCTCTTCCTTTTACCGTCAGGAGACCATGTTAGGGCGATTAGTTCATTGGATTTGGGGTCCCTTCTAAGAACATGGCCGACCCAATGCCATCTTTTTCTCTTTAGGTCATTGATTAAGGGTTTATCTGCTGTTTTGATATATAAATCACGATTTGAAATTTTTTGCGGCCAATAAATTTTCAGAATTTTTCTTAAACATTTAGTATGGAATGCGTTCAATTTATTTTCCTGTTGCTTTGTGATTTTCCAAGTTTCACTGCCATATAGTAGTATTGACTTTACTATTGCATTATAAATTTTTTATTTAAGAGAAATTTTTAAGTTTGATGACTTCCATACTTTAAAAAGCATTCTAAAAGCATTTTGAGCTTTTTTAATCCTACATTTGATGTCTTCATCCGTTCCACCCAGTGAGTCTACTATGGAACCAAGGTATATAAACCTATCTGTTTCTTCAATTTCATTGGAGTTAATGATTACTTTTGACCTATTATTGCTATTTATTTTCATTACTTTGGTTTTATTTTCATTTATTGCCAAACCAACTTTTTTGGCATTTTCTTCAAGGTGACCAGTTTTCTCCTGTATATCTTGGAATCTGGATGACATCAGAACAATATCATCCGCAAAGTCCAAGTCCTCAAGAAATGTGTTAAAGTCCCATCTTATTCCCCTATGGGTAGTTTCTACTGTTTTCCTCATTACCCAATCCAAGACAAGGATAAACAGTAAGCCCGACATCACACATCCCTGTCTTACTCCTGTCTTTATTTCAAATTTCTCGGTCAGTTCACCATGTAAAAGTACCTGGGCACTACTCCCATTGTACATTTCCTTGATTATGTTTATGATCTTATCTGGAATTCCATAGAATCCCATAATTTTCCAAAGGCATTTTCTGTCAATGCTGTCGAAAGCCTTAGAGAAGTCAATAAAGTTAAGATAAATTGTCTCATTTCGTTCAACACACTGTTCGATTATGTTTCGAAGGATAAATATTTGGTTAACAGTGCTCTTTCCACTACGGAATCCTGTCTGTTCAACCCTAAGAATGTCATCGATTCCTTTCTTTATCCTGTTTATGATGACTCTTGAGAAAATCTTTCCGGGTACAGAGAGCAGGCTGATTCCTCTCCAATTGTTACATTCAGTAAGTTTTCCCTTCTTCGGGATTTTCACAATTTGCGCTTCTTTCCACGAGAGAGGGACCTTTTTTCCATTCCATATCATGTTAAATAGATTACAGAGTACTGCCGCAGATGTATCGATGTCAGCTTTTATGAGCTCGGCAGTGATGAAGTCATTTCCAGCAGTTCTTCTGGGACTTTATTGCATGTTTAATTTCCTCCACAGTAACGTCTCCCATTTCTATACCAAGCTCAACTTGGTGTTCAAAGGAGGATTCAATTTCGCTTCCAACTAAGTTGCTGGTAACATTTAAAAGTTCTTCAAAGTGCTCCTTACATCTATTTGCGATCTCTTTTTCTTGTGTAAGGAGTTTGCCATTTTTATCATTAACCGCACATTCAGCATTTGGTTTAACACCGCCCAATTTCTTTATAATTTTATAAACCTCTCCAATATCACCGACATCATTAGCTCTCTGAGCTTCTTCTGCAAGTGCATGGTAAAAGTTTCTCTTGTCATTTCTGGCGGATCGTTTGACGCATTTGTGCGTTTCTTTGTATTGTTTCTGGTACTTCTGTCTTATTCTTTCTGATTTTGTACTATTTACTTTGCCTTTTAACTTTTTTCTCTCTTCTACGAGTTTGAGTGTTTCGCCAGAAATCCACTCACTTTTTGTTTTTCCCTTTTTTATACCTAATATCTCTTCCGCTGTTTTATTGTAAGTTTCTCTACATTTCTTCCAAATATTCTCTACCTCTCCAGGGTCTTCTTCATTTTCCTCAACAAGGCCATTTAAAGCTGCAAATCTATTATGCAGTTCAATTGTATACATTCTTTTTAAATCTGGTTATCTCAATTTTTCTATGTTATACCTTGTTCTTTTATTCTTTTTGTGTCCTGGGATTCTTGATAATTTCAACTTTACAATCCCTACAAGTAAAAAATGGTCCGATGCTACGTCAGCACCTCTTTTCACTCTAACATCCTGCAATGATCTCTTGTATGTGTTATTAATTGAGATGTGATCAATCTGATTCCCAGTTCTACCGTCTGGTGAAATCCACGTTATTTTGTGAATGTCCTTATGTTTGAAGAAGCTTCCACCTATGCTGAGATCGTTCATCTCGCATAGCGTTGTAAACAGTTCTCCATTTTCGTTTTGGTCTCCAATAGCTTCATTGCCAATTGCACGCTCATCATGTGTCACTCTTTTTCCATTCTTGGCATTTAAATCACCCATTAATAATAAGATGTCATGTTTGGGGGTCTCATCTAATACCTTTTGTAGCTGATCATAGAATCTTGTTTTCTGCTCCTCATCCGCTTCATTAGTTAGGGCATACACTTGTATGATAGTAAGTTTTGCATGTCTTGAGTAGAACCGAACCTTTATTATCCTATCACTCACCGGAACCCAGCTCATCAGGCTAGCCCTAGCTTTCTTACTCATAATCAGAGCAACACCTCTCTCATGTATAAAACATTTTACTCTGTTGCATTGTTCGTGTGGCCTTCAAATCTGCGGAAGGCTAATTAACTCATTTGCTGTCATCCAATCGAGCTGAAATTTGGCAGATGAATTCGATGTCGATGACAATGCATTCTAAAAGACCGCTTTTATAAACGCCTCTACTTCGGATTATTATTAAACCTACTTCTCATCATCCAATCCAACTGAAACTCTCAAGCTTGGTTGATACACTCAATGTTGATAACAATACTTTCTATCAAATTTTGGGACTGTCAATAAAAGACTGCTTTTACACACGTTTCTATTGTCTTACGACAGACTTAGCTTTTATTTAAGTTTTATTATCAAAACACCAAGTTTAATTTAATCATGTACCATTTGGCAATATTCAGTGACTAAAACCTTCAAATGTTAAAGTTGACGTAGCCAAATCTTCGGAGGGGTAGTTGGTACACTTGCCATTATACAAATGAACTGAAACTTGGAAAATAGACCCGTTGTGGATAACAATGTATTACATCAAGTTTTGAGGGCAAAAAAGTTAGTAAATAGTTCAGAATGGACTTTTACTTAGTAGTGGCCAAACACTATGAAAACTCGATATGAGCTCAAAAAGTTGCAATTGCAAGTAGATTAGAAAATAATTTTTATTGTACTTTTACTATTTTCTTGTACAAGTAAAAGGGGGAGGGGAGAAAAGAGCATTTCTTAGAATTTTCTCCACCAAATGGAAATAGTTTCCGCGATAAGTCTACACATGATTTTTGTTACTTCTTAAATTAATACTAAAAAACTTATAATTGAACCATTTTGAATAGAGGTCGGAAATATCGATCAAAATAAATATTGATACTATATCGTTGCATAGAAAAAAATATCGTTAAAATATCAATATATCGATACATGATTCTTTTTTTTTTATTTGATTTTCAATTTTGCCAGAAACAAAGTTTTTCGGGGCAAATTTCTACTTTTCATGATTGCTTTTTTGTAAGGTGACTACCTTTTCAACTGAAATGGATCTATTAAATATATATATATATATATATATATATATATATAATTTCGCTTAATTGGTGCAGTGATTATAAGAAATATTTAGAATTTTTTTTATAGCTTTTAAGTGTATGGAAAATATTGAATTTTGGTGCCATTTTAACTATCTCTCAGTCAAGTTCAAACTTTAGTTTTGAAGTTTTTGAAAAAGGAATGAAGAAAATCGAAAAAGCACATGAAACTACAAAACAATCATCAAAAAACTAAAAATGTTTGAAAATATCGATATATCGGTGACTTTTATCGATATTTTTAATATCGATATTTTTAAAGAAATATCGATAAAAATATCGTCGTACCGATAAATCGTCTACCTCTAATTTTGAAACAGGGATCACCTTTATAATTAAGTTAAAATAAGTTCTTTTTTTCTATTTTCTTTCCCTTATCAGTTTGTAAATTACGAAAAGAAAGTTTGAGATTAAGATTAAAGAATTTCCTTTCGTGGATGATAATAGGATGGATGGGGAGAGTCACTGTTCTGGCTGCACTAACATTTTGTACCATGGGCCGCCACTGTTGTCGATAAGATGCATTCTATTAAGTTTTTTTGGGGGGAAAAAAATCAATCAATGGCACAGAATCAATAATTATCTTCGTAGTGATCACACACAATGAAAACATGATTTAAGCTCAAAATCGCTTATATAAGTTGCAAATGCACAGAAATGTGCGGCAAACTACGTTTTAAAAATTTATTAAAAATGAAAGTGAAATTATGCTCTCACATCCAAGTATCATTTATAATGATTAAAGTAATTTTATTATTTATTTATTTAAAAAAAATTTTTAACAAGAAAGAGTTTCAACAATGATCGATTCAATGCTAATTTTAAAGTGATTGGATGACGGCGAGTTGGTTTATTAGTATTCCGTAAAAATGACATTTTAATGACAGTAACAGCCCCTAAGTTTGATAGAATGCATTGCCATCGCCATCGAACCCATCTGTCACGTTTCAACCCAATTGGATGACGGCAAAGGGTTAATTAGGCAGCCGCAGATTCCACTCCCATTGACAAACAAACACACAAAATCGAAGTTAATATAAAGGATTTAATAAAGGATTTATATTAAAAACTGTGTGTGTGATTTAATTTTTTTTTTCTCTCTCTTTCTTTACAGGACGTGTGAAATCATGTTTACCCATAACTTCTTGATAAGAAAATCTAACATCGTAAATTGGTTCTCAAATTACTCCTTATAAAACAGATTAATGGAACCATGACATTTTTTTTATTTTGACTACCAATAATAGTAAAAAAGTTTCGATTGAAATCCATTTTTTGAGCCAATCATTATTCCTTTTGGTCTTCCTAGGAATTGAGCAACCATCTTAACACCCTACGAATAAATTCCAAAATTAAAATTTTTTTATTCCTCACTATAATTCTTTAAAAATTCATTACTTTAGTAATGGCATATTTTCATGTATGTCTATAAATAAATTCTCTCTGAAAAATTTAAGGGATCTTACAAAAATCCTTTGCTCTTAAATAAGTGACGATTACAGTGCTCGCCTTCACGACAGTCAGTCACTCCAACAAATGTAATTCAAATTCAATTAATTGATAGCGTACTATACGACTTCATTTCATTGATTGCATTTTGCAGTTTTTGGAATTACAGCAAATTAGTGCTGATTTTATCTTTAGCTACGGATTTGATGGAAGTACTGGATAATCTGCTAAAATCAATTTTTCTACTCTACTTCAGATGCAGCTCTATTTTCAACAATGTGCATACCTCGTTGTTTAAAGAAAAATTATAATGTTATTTTATGGAACAATAGAACACTTCAATCTGTGCATTTCGGTAGATCTCTTAAGATAAATATATTACAGAAACAAAAGAACAAATATTGAAAGAGAAGGCAAAATTCATTAAAGATAATATCTTCATGACCCTATAAATGAGGGAATGTGCTGATATTCTGACAGGTACACAATCAAATGCGGATAAGTGGCGTTCTATTCCACATTTTATACAAATTACAGATTTACTACTTAAGACATGTAATATGGGAAAAGACCATTACACACTTGGATTCATTTTTTAATGCATATGATCGACAATTCCATGTTAGCGAAACAAATAGACATCACAATCTGGAAGACGTTTACAGTAGAACAATAGATACAACAGATCCGAAAATATCCAAGAGGAATTTACAGAAAAGAATATGTCGTCAAAACAAATTGAACTTTCCTTCTAGAGCTACTGGATTGCTGGTGCAACTGGAACTGCCAATTGCAACTAAGAAAGTTGAAAAAATGCAGTGATAATGGCAATTGTATTGATTGTCTCAAATCAATTGTCGGACTGACTGGTTGAAGTTTTCCTGTTACGAGTTTTCCCCATTACGAGAGACAAATGTAGGAAAAATTCCCATGAAAAGACCTCATATTCTTCCATTATAATTTGTACTGATGATCTTTGTCCGATCCTTGAAATGATGCATTAAAGCATTTTAGCCAGTTTGTAGCTTTGGAGCCAAGAGAACAAATATTTAACCGACTAAAATAAGGAGAGAAATACTAGTTCGATTATAGCAAATTCATAAAACGGAAATCCCATTTAACACATACCAAATGTTCAAGAAATTAAATTTTTACATTATCTTTGCAAATATGTAATATATTGTTTATTTATAATATTTAGCAGAGAATTTTATTGCGTGTTATAATAACTATATTGTAGGCAATGGACAGATACATCACTATAACAGAATTACACCTCAATTTCATAATTATATAGCTGACAAATTTTGTATTGCTAGGTAACATGTAAACGATAACCTTTGTTCGGTTTAACTTTTTCGTCAAATGGGAAATTAATCTTTTTACACAGCGAGTTCTTTATGAACAGTTACTTTTATTTTCAAATGCACTGCATCATCATTGACTGGTTTCTTAACATTGAAAACCAAATAAGATAGTCAACTATGTTTTTCCGTTTCCAGAGAGAAGAGTCTCATAGGCGATCATGCTTCTATTCGAAATTTGATTGCCAGTGACAAAAATCTGAAAACTCCATCCTCAAAGTTGTAGTCTCACATTACAATCATGAGTTTAACTTTTGGGGCCCCTTGAAGGGGACCAGGCCCGGCCCGGGTCACGTCAAAGGACGGGAGACCAATTTTCTAGAGGGCACCACCCCTTTACCTATGAACCGAACCATTTTGGCTTGCGCTACACTGCGTCAGACATGGGATAAAGGACAACCCCTCTATCCTCAGACACGTACAATGAATGTATGAACAGAAGAATGGATTTTATACGCAGTTAATTAACAAGAACATTGCAAATAAATACAAATGTGGTGTCACATGCCCACCAACTATCTAACGCAACAACTCAACTCCACTCAACCGGGCAGGCAATATCAAATGACTCAGAACTTCCGGCCAACGCTCTACGAACTCAACTAACGAACTGATCAGCCATGACTCAACAACTTTTAAAAAATTAATTTGCTCTGTTAAAACAATTTTTATTTTCAATAAGTAATGTCTTTTATATTTTCAAGTTAGTTATGTGCTTGTCACGTTCATCACGTATCTCAAATTGAATCAAACAAAACCGATAAGCAGTAACGTAACACAAATATCAATCCACGTAGATCACTGAACGAAATGTCTATAGTAGTATCCATCAAAACAGCAAATTTAACAACATTTCTCGATTACAAGACTAAACTAATAAAAAAGAAGCAATGAGTATGTGTAATAGGGTTGCAAAAAAAAAAAAAATTAAACACAATCAAAATAATACGAAAATGTTTCTAAATTTCAAGACAAAAATAATTCAACATTTTTTTTTAATCTGATAATATCTACGAAGCGAAAAATTGCTTACAGGTGAAGGAATCTTACGAAATTATGGAAATTGCGATTTTTTGAGTATGTGACATTGTATTACAAAATCGTGAATTTGTTCCAGTATGATGTCACTAAAAATTTTCATGTCAATGCTCTTCTAAAAGAAAGGGCGAGTTAAAGACCACAAAATATAATAAAGAGTCAATTTTTCGAGCGCTTGACAAAAATGTTCCTCTAATGTATCAGTCAGATTGTGAGTTAGAAGAGAAGAGTAATTTTCCGTCAAAATGTTAAACAAGTTATAAAAGCATTATGAAACGTAGAACTAAACAAATCCTTGTAAAATTTCCAACTTTGTAAAGGAAAATTAGATAGGACGTTTTTCTCCCATCAAGGTATAGCCTTATATTTATATCCAATGATTATACATAGAATGAATTTTTTTTTTTTAAATTATCTAGAACTGTCATCTCTCACTAAATAGTCATTTGTACCCAAACTCTAAAATACAGCTCTGAAACGGGTCGCACTTACAAATGGTGGGAGGACTCGGAACTCATACAGAAACAATTTATCTTGTACAATTGGAAGTAAATACTAGGCCATCTTGACTAGAACAAAACTTTATCATCTTCGCCTTGAGAAGGGTTAAAATACTGTTGAATGTTTACAAAGATTTATTGTTCTATTTTTTTTAACAAGGCAATTTTTGAATAATAGCTCAAAATTATATCACATTACTCACAAGAACAGAATTATTACTTCTTGGATACGTAGCTGAAGATAAAAGTTTCCGATATGGCATAATGGAGTATAGGACAATATAGGACGTTTTTCCCGATTTTTAAAAATATATAGGATTTATAGGACGTCTGCGACCTCTGTATATAAGCCCGGCCATGAGCTGAGTTAGGGAGTTATCTAGTTAGTTGTCTCTCAGCGAGCATTCAGAGTAGTGAACTATATTGCATTGTCTTGTGCGACGATTTTAGCAGCTGTGTATCTAGTTTTTAACAGCTGTTTCAGCTCCATTTTTGTGTAAAGAGCTGTATTGAGTATATTAGAAAGAAAAGTCTGGAGTTGTAAAAGAATCTACGAAGAGTTATAACGGAATAAATTTCTTCAAATTTTTATCTACTTTGGCTTCAAGTCTTTCGAACCCATCCACATAACAGTATCTTTTTAAGGGGCGCTGAGTGAAAGCTACGGAGGGCGCACGGGGACATGTCCAGGTATCCTGATAGGCCAGGCAGAGTCTGGTATTAATTAAACTCTGTCTAAACAAGAAAAAAAGATAAAACACAAAACATTAAGCTTTTTTAAAAATTTATACCATGAGTGAGTGCTTACGAGAAATATACTACAGACAAAACAACATAATATTTAAATAAAAAGAATAAAGTAAAACTGTTGAAAAGGGCGGTAAATGTGACCTACAAAAGATAAAAATTTATCACATGTTGAGGGGGGGACAACATTTTCTCTAGTTTCATTTTTATTTTAAAGCAAGGCCTAAATATGCAAATCACCAGTTAGAATCAGGAATAAATCATAAATGAATGACTTTGGGTAATAATAATAGCAAAAGAAGCACTAAAAATTAGTCTTTATATAAACTCTTAGGCATACAATGTCTTTAAAACCACATACAAAAAAATAAACATGTTTCACATATTCAACTGCCACAGGGCGATGGGTAAGGTAATAATTTTCGTATATTTTTTTAAGTAAAAAACCTTTAAGTATTCTGAGGTACAGATTTTCCTTCGAAAAGAGTAGACCTGCAATGGATACTCAAAAAAAGGCTTACCACAAAATAATGTTTGAATATGTTTACTTTTACGTGCAAGTGATGCTACATGATGTATGTTAAAATCACTTTCTGTAGTTATATATATATATGTTTTTTTTTCTCATTATTAGTAAGGAGGTTTCTTTTGAGACTATTCCTATCAGAAAATCCCATGACTGTGGTTTCTCTCATCACATGAGTGAGGAGATGACTTGCAATTTATCACTTTTGTGTAAATGCCCTCAAATACATAAAAGATTTTTCACCAGGGTGAGTGATAAGGTAGCTCTTGAGACTCCTTCCTTCAGAAAATATCTTGTTACACACATGAATGAGAGTTTTTCTTAAAATGAGAGAGGAGGTGCTTTTTGAGACAACTCCTAAAAGAAAATCCTTTGTTGCACACATCACATGAATGTGGTTTTTCTCCAGTATGAGTGACAAGGTGTCTTTTGAGAGTACTCTTTTCAGAAAATCCTTTGTTGCACACTTCACATGAATACGGTTATTCGTGAGTGTGAGTGCGGAGGTGCTTTTTGAGACTACCCCTAAGAGAAAATCCTTTGTTGCACACATCACATGAATGTGGTTTTTCTCCGGTATGAGTGACAAGGTGTCTTTTGAGAGTACTTCTTTCAGAAAATCTTTTGTTGCACACTTCACATGCATACGGTTTTTCTTGAGTGTGAGTGAGAAGGTGACTTTTTAGATGAATCCTTTGAGAAAATTCTTTGTTGCAAACACATAAATGTGGTTTTTCTTTAGTATGGGTGAGAAAGTGCCTCTTGAGAGTATCCCTTTGAGAAAATTCTTTGTTGCACACATCACATGAATGTGGTTTTTCTTTAGTATGAGTGACGAGGTGCATTTTGAAGGTACCCCTTTGAGAAAATATCTTGTTACACACATCACATGAATATGCGTTTTTATTAGTATGAGTGAGGAGGTGCTTTCTTAGAGTATCCCTAAGAGAAAATGCTTTGTTGCACACATCGCATGAATACGGTTTTTCGTGCGTGTGAGTGCGGAGGTGCTTTTTGAGACTACACCTATGAGAAAATCTTTTGTTGCACACATCACATGAATGTGGTTTTTCTCCGGTATGAGTGACAAGGTGTCTTTTGAGAGTACTTCTTTCAGAAAATCTTTTGTTGCACACTTCACATGCATACGGTTTTTCTTGAGTGTGAGTGAGAAGGTGACTTTTTAGATGAATCCTTTGAGAAAATTCTTTGTTGCAAACAACACATGAATGTGGTTTTTCTTTAGTATGAGTGAGGAGGTGCATTTTGAGATTGCTCTTACTAGAAAATTCTTTGCTGCACATATCACACTTTAGTGCCAAATCCATTTTTCTGCAATAGAAATGGTTTTATAATCTCACACATAAAAATTATAACACATCTGAATACTTTTTGTTGAAGAATACATGTTACTGTAAATTAATTTATATAGCACAGGGTGCAAAGGGCATGCAGCATCTAATTATGACATACCTCTATTAGTAATATATTACTTTACATTCTTGTATCATGCCTACTTGATTTAGTATGGCACACTCTGGACATTACTCTCTAAAGTTTGCAACTTGTATAAAGACTAAATATGAATGTTTTTCAATGTCTGTTGCTTTAGTTTGAGCTAACTTAGAGGCAAGAGAATGTTCTTCTTTGGCACAACAATGAGGGTTTGATGTATTTTTCAGAAAGTAATCAAACCTTCAGGACTACAGCTAAAACAGTTGGCTGAATTTTGACATTTCTTTTTTTTTTTAATATTATTTTTAGATCGAATAAAAGAAGTGCTTTTTGTATGTTTTAAAGAGCACCAGGGTCTATACCGTCAAGGAATGATCCAGCAATTTCAGCCACGGTAATGACTGAAAAAAAAAAATGATCGACATATTTCAGATATTCTTCCTTTGCTCAATGTGAAAAAGCAATTTTCATACTTTAAGTTAAACTTTTTACGCATAATTAAAAATAACTAAAATTTAAATATTTTTCAATTAACTTACAAGCTTATTAAAGCTCTGAAAACACATGTTTCAACTTTGTTCAACACTTTAAAATCGCTTTACCCTTCTTCCTTATAGTAAAGCCCTGCTTACACGGGGAGAGTTCCGGGGCAAGTCTTTCCGTGTAAACGCGTAGCGTAGAGTGGAGAAAGGTGGGAAGAATAAAGTAGATCTGCGCATGTAGCCCTGTTTACATAGGTAAATATACAAAAATAAAATAGATACGCACATGTGTGAAATACAATACACTATGCTAACTTTTTCCTTCAACCAATCCGCATCATCCAGTTTGGCGCCATCTGGTGATCTTAACCATTAACTGCTGTGGTTAGGTGGTTTGAAATTTCTGCGCAATGGCAACAGGTGGGCTATGTTGTGCCATTTAAAATTTTAAAAAAAAACGTAGTATTTGAAAACTATACATAACAGTCAAAGATGAAACATTTAAATAGGTTGAAACGTTCTACGAAAAATGACTAGCGGTCTGTCAGACCGATACAGCAGTTAAAGGTTAAATGATTACTAAAAAATTAACTAAATTGATTCTTGGGTACTTGTACTTTTTTTGTTTCATTAAAATGAAGTTGTTAAAAGAAAAAACTAGTGGAATAGTCCAAATTTATCATGCTGAGGATATTTGAATATCAGGATTTACCCTTATTTCAATATCTGTAACATGTGAAAGCAAAAAAAAAAAAAAAAAAAAATGTTAGCAAAAGAAAAATATGAATTGAAAATGAAGTGATTTTTTTTATTATTATCATTGCTTCAATTTTAAACTAGTACAGTAGACCCTAGATATATCGTGCTTGCCGAAAGACAAACAAAATGCGCGATATATCGAGCAATATGATAAAATGTAAAAAATTTAATTTATGAAATACGCTCTTAATTAAGTAACTTAGGAGCAAAAGTATGCACATTAATAGAAATGAATCATTTAAATAATAAAGACAGAGAAGTTCCATTTAATTTTATATACAAAGCACATACAAGCTAATTTATTTTTAACACTTCATTTCCTAGCAAAGAATATGTCAAACGTCAGCTGCTTTGATTTTTCCTTCACCACTTGCTTTCTAGAAAATATCAGTGAATGAAAACTAATCAACTGCATCTAAAATCTTGACAAATAATCTGACGTTTTCCAAGTGTTATTTCAAGGGCGAACTACCTCGTGCTATATTTGCATTTCGAATGAAAGAAAATCTAGATTTTTAGCATTGATCAGGATGTAATTATATAGTTTTCTAATAACATAAAATTTTCTTACAAATGTGCTGGTACTAGGGAATATACTTAGGGAAATATTTAGATATTAATGGCAATATATGCGCCAGGAATCACAAACAGGACTTCTTACTTTTACATAGTAAACGCACATCCTTTTACACAAAATGATTAACTAATCCCAAATAAAAACTGTGGATTAAAAAGTAAAACTAGAGAGCCACAGAAAAAACTCTTGCGGACTACATATGGCACGCTTAATTATTTTTAGCATAAGTTGATTTAAAAGAAATGTCAATTTATGAAACTTTATTTTTGAAGCATAATTCTATTATGTATATTATACAATGTAGCCGTACTTTTGTATTTATCAAGTATCAATATACAAGTTTTGTTTCATTTTTTATTAGTGACTGGTGATTTTGTGTGCAATAAACTTTGCTAAGAGTTTAACTAAAAACAAATATCTTGCTATCTAAACTATACTTAAGTGCATAATGTGTTCATTTTCAGACATAATGAATTTTTACATGATTTTATAATGCACTGTCATTTTGGTATCCATTTTAACCCACCCTACCTTATGTCTTCTTCTATACTAAACTCCTTTACATGAATAAATGGTAGATCTTCACCGTGCTCATAAGAAATTCATCCATTTTGGCAACGTGAAGGCATAATGCTAGCTACACTGGTATAGCCTTTTCCACTCTACACAGTTACTGCACCGAGCTTCCCAGCGTGCCTTCACGCTGCCAAAATGGATGAATTTCCTATGAGCACGGTGAAGATCTACCCTCTAAGTAATGTTAAGTTAAGGGGGAGTTTGGTATATCTACTCCTCAATAAGCCAAGACAACAGACGTCAAAATTCACCAAGCAATTGGAAGGAAAGTTTGAGTCTACTTAAAACAAAACAAAATATAAAAATAACAAATAGCCAGAAAATTACTCGAAAAGCCGGAAATCGTCAAAAAGACTTGAAATTCGCCAAAAAAGAGTTTAAAATCGCTAAACCCTCAAAACTTATCACCAGACGACTGCAAAAATAACCAAACGCAACAAATCGCCAGACTTGCAAGTGCTGTTTGAGAAGCACTTCAAAGCTAAGAAAAAAAGGTTGAAGATGGGTTAAAAGGGAAGTTGTTTATCACAAAACCTCAACCGTATATAGGAGTTTGCATAGCATAGTATACTTACAAGAGGCAGTTCACCAGAATACCAACAATACAAGAGTCTTCCTTTTTTAAGAAGGTTTTAAAATATCCCAGGTTCAACAAAAAGTTATATAACAGTTATGAAATCGCACATGAATAATTTAATCATGCGTGCAAAATGCATCATATTAACACCATTTATTATTTGGTGATTAACTGGTTTCTGGTATCGAGCACCAGTTCCAACCAAACCAACCCGGAGCATAAATTCAGATTAGAATTTTAAATTTGACGTCACAGTCAATTGCTACTAGATGCCAACACTTTCAAAAGGTTTCAAAACTATGCCTTCGTTTTGCAAAACTCTTACGGCTTTAATATTTCAGAAATTCTTTTTCTTGTACCCAAAATTTCCTTTCATAAATTATCGATCGGGAAAATAACGTAAATCCTGAAATGGATGATTAATGCCAAATTTAAAATGGAAGTGATAGATTTCGACTACTAGAGCCATGCCATGTTATGATCCAGCGAACCAGTAACAGCATCAGATATAAGTAGAGAAATCAAAATACAATCGCCGACCAAACGGTGTAGTGGTTAGCGTGCTGGCTTCTAGACCGCGAGGTTGCGGGTTCGAGTCCCGTGTTAGGCATGGGTGTTTGTAAATGTATGTTGGCTTGTCTAATGACGAAAGTTTCGGCGCATTATAGCCCTCGTGTTGCTGACGGCGCCAGATAATCTGAATACAACCAACCAACCAACCAAAATACAATCTTAAGCTTGGCGTCCACTATCGCTGAGCAGAGCGTAGTGGACTAGAGCCAATTCCAAAGATGCCAATGTCTACTGTAGCACGAGCCTCGTGCTACGCTACAATGGACTTTGACAGCCTTGTAATCAGCTCTAACCTAATCCACTCCGCTCAGCGATAGTGGACGCCTAACTTTATAGCCATGCATTACATAAAATACGTTTTATACGCTTTTCTATATTGGTTTTTTTTTTAGGTTTTTTTTCTCCAATGCTGATATATATAATTTCTCGGACACCTCTAAGAAAGCGTTTACAGTAAGGTGGGCCGGAATCGGCGAAAAAAATGTTTTTCTTTTCGAAATCAATCTTGGCATAGCGTGGAAAAGTTGCCAAATAGGTTAGTTAAAATCCACAAAATATTCAAGTTTGCTCAAGGCCAGCCGCGCCCCTCTGGCATTGAAAAAATCCCCAAAATTAGAGACAAAGAATGCACTTTGAAGCCATTTTTAATTAATTTTTGAAAATTATTTTTAAAAGCCGGCATTGTCATCGCCCAGAATAGTTGCCTAATGGGTTCCATTAAGACCATCGATGGTTAAGATACAAAAAATGTCGTCCATAACGCTCAATATCTAGCCACAAGCTCCTCTTGCCTTGATAAAGTTCATAAATGTTGTAGAATCATAACAGATAGGAAATCTCTCATATGGATTATCTAATAAATTAGTTTACTTTCCCCTCTATATTTAATATCAAAAGTATATTCACCAGTATAATATTCATTCACATTCAGAAATTGAAATATATTAAAATAAAAAGGAATAAGCCTAATACTTATAAAGTTTGGGCTTCATAATCAGGGCCTTATATCCCATACAGGTCCATACCTAGGGCCTCCAAATTTTGGGGGACACAAAATTTGTGAAAATTCTGAATTATGTAAATATGTATTAATATTTGGTTCAAAGCTAAAATTCATAAAAAATATATTTTAATACTTTCTTTTATTAGTTATTAAACTATTAATAGCTAGACATAAATTTAATCAAGATGGCAAAAGACGCTAATTGAAGTCATCATTAATATTTAATTAACACCATTAATATTAATCATATATGGGGGTCTCATCTGCTATGCCTATGGTAATTGGTTTTCTACACTGCACAAAGTTTTGTTGCAGCTTCAATCCTCATTTGAACACATCGGTTCTGGTTTAACTCATCTCTCAAATGCTTGCGGATAAGATGGCAACTTCTCAAATGTTAGTATGGAAATCTGTTCTTATGTTTTCCGAAATTAGTATGCGTTCCAAAATATGCATTGTTCGAAGTTACATTGTCGGTAATTTTCTTGACATGGTCAAAAGTAATTTTCTTGATAATGTACTGTTTTGATAAAGAAATCAGCTGTTAGGCAGATATTTTGTTCAGATGCAAAGAGCAAGCTAAAAGTCAAGTTATTTATGAATATTTTCAAGTTATTGGACTTAAAGGAGAAAAGTTTGGGATTGGCATGTCACATCCATGAACCCCCCACCCCCCCAAGAGAATTTAAATTATCAATTAAATTTATAAAATAATAGTTGAAGTCTCTCACTATCTCTTCTTTAATATATGATGAAAAAGCTTTGTTTTGCAAATATCATAAATAAAATCTAAATTAGAATTAACTAGAAGCAAAAAACTATCGTTTTGTCTTATCTGTGAAGTTAGTTGTCCACGGGTGAGAGAACATAGTATAGTACTTTATTTTGTTGATATGTACATTCCTGAACATATAAACAGCTTAATATATTGAAAAAGCATTTAAAACAATAAACATAAATTATAGACACCTTCTGTTTAAGTTTTGCTTTGCATATTCGATTTAGAATGCTTTGAAGATGGAATTTTATTAAATAATTCCCTGCAGTCTTCTGTCACACATGTAACCATAATTTTTTATAATAGCAAGATTTATACTAGTACAGGGAAAATGAACAAATATTCTCATAGCATTTGAATGTAATTACATTTTTTCTTCTTTTACAACCCATTGCATCAAAGAAGTGCAGGATATAATGAGATTCTGTTTTGATGATCAAATTATTTAAAACTGTAGGTCACTTCATTTTCAAAATTAATGAATTTTCTTTGGATAAAATTATTGGCGCAAAGATTTGTTAAGATTAAAGTATACTAAACATAATAAAAGCTTGATAAATTCTAAAGAAAATACATCCATCCATTTTATTTTAAGTAAATAAACCACATAATAGAGCTTCTTAAATTTGAATTAGAAGTTGTTCAGAAGTGCAGCCACATACCAAAACCGATTTAGTATTATTTTTCTTTAAAATACAAATGCAACAAGATTAACTTTGATTTGTGAAAAATTTGATGCTATATACAAAATGAGGTTTCATCCCATAATATATATACATTGTTATAAATATCTAACCTAGAGAATAGATAGACGCATGACAAAGAAGTAGTACCTTAAATTAAAATTTTGATATCAACGAAGATTTGTGGTGAACCTAATACAAACATATATGACATATCTTTTACAAAGAATAGTCTTACAATAATTATATATGCAATTAGTGGGGAAAGTAATACTTCTTTAAACAAGGTGAAACGTTTATTTGACAAGTGTGATAGCAGGAGTCAAATAACTTACTGAGTTTGAAAAAGTATTTTCATACGTGTTGCATACCATATTTTTTATAATCATGTGCAAAAAATATTTTTAAATAATCTAATATAGGTGTGAGAGAAAGTACTTTTTCACACGAGTGCAAAAACTTTCATTAGTACTTTTATTTATGATCACAATATTCCACTACATTTTTACTTTACACTACTACACCACTGAATATATTGCAGCACAGTGTCAATTGAACTCTGTTTAAGAAAAAAAAAACCACAAAATATAAAACATTAAGTATTTTAAATCCTTTGCATTAACTTTGATTTTGTCGATGAGAGGCAAATCTGCAGAGGCCCAATTAACCCCCTTGCTGTCATCCAACCGAGCTGAAATTTGGCAGATAGGTTCTACGTCGATACAATGCATTTTATCAAATTTTGGGGCTGCTACTGTCACTAAAAGGTCACTTTTACAGAATACTAATACACCAACTGGTCGTCATCCAATCGTGCTTTGGATAGCATTTAACCGACCATTGTTGAAACTCTTTCCTGTTGCCAAAATTTTTTCAATAAACAAATAATAAAATTAATTTAATCAGAATAAATAAATGATATTTGGATGTTAGAGCAAAAATTCACGTACATTTTTAATAAATAAATTATAAAACATAGCCACACATTCTGCTGATAGAAATGTTTTTGATATCGGCACCGTGTTAAAGATATTTGGATGGTAGAGCAAAAATTCACGTACATTTTTAATAAATAAATTATGAAACATAGTTAGCCACACATTTTGCTGATAGAAATGTTTTTGATATTGGCACTGAGTTAATGAATACAAAGTGACAATGCATATAAAGGATGTTTTTAAAAACTCTGTTTTTATGGGTTGTATTATTTAAAAATTTATACCATTAGTGCTTACCAGAAACATACTACAAACAAAAACATAATATTTCTATAAAAAAATAAAGTAAAACTGTAGGAGAGGGCAGTAAATTTTACCTACTAAAGAAAAAGATTTATCACATCATCAGGCTACATTATCTCTAGTTTAATTTTTTTTTTTTTTTAAAGCAAAGCCCAAATATGCAAATTCCCAGTTAGAATCAAGAATAAACCATAAATAATAATTGAATTTGGATAGGGTGCAATAATAATAGAAAATAATTAAAAGTTAAGTATTTATTTAAACTTTTAGGCATGCAATGTCTTTAAAACCAGTTAAAAAAATACACATGCTACATATATTGACCTGTAACAGGGCCGTGAGTAAGATACTAATTTTTTAATACTCTTTTCAGTAAAAAACCCTAAGTATACTGAGGCACATATTTTTCTTCGAAAAGAGTAGATCCGCAACAGTTCCTCAATAAAAGGCTCACCCCACACAATGTTAGAATATGCTTCTTTTGTATGTAAGTGTTGCTACGTTATATATGTTAAAATCCTTTGCTGTATATATATATATGTTGCCCTTTTCCATTATGAGTAAGGAGGTTTCTTTTGAGACTATTCCTATCGGAAAATCACATGAATGTGGTTTCTCTCATCACATGAGTCAGGAGACGACTTGCAACATATCACTTTTGAGTGAATACCGTTAAATATATAAGAGATTTTTCATCAGGATAAGTGATAAGGTAGCATTTGAGACTCCTCCATTCAGAAAATATTTTGTTGCACACATGAATGTGGGTTTTCATTAGTATGAGTGAGGAGGTGCTTTTTGAGACTACCCCTAAGAGAAAATCCTCTGTTGCACACGTCACATGAATGTGGTTTTTCTCCCGTATGAGTAACGAGGTGCCTCTTAAGATTACCCCTATCAGAAAATACTCTGTTGCATATATCACATGAATGTGGTTTTTCTTTACTATGAGTGAGGAGGTGCCTATTGAGAGTAGCCCTTTGAGCAAATCTTTTGTTGCACACATCACATAAATGTGGTTTTTCTTTAGTATGAGTGAGGAGGTGCCTATTGAGATTAGCCCTTTGAGCAAATCTTTTGTTGCACACATCACATAAATGTGGTTTTTCTTCAGTATGAGTGCGGAGGTGACTTATTAGATGACCCCGTTGAGAAAATATCTTGTTACACACATCACATGAATATGCGTTTTTATTAGTATGAGTGAGGAGGTGCTTTCTTAGAGTATCCCTAAGAGAAAATGCTTTGTTGCACACATCGCATGAATACGGTTTTTCGTGAGTGTGAGTGCGGAGGTGCTTTTTGAGACTACACCTAAGAGAAAATCTTTTGTTGCACACATCACATGAATGTGGTTTTTCTCCGGTATGAGTGACAAGGTGTCTTTTGAGAGTACTTCTTTCAGAAAATCTTTTGTTGCACACTTCACATGCATACGGTTTTTCTTGAGTGTGAGTGAGAAGGTGACTTTTTAGATGAATCCTTTGAGAAAATTCTTTGTTGCAAACAACACATAAATGTGGTTTTTCTTTAGTATGGGTGAGAAAGTGCCTCTTGAGAGTATCCCTTTGAGAAAATTCTTTGTTGCACACATCACATGAATGTGGTTTTTCTTTAGTATGAGTGACGAGGTGCATTTTGAAGGTACCCCTTTGAGAAAATACCTTGTTACACACATCACATGAATGTGGTTTTTCTCCAGTATGAGTGACAAGGTGTCTTTTGAGAGTACTCTTTTCAGAAAATCCTTTGTTGCACACTTCACATGAATACGGTTTTTCGTGAGTGTGAATGCGGAGGTGCTTTTTGAGACTACCCCTAAGAGAAAATCCTTTGTTGCACACATCACATGAATGTGGTTTTTCTCCGGTATGAGTGACAAGGTGTCTTTTGAGAGTACTTCTTTCAGAAAATCTTTTGTTGCACACTTCACATGCATACGGTTTTTCTTGAGTGTGAGTGAGAAGGTGACTTTTTAGATGAATCCTTTGAGAAAATTCTTTGTTGCAAACAACACATAAATGTGGTTTTTCTTTAGTATGGGTGAGAAAGTGCCTCTTGAGAGTATCCCTTTGAGAAAATTCTTTGTTGCACACATCACATGAATGTGGTTTTTCTTTAGTATGAGTGACGAGGTGCATTTTGAAGGTACCCCTTTGAGAAAATACCTTGTTACACACATCACATGAATGTGGTTTTTCTTCAGTATGTATGAGGAGGTGCTTTTTGAGATTGCTCTTACTAGAAAATTCTTTGCTGCACATATCACACTTTAGTGCCAAATCCATTTTTCTGCAATTGAAATGGTTTTATAATCTCACACATAAAAATTATAACACATCTGAATACTTTTTGTTGAAGAATACATGTTACTGTAAATTAATTTATATAGCACAGGGTGCAAAGGGCATGCAGCATCTAATTATGACATACCTCTATTAATAATATATTACTTTACATTCTTGTATCATGCCTACTTGATTTAGTATGGCACACTCTGGACATTACTCTCTAAAGTTTGCAACTTGTATAAAGACTAAATATGAATGTTTTTCAATGTCTGTTGCTTTAGTTTGAGCTAACTTAGAGGCAAGAGAATGTTCTTCTTTGGCACAACAATGAGGGTTTGATGTATTTTTCAGAAAGTAATCAAACCTTCAGGACTACAGCTAAAACAGTTGGCTGAATTTTGACATTTCTTTTTTTTTTTAATATTATTTTTAGATCGAATAAAAGAAGTGCTTTTTGTATGTTTTAAAGAGCACCAGGGTCTATACCGTCAAGGAATGATCCAGCAATTTCAGCCACGGTAATGACTGAAAAAAAAAATGATCGACATATTTCAGATATTCTTCCTTTGCTCAATGTGAAAAAGCAATTTTCATACTTTAAGTTAAACTTTTTACGCATAATTAAAAATAACTAAAATTTAAATATTTTTCAATTAAGTTACAAGCTTATTAAAGCTCTGAAAACACATGTTTCAACTTTGTTCAACACTTTAAAATCGCTTTACCCTTCTTCCTTATAGTAAAGCCCTGCTTACACGGGGAGAGTTCCGGGGCAAGTCTTTCCGTGTAAACGCGTAGCGTAGAGTGGAGAAAGGTGGGAAGAATAAAGTAGATCTGCGCATATAGCCCTGTTTACACAGGTAAATATACAAAAATAAAATAGATACGCACATGTGTGAAATACAATACACTATGCTAACTTTTTCCTTCCACCAATCCGCATCATCCAGTTTGGCGCCATCTGGTGATCTTAACCATTAACTGCTGTGGTTAGGTGGTTTGAAATTTCTGCGCAATGGCAACAGGTGGGCTATGTTGTGCCATTTAAAATTTAAAAAAAAAACGTAGTATTTGAAAACTATACATAACAGTAAAAGATGAAACATTTAAATAGGTTGAAACGTTCCACGAAAAATGACTAGCGGTCTGTCAGACCGATACAGCAGTTAAAGGTTAAATGATTACTAAAAAATTAACTAAATTGATTCTTGGGTACTTGTACTTTTTTTGTTTCATTAAAATGAAGTTGTTAAAAGAAAAAACTAGTGGAATAGTCCAAATTTATCATGCTGAGGATATTTGAATATCAGGATTTACCCTTATTTCAATATCTGTAACATGTGAAAGCAAAAAAAAAAAAAAAAAAAAAATGTTAGCAAAAGAAAAATATGAATTGAAAATGAAGTGAATTTTTTTTATTATTATCATTGCTTCAATTTTAAACTAGTACAGTAGCCCCTAGATATATCGTGCTTGCCGAAAGACAAACAAAATGAGCGATATATCGAGCAATATGATAAAATGTAAAAAATTTAATTTATGAAATACGCTCTTAATTAAGTAACTTAGGAGCAAAAGTATGCACATTAATAGAAATGAATCATTTAAATAATAAAGACAGAGAAGTTCCATTTAATTTTATATACAAAGCACATACAAGCTAATTTATTTTTAACACTTCATTTCCTAGCAAAGAATATGTCAAACGTCAGCTGCTTTGATTTTTCCTTCACCACTTGCTTTCTAGAAAATATCAGTGAATGAAAACTAATCAACTGCATCTAAAATCTTGACAAATAATCTGACGTTTTCCAAGTGTTATTTCAAGGGCGAACTACCTTGTGCTATATTTGCATTTCGAATGAAAGAAAATCTAGATTTTTAGCATTGATCAGGATGTAATTATATAGTTTTCTAATAACATAAAATTTTCTTACAAATGTGCTGGTACTAGGGAATATACTTAGGGAAATATTTAGATATTAATGGCAATATATGCACCAGGAATCACAAACAGGACTTCTTACTTTTACATAGTAAACGCACATCCTTTTACACAAAATGATTAACTAATCCCAAATAAAAACTGTGGATTAAAAAGTAAAACTAGAGAGCCACAGAAAAAACTCTTGCGGACTACATATGGCACGCTTAATTATTTTTAGCATAAGTTGATTTAAAAGAAATGTCAATTTATGAAACTTTATTTTTGAAGCATAATTCTATTATGTATATTATACAATGTAGCCGTACTTTTGTATTTATCAAGTATCAATATACAAGTTTTGTTTCATTTTTTATTAGTGACTGGTGATTTTGTGTGCAATAAACTTTGCTAAGAGTTTAACTAAAAACAAATATCTTGCTATCTAAACTATACTTAAGTGCATAATGTGTTCATTTTCAGACATAATGAATTTTTACATGATTTTATAATGCACTGTCATTTTGGTATCCATTTTAACCCACCCTACCTTATGTCTTCTTCTATACTAAACTCCTTTACATGAATAAATGGTAGATCTTCACCGTGCTCATAAGAAATTCATCCATTTTGGCAACGTGAAGGCATAATGCTAGCTACACTGGTATAGCCTTTTCCACTCTACACAGTTACTGCACCGAGCTTCCCAGCGTGTCTTCACGCTGCCAAAATGGATGAATTTCCTATGAGCACGGTGAAGATCTACCCTCTAAGTAATGTTAAGTTAAGGGGGAGTTTGGTATATCTACTCCTCAATAAGCCAAGACAACAGACGTCAAAATTCACCAAGCAATTGGAAGGAAAGTTTGAGTCTACTTAAAACAAAACAAAATATAAAAATAACAAATAGCCAGAAAATTACTCGAAAAGCCGGAAATCGTCAAAAAGACTTGAAATTCGCCAAAAAAGAGTTTAAAATCGCTAAACCCTCAAAACTTATCACCAGACGACTGCAAAAATAACCAAACGCAACAAATCGCCAGACTTGCAAGTGCTGTTTGAGAAGCACTTCAAAGCTAAGAAAAAAAGGTTGAAGATGGGTTAAAAGGGAAGTTGTTTATCACAAAACCTCAACCGTATATAGGAGTTTGCATAGCATAGTATACTTACAAGAGGCAGTTCACCAGAATACCAACAATACAAGAGTCTTCCTTTTTTAAGAAGGTTTTAAAATATCCCAGGTTCAACAAAAAGTTATATAACAGTTATGAAATCGCACATGAATAATTTAATCATGCGTGCAAAATGCATCATATTAACACCATTTATTATTTGGTGATTAACTGGTTTCTGGTATCGAGCACCAGTTCCAACCAAACCAACCCGGAGCATAAATTCAGATTAGAATTTTAAATTTGACGTCACAGTCAATTGCTACTAGATGCCAACACTTTCAAAAGGTTTCAAAACTATGCCTTCGTTTTGCAAAACTCTTACGGCTTTAATATTTCAGAAATTCTTTTTCTTGTACCCAAAATTTCCTTTCATAAATTATCGATCGGGAAAATAACGTAAATCCTGAAATGGATGATTAATGCCAAATTTAAAATGGAAGTGATAGATTTCGACTACTAGAGCCATGCCATGTTATGATCCAGCGAACCAGTAACAGCATCAGATATAAGTAGAGAAATCAAAATACAATCGCCGACCAAACGGTGTAGTGGTTAGCGTGCTGGCTTCTAGACCGCGAGGTTGCGGGTTCGAGTCCCGTGTTAGGCATGGGTGTTTGTAAATGTATGTTGGCTTGTCTAATGACGAAAGTTTCGGCGCATTATAGCCCTCGTGTTGCTGACGGCGCCAGATAATCTGAATACAACCAACCAACCAACCAAAATACAATCTTAAGCTTGGCGTCCACTATCGCTGAGCAGAGCGGAGTGGACTAGAGCCAATTCCAAAGATGCCAATGTCTACTGTAGCACGAGCCTCGTGCTACGCTACAATGGACTTTGACAGCCTTGTAATCAGCTCTAACCTAATCCACTCCGCTCAGCGATAGTGGACGCCTAACTTTAGAGCCATGCATTACATAAAATACGTTTTATACGCTTTTCTATATTGGTTTTTTTTTAGTTTTTTTTTCTCCAATGCTGATATATATAATTTCTCGGACACCTCTAAGAAAGCGTTTACAGTAAGGTGGGCCGGAATCGGCGAAAAAAATGTTTTTCTTTTCGAAATCAATCTTGGCATAGCGTGGAAAAGTTGCCAAATAGGTTAGTTAAAATCCACAAAATATTCAAGTTTGCTCAAGGCCAGCCGCGCCCCTCTGGCATTGAAAAAATCCCCAAAATTAGAGACAAAGAATGCACTTTGAAGCCATTTTTAATTAATTTTTGAAAATTATTTTTAAAAGCCGGCATTGTCATCGCCCAGAATAGTTGCCTAATGGGTTCCATTAAGACCATCGATGGTTAAGATACAAAAAATGTCGTCCATAATGCTCAATATCTAGCCACAAGCTCCTCTTGCCTTGATAAAGTTCATAAATGTTGTAGAATCATAACAGATAGGAAATCTCTCATATGGATTATCTAATAAATTAGTTTACTTTCCCCTCTATATTTAATATCAAAAGTATATTCACCAGTATAATATTCATTCACATTCAGAAATTGAAATATATTAAAATAAAAAGGAATAAGCCTAATACTTATAAAGTTTGGGCTTCATAATCAGGGCCTTATATCCCATACATGTCCATACCTAGGGCCTCCAAATTTTGGGGGACACAAAATTTGTGAAAATTCTGAATTATGTAAATACAGTCGACTCTCGGTATTTCGAACTCGAAGGGATGTGAATAAAATTTCGAGATACCAAAAATTCGAAATATCAAAAATCTAGAAAAAAAATATTTTGATAAAAGTGGAATCGTACAAAAAGGAATACCAAAAATAACTTACCATATTTTATATCAAATATCTATCTAAAACAGTTTGGTAAGCATTCGATGTTCTTTCGACATCGAGAACATTTTCCAGATGTGCAATGGCTTGAAAAAACTTTGTTGTCATGCCGGATCGGGATTCAATAAAAGCCCGCATAACATCCATAGCACTCTCAGCTTCTTTAAAAGTTATCCTTTTTGGAGGGACAAACTCTTCATCGTTATTATTTTCTTCTTCTGAAGGGGATCGAATTTCTTCAAGGATTTCTTTATCCGTTAAATTTCCGCAAATTTCCACGTTGTTGTCTACATCAACAAAGTCCTGAAATGTTGTTCCAGAGTCCAAATGTAGAGAATTGAAATCAAACGCCATTCTTCTTCCACAGATTCCTTAAGGCTTTCGATTTCCTCTTCCTCATCAGGTTGGCCGGCTTCATCCTCTGCAATCACGAATCTTGCCTTTCTAAAACAATTTACAATTGTCTTCTGTTCCACGCAATTCCATGCTTTATAGGCCATTCGCATGGCCTCCAATAAATTAACAGAGGGGTTGGTTTCTCCATCAATCTCGGCAATACATTTTTTGACAACTTCGTGCCGATACTTCACCTTAAAGTTTTGAATAATTCCCTGGTCTAAGGGCTGCAACTTCGAAGTTGTATTGGGCGGCATAAACTCCACTCTTACAAACTTCAACTGTGAGGTGACAGTGCTGGGATGTGCTGTACAGTTATCTATAAACAGTACAATCTTGCGCTTTTGACGTTTCATTTTCTTTTCGAGTTCCTTTAACCATTTTTCAAAGAGTACCGCTGTCATCCAAGCCTTTTTGTTACATTCGTAGTCCATCGGAAACTATTTGATACCAGCGAAACACCTTGGCTTTTTTGATTTCCCTATCATAACAGGCTTCAGTTTTTCGCTTCCATCCATGTTTGAACATAAAAGTAAAGTAACCCTTTCTTTCCCTAGTAGCAATCACTGCATGGCGTTTCGTCGGCCAATGATCGGAATTCATCAAAGTCATCGGCGATTCCCCAGACTGATATATAAACACACTCGTATTTCCTCGTCTGCCGATGACCCTAAACTCATCGGCAAAAGATATCTTCCCAAGATCGGTGGCCGGTGGAATTTCTAATAATCGTTTTTTGATCGGCAAAAGATATCGGAACGACATCGGGGACAGGCGATAAAAAACTTCTTTTTCTTGCAATTCCACTGAATTAGAGGCGATCCTTGCATGTATTTCAAATTTAAATCAAGTATACAATTTGCTAAACATTTCGCTTTGGCAATAAGTGAAAAATATTTTAAAAATAAGTGTACGATAAATTTTAAATGTAAAAATATATTTTGAAAAAAATGCAAACCATATAATTATATATTGCTTATCTAATACGTCAATAAAATCCATAAATAAAAGTTTTTATATAGTAAAAAAATATAGGAACACCATTTCTAAAATTAAAAATAAATTCTCCCCCCCATTTCAATTTCAATATAAAATAAAAATATAGTCCTTGTTTTTAAATAGTTTCATTATAATTTGCTGAACTCATTTACTTAAAAGATGTTTATTCTTTTAAGTAAAATAAAAATATGTTTCAAAAAGTTAATCAAATTGAATATAGTTTTTTAAAAAATTTAAAAATTAAATATATTTTTTTTAAATGTCAAAATTATTAAGTAAACTCTTAAATTGCATTTCAAAAAATATCATAATATTTACAATCAATTAGTTAAAATTTTACAAAGTAGATGGCGACACTATTTATTATGTGTCTCGGTACTAGTTTTTTAATAAGTCGCCAGATTTGGTTTTCCAGCCAAAATAGATGCCACGGAAGAGATTATAAATTTTGCAGCCAAAATAGAAGCGATTTATGGTAACCTATTGGGTGTCAGAGGAAACCCAGATAACAACTTGTTGAGACCGGGGCCATCGTGAAACTGATATTTTCCCTCTTGAGTTGATCGGGCCAGACCACAGCAATAGTTTTCTCAGATGACGTTACACTTTCAACTCCACCAGGCTTGATTCTTCTTTCAAGGACTTTTCGCCCCCCAAAAATGCATTGCTTAAAAACTCTTGCACATAATATAAAAGTTATTAGCAACATTATCCACCACTATAATAATCCAATCTGAATTATTTCACTGGTGGATAAAACTACTAAAATTTTTGTATTATTTGCAAGAGTTATTTTAGAAATTCAATGTTTAATGATTATAAAGGAAACGCTACTTATGTTAAAGTTCATTCGACCAAAAAGAAATTGAATGACAGGATTTTGGTTTTTGCAACAAAACAAAAAAATTAAGTTTAAGATTTCATGAATGAAATATCCTTACCTTTATCCCTCAGTTAAATTTCATAAATCTGCTTTGAAATTTCGTTTCGTAACTTGCTCTACAAATTCTTACAATGATTATCTAAGAAATTTATTTTTTAGATTTTTAAAACTTGTTTTGGACAAGGTAAAGATGTTTGAAAATCATTTCTTGATTTAAAATAATGAGATTTTGGATTTTATTAATAATAACAAAATTGAGTTTGTTCATACATTTGATTTCGAGAATTTGTTCACCAGTATACCACATGATGATTTAATTTGAAAAAATGAATTAATTTGCTCTGATATTTTTGATAATTTTCTTAGACTCCGATTTAAATAAGATATAATTTTTAGAGTTTTGCTAATTTAATGGTTTTGAAAATAATTTATTTAATGGAAACCATTTTTATAGACAAACTAAAGGAATTCCTAAGGAAAGAACTTTTCTAGCGACTTTGCCGATTATTATTTACTCGAAATGAGATTTCTAGAATATAATAATATTGAAGCTTTTAGATATATTGATGACTTAATTATTTTTAATTTCAATGATTTGGACAAAATTATAGAGATTTACCTGAAGGATTTGATTTAAAATAATAATAATTACAAGAGAGCTCAGTATTTCGATTTAAATTTAGAGATAATCCATAATTCATTATATTGGGGCTTATGACAAAAGATAGGATTTTAATTTTGAAGTTATTTGTCTTTCGAATTTTAATAGCAATTTCAAGATTTTTAGAAATATTTATTATACACAACTAAATAAAATTAAGAGTATTTGCAATAATGCTACGTACTTTAATTTGGCTTTTGGAATTTTTAGGGACAATTTGTAAAAAAATGAATTTACTAAATATTTTTGAATTTTCGTCTTTTGGATTTTTTTTTTTTTTTTTTTTCCGATTCCATTTTTCGGGCGATATTGAAATCCAGTTAAATAGCCCTAACTGGTTTAAATATTTTATTATAAATTTTTTTAATTTTTTCTTTGAACATAGATGGCATTGAGTTTTAAATGTTTTATGCGGGGCAATTTTGGGAATTATGTTTTTCAATACTTAAACTCTTGGTGCTGGACTGGGTTCATCTCGAATCAACGTGGACATTAAACTTAGGAAGACAGCTATTTTGTTAAGTTTGGTTTACAAGGTACGTTTCGTTTTAGCATTTGTGAATATTTTTGACTTCTTGTCTATCCGGCTGGATACGTAGGGGCTTGAATGTGATTGATATATATCCAGGGGCGTACTGGCCATAGGGTTGTCCGGTGCAATCACCGGGCCGGTCAGTGTCTGTGAAAAATGGGCCGGTCCGGGACGGAAGTTCGTATTTTTGATTTATTATTATTATTATTATTATTATTATTATTATTATTGTTATTATGTCAATATAAAAGCTAATTGCATTACTAAACTTTTTTTTCTTCTAAGCCCAATGCATTTAAATCCCAATCGTTCACTCATGTTCCTCGCTTTTTCGATTAGTAGGGATGATAAGAAATTCTAAGAAAAGTACGGGGGTATTGTGGACAGTTGTAGAAAAGCGACCGACAACTGCTCAATGCCTGAGGTAAGGACGGGACCAAGGAGGTTTCAGGACCACCCGCTAAGATTGTTGGCGAGAGAGAAACTTCTCAGGGGGGGTCAAGGGGTTCTAAGGCGAAAAAGTGGTGGGTAGTAACTATTGCTGTATCAGTTGTTGCATAATGACTAGTCGAATAAAATTGACAAATATAGGAACACTACGCAAAAAAAAAAAAGTGACCGTTGTTTTGCTGAATTGAGTGGCCATTTCATTTTCCAAATTGGTATGGCTCGCCATACAAAGCTAAACTGGATGTTTTCAGGTCAACATAAACAAAGTATGTTTTAGACAATCAAGAAACTAAAAAGATTATCTGCGTAATAAGTGTTTATGTGTTAATATCTAATGATGCAATTGACAATTAGATACGATAATCAACTCAAAACGAAAATGTTATTATTCCTTAGATAAAAAAAAATTATACTGTGCTGTTCATGTTTTTAAAATTATATATACATGCTGTTATCTCGGATGCCGGACATCTCATCCCTTGGACAACTCGACCCCGGACATCTCATCCCCCGGACATCTCGCCACCGGACAAGTCACCACCAAGAAAGCGCGGATCGAGGGTGTTGTGTGGGAAAACGATTTTCTTACGAGGAACTATCGAAGCTGAATGGTGGGACTTGCGTACGTATTCAAGAAGGCACAAAGTTGAAGTTATCTTTTAACCCCTCCTCCCGGCTGAATATTATTGGTGTTATTTAAATATTAACGAAATATTTTATTACAGTCTTGATTAAATTAATGTTAATTCAAGGTATTAATATTTTTAATAATATATGAGTTATTAAAATATGGAATTGTTATACTTCGTGTTTTTTTCCCTTCCCCCCTCTCCCTTTTTTTTCTGCGTAGAGACGTTTCTTTTTGACGAAAGAGATGTAATAGTATCGAGAATATATAGAAACTTTGTATATTTAATATGATGCAGAGTAACACTGATGTGTCAGATGGTTATCAGGCGCGGATCGAGATATATATATTAGGAGAGACGGAGGTGCGTGTTGCCATATGGAGAAAGTTTTTATTAATATCTTTAATAAGTAATAAGTTAGTAAAGTATGGAATTTGTATATTCCGGATATTTTTTTTTCTTTCTTTTTTTTGATTTAGATGAAAGGAGATTTAATAGTATCGAGAATATATAGACACATCATGTATTAGATATGATAAAAGGTAAGACTGATGTCTCACAGGTGACTATCAGGCGCGGATCTAGAGAGGCGGAGGTGCGCGTTGCATACATATGGGGAAAGTTTTTATTAATATCTGTATTAAGTTATTAAAATATGGAATTGTTATATTTAAGATTTTCTTTTTCTTTCTTGACGTATTGACGTTTCTTTTTGACGAAAGAGATTTGATAGTATCGAGAATATAAAGACACTTCGTACGTTTGATATGATGCTGGGTAAGAGTGAGGTGTCAGATGGTTGTCAGGCGCGGATCTAGAGATATATATTAGGAGGGGCGAGGGGCATGTTGCGTACATATGGGGAAAGTTTTTATTAATATCTTTAATAAGTAAAAAGTCATTAAATTATGGAATTTTTATACTCCGGATATTTCTTTTTCTTTTTGGAACGTAAATGCAAAGACATTTAATAGTATCGAGAATATATAGACATGAGTGAGTTATAACATTTCGTAAATCTGATATAATGCAAAGCAAGTTGATGTATGTGTAAGATGATTGTCAGGCGCGGATCTAGAGAGATATAGTAGGGGAGGGGTGCGTATTGCGTACGTATGGGGTAAGTTTTTATTAATATTTTTTATTATAATTAGTATTTAAATTATGAAATTTTTATATTTCGAAGATTTTTTCCCCTTTTTGACTTAGAGGAAAAGACATTTTATAGTATCGAGAATATATAGACATGAGTGAGTTATGACACTTCAAGGATCCAGTGAGGTATAACCAGGCAAGGATCTTGGGAGGATTTATTAGGAAGAATATGCGAGCTGCTCAAGCGAATTTAAAAATGGTGATGCACTAACTGTTACAAGCCTATCATCGATTTTAAATTAGGTATTGCATAACGCCAACGGGATTCAATAGACATATTCAATAGATATATAGACATGAGTGAGTTATGACACTTCAAGGATCCAGTGAGGTATAACCAGGCAAGGATCTTGGGAGGATTTATTAGGAAGAATATCCGAGCTGCTCAAGCGAATTTAAAAATGGTGATGCACTAACTGTTACAAGCCTATCATCGATTTTAAATTAGGTATTGCATAACGCCAACGGGATTCAATCGTGAGACTAATTGCACGCTAGGCACACAATATGGTCAGTAAGAGCTTTGAAATTTTTACCGTCGACGACGTTTTCTCGCCAACGCGGTATGTTGAAAAAATAATAAATTGTTTTTGGTATTCGATGACATGGCTTAAAATCGCAATGAGGAAAGGTTACGGCGTTTTCATACTATAAGGAGAATATTTGGCCATTTTCATTTCCACCCTTTCAATTCCTTCTATTTTCAGCATAGTTGATGGCTGTGTTGTTGACGTTCTTGCATGCCATAGGTTAACTCAAAAGCTCATGCAATGTGTTTAAAGGAGTACTAAATCCTTTTCCTCCCAGGCATTCCAACACCTTCTCGGGCACAACCTTTAACGAAATTCCTTTTATCGTAACTGGTGTGAAGTTCAGCACAGTTAAACATACAAAGCGGATACTGAAAAAGAGTTGTCCGACAATGGACAACCCATTGTATCTTAAGTAACCTGACTAAAATGGGTTTTTCAAACATAATTCATACATCTGCCTCTGTTCTTAGTTTTTGACTTTTAAAGGATTTTATCAGATTTTAAACAAAAATAAAAGACAGAAATACTAAATACAAAAATAGCAATTTTAAAAAAGGAAATATTTATAAGATTTTATTCTGGCATGTTTATACGGATATGTTGGTACTTATAATGAACAACAAGTCTTCAACTAAAACTAAAGTTGTATTGATAAACAGTTTTATTTCCATTTAATACAAATTTCTTTATCTACCCACTCAATCTTCAGTGATGTGATTCTACATATATCTACAGTAAATGTAAGACTTTCCAAAGTTTTAAGTTAACATTTCTTAATTACTAAAATAAATTCTTCCAGCCCCACATTTTAGATTACTTTATCATCATTGTAAGTTTTAATAACTAGAATTTGACAGAAAAATTAAAATGTTTTTCTATGCTTCTGTATAAACTTCTCAATAAATAATTATGTTATGAAAGCTGAGTCTACTATTTCATAGTATTATTACACTGATGATTATATTATTTATCCTTTTGCATGAATTACACTTGAAATGGTTCTATATAGATATCTATTAAAAAAATAGTTTCTACTTATAAGTGTTTCAATTTTAGAGACGCCATGTTCAATGGAAAGTTCTAAAAGATATTTCTAAACCTTTAGTCTTTGCACACACTTCTTAGAAAGTCGATCTTTTATGACTCCTACTCTGACATTTTGAACTTTTAATGTTACTACAATATACTTGACGGTAATATCGTCAAACGTTACTCTCCACTCCTTTCGTTGTATAAATAATTATTTATTTAAATTTGCTTTATTTTACTTTATATATTTTGTGTTAATCAATATCTTCCATTTAATAGTCAAATCATAATTGAAACAGCATTTTTTATAATCTAATTATTTCCAATTTTATATTTTAATAAAAATTCCAACTACAAAGTAGATTTTACAACATTAATAGTTCATTGTCGCCCGACAATGGACACCAACCACTGCACAGAAAATGTGGTTTTCTTTTCTCAGAAAAAAACTAATTTGTTTTTCTACGTGTTTTCGCACGTGTCCACCAACTTAACATAAGGATACAAAATAGCAGTGACTGCCTCTCCTTGGTAGAGAGTAGTTCCCGAAAATCATTTACCCTCATCAGGGATTCTTTTGTATTTTCCCGCACCCTATTAGCTGCAGGCACATGCAGCTTGATATTTTATTCCGAAGCCCTTGTGTGAAAAAGAAAGACCCCCTTCAAACGCGATAGTCCATCAATTAACACCATGGGGGGGGGGGGGGGACTGGCGCTAAATTCTTGATCTACCTTTTCACTTACAGCTGAAGGGATTTATTCAACAGTAAGATGTACAAGATGGATATTCGCACAAAATAGTGTGGGGGAAAAAAAACAAGGAAAAAAAAAAACCAGTCGAATGAACAAATGCACATAATATGTATAACGAAGCTATGCGTATTACTCAAAGTGAAGTTATGCAGTTACTATTATTAAGTTATGCATTTTGCTCAAATAGTAGCACAATTATGGAGTAGAGAAAAGATTAAAAAAAAAAAAAAAAAAAAAAAAAAAAGGAAAAAAGGAGAAGAAAAAAAAAGGGGGGAAAAAAAAAAATGCCAGATACTTTTTTAAACTGACACTTTCAACCCTTAAAAATAATGCATAATTAAATGTTAAAAAGTCTATTGAAAGTATTTTATATTACTTGTAAAACACATTTAGGCTGCAAATGGAAACTCTCCAAACCCTCCCTTCTGAAATAAATATTTAAATCTTTTTTCCGTGATAATGAAAACGCATAAGATTTATCTAGTGAGGCTAAAATATTTCTTAAATTAGGAAAAATAAATATTTTATGTTGTGAAAAATTGCAACTTTTGGATGCGTGAAGTATATTATTTTTTAAAAAATAATTTTAACTGCATATTAGGTAAAAGAAATGGTCAATTGTTTGAAATAGAGAGTTTATTTGCATTTGGTGATATTTTTATATAAATTTATTTTATGTTTACTCTGAAAAGTGTATTTAACCAAAGGTTGCCTTATAATAATTTCAAAATTCAAAGTCTCAAATATAGACATAATACATAAAGTATAAATTAAATTTTAAAAAATTATCAGAGTAATAATCATAATAAATATGTTATTATTAACTATGTCAAAAAATAAATTAAAAATATTGCATTTTAAAGAATTTAGAGCAATAGGAAGTTGTATAAAAATACGATTCATCTGGTTATCTAAGACTTTTGTCTCCCCTTAAATGCTTGCTTAAGTTATTATTTTTTAAATTTTAACTTTCAAAATCTATCTTTTACAGTAGTTATATATTTTTTAGTAGGTAGAAATCTGAATTTCGAAACTGTTTAATTTAATAATAAAGATATAAACACACTTTTTAGGCAATGAAAAATCTATTAATATTATTTTTAAATACACTTCCGTTTGACAATCATTCTTCATGTTTGTATCTTCATTTAAATTTCTAGATAAAATAGCTTTTTCTCACATTTTCATAAAGTAACCATGAAAAAATATAAAGTAAAATTTATAAAACGTGCCATTTAGAAATTAATTTCTTAACCAATTTATATTATTGAGTTTTCATCATTCAAAAAATTATGGGAACTACTGTAAATAATGATTCATAATACTGAAATATTTTATATTCGTGATGTGTTTTTGTATTAAAAAATGAACTTTTGTTAAATAAATTTGTTTTATTTTTTGAGGTTTCAAAAGCATTTTTTTTTTTTTTTCGATTTGCGACTAACGCATGCAGAAGCAACATCTAATGATGTATTCTTCACTAAGTCACTGTTAGTTAATAACTAAAAACTTTCTTAATATTATATGCTGTTATTAAAGTTATTTAAATTTCAAAACACTTACCGTTAGGGAAAAAAAAGGAAATATCTTTGCAGTTTTAATAAGTTAATATTGATTGAGTACTTAATTAACTCATATTATATTAATTTTGTGTTAGTGTTATCTGAAAGAAAAAAGAGAAAAAAACAGGATGTTGTTTTTTACGCTTAACGATCTATTTTTATGCACAATGACGGCTCATCAAGCGACAACTACAGCTTAAAGTAGAATCCAAGCCAAAAAGAGCATATGTGCCTAACCTGTGATTCGAACTCGACACCTTTGGCATGCAAGGCCAGATCGCTAACAATACAGCCATCAACTAAGCTAAAAACCGAAGGAATTGAAAGGGTTGAAATGAAACTGGCTAAATATTCCATATCTCGCTATAGTATGAAAACGCAGTAACCTTTCCTCATTGCGATTTTAAATCATGTCGCCGAATACCAAAAACAATTTATAATTTTGTTAACATACCAAGTTGGCGAGAAAACGTCGTCAATGATGAAACTTTCAAAGCTTTTATTAACAACATTGTGTGCCTAGCATGCAATTAAGCTCATGATTGAATCCCATAGGCGTTATGCAATTTCTACTTTAAAATCGATGATAGACGTGTACGTTAGTGCTACACCATTTCTAAATGTTCTTAATGGAGGTCGGAAGGCTTTATCGAGACCATCTTAAAAAGGCCTTTTTTATGTACCTTTACTCAGAATTACTCGTAGCATCAGCTTAAGATTTTGTACAGCCAATATTAAAACACTTTGACATAGACTAAGATATCCTCTTGTAAAACAAAAAAAAGTTTTGTTTAGGATTTATGATGTTTTGTAATTTTTTAATAAATTTTCCAAAAAAACCCAACATGGTTAGGATTTTTTTTTAAAAATCTAATCAACATTTCTGTAAAAGAATATGTCTGTTTGTGTAAAAATACAATATGTACGAGGGAAAAAAATTTCAAAGCAAAATATCGAGTAAATCCTGAGAAAAAGGTACATTGGTATGAAAAAACAGCATTTTGAGAAAACAGCGTTTAAAGTACAAAGCAGACGGGCTTTTTTTTTCAGTGATGTTATTGTTTCAAAAAAATATTTGGAAATACTTCGGATGTGCGTATTGCCCACCAAGTTAAACTATTTTGTAGATAACATTTCAAATATTGTGATGTGCTAAAAACTTCAAAATGGGTACCGAGAAAAAAAATTGCCTTCCTACCCCTCTTAACTTATAACCCTCCGACCTCAGACTTTGTCACTCTCTGGGTCACGAAAGGTCACCCCGCCCTGACCCTATGAGGGGGGGGGGGGGGGGAGGGATCTTGTCTGCTCTCGTAGTTAGCCGAAAGGAAAGTTCAATAGTTTGACAGGAGAATGAATGAAATGATGTTCCCTTTCGAATGACGATGAGGTGACTTTTTTTTGAGAAAAATAAAGTTTATAAAAAGTCACTAGTTTAACTTAATGGTATAGAACATTTTCGATCATATATTCAGATTAGGAAATTTTGAATGTAAAGAAAACTTTTCCGAAAGATGTTGTAAAAAAAATTTCTTGTGAAAATACGTTTTTAACATTTTAAAGATATTGATGTGAGTTTTTATGCAAATTAGACATTTTATAAAATGTAGGAAGTCTAGCAATTAATAAAATAAAACAGGAACCAAGCATGTGAAATTGAAAGTTTTCATTTCTTAGAACTGTCTCGAAACCAGTGATTCTTTGATTTGTTATTTTGATAAATATTTCTGAAAATAGTTTTTTATTTTTTTATTTAAAGGTACAATTTTAAGGCTCCTTAACTCATTTTGATTTCAATATATTTAATTTTCTATTGTAAAAAAAGAAACTTCCATTTTGTAGGTTTCAAGGATATCAAAAATATAATTTTATATTAAAGCTTCCATCTTTATAAATGGAACTGCATTTATTTGTTTTAAATTACTTTAATGAACTTCCAAACTTAATTTTGATTCTATTATTTTTATTTTTATTCACGGCTTTTCTCAGGGTGACACTAAATGGGACAGTCCAACATTATTAAAAAGTTTGGAAACATATTTGAATGTATTGCCTGTGATTGTTATACTTTTTTTAATACATTTTTAAAATCAATATTTTCATATATCAATGCCCATAATTTTGTATTCAATTCCAAAACAAATTGCTTTTATTAATTTTTATTAAATCTTTTATATTAACTTCGATTCTGTCTGTTTGTTGGTTTGTCTGTTTGTGGCGGGCAAATCTGCGGAGGCTTAATTAACCCCCTTGCCATATTCCGATCTGTCTGAAACTTGGCCAGTAGGTTAGATGTCGGTGACAATGCATTGTATAAAATTTTAGGAGCTGTCACCAAAAGGTCGTTTTTACTCTATAATCATTACTGAATACTACTAAATGAAAGCGCATTTGATCCGATTATTGGATGAAATTTTCCTATTGCCATCATTTTTTTAATTAAAATAAATAAATAACTGGAACACGTGAAAACATAAGTTTATTATGGAGTATTGAGTCAATTGAACGTTGTGTTCAATTGAACGTAGCAATGCAGAAAGTAAAAGAATTTTAACCTATTCTGTAGCCACAATTGCTTTAATAATCATAATAAATAAAAGATATTTGGACGTGAATGTATCTTTTGTTCTTGGCTGTCAAACACTATGAAAACCCGATCTGAGCTCAATATGTTTTCACTGCATATAAAGGATTTACATTAAAATTTTTGTTTTTTATGGGTTATATTTATAATAAGAAAATTTGGTAAAAATCATTTGAGAGAAAGCATATATATTTTACTGAATGATACTTTTTCTGGACACAATACAGTCTGGACATTAATACAATTTTTGATTTATCGCGCATTTCTGATTAAGCGTATTCGGTACAATTAATTTCGGTTCCAATCGAGTTCGCTGAAAAACTTTTGGTGTGACAACCGACAGCGCCAAACCAGTTTTGTTTATAATGTTTCTTCTTAACTTATTCTAACATATTCGGAAAGTGGTTTCGAAGACAAGATTATGGCCGGACTCATATTAAAGGAATAAAAAAGGATGTACAGAATTGAATACTCGAAAAGAGCGTTTTTAAGTGTCCATGTAATCAGTGGCTGCTGGTGCAGGGGGCCAAGGGGGGGGGGGGGGGGGGCTGGGCCCCCTCACTTTTTTGGACCCTGGCCCCACTTACATATATGCTTGTTAATATTGTTTTATTGTGGGATTTTTTTAATATTTAAAAAAAAAAAAGCTTTAAACTTATTTATTCTGTCATTAGACATTAACTATTGTGAAGGGAGCAGGGCGAGCTCTTGCAATAAACCCGAAAAAATTTTAATCAATCACAATCATTACTACAAAAAAGCGACCCTTCTCTTAAAGACTTAAAGATGCTAGTTTTCCTGGGGACAAAATGACCCCTTCTTCGGACGACCTTGAATTTGAAACCGATAGGGCATATAAGATTGCAACTTTCACGTGACATCCTGTTTTGCCAAAGCATAAATACAAAATTTCTAAAACATCCTTGATAACTCTGCTCTGGGGTGGACATCTCTGTAAAGGAATGGCCATTTTTTGTAGAGACGGCGATTGCACGTTGGTCCTCTAGTATGAGGGTGCGAAAAAAGTGGCTACAATAAATATCCATTGCATTCATTTTCGCACTTTGTTTTTCAAAGAGTAAGATTTTCTCTGCAAATTGTTTTTATTTAGAAATTTAATTTTTTCCCGAAAAATGTTTGAGTATTTAAATGTCGTCCATATGATCGGAAGAAGTGATTTGTCTCACATTAATATTTGATATCCTATTAAACTATTAACGTAACTTACAATCCGATGCCATCAACGGAAGAATTTCTATACAGAGAATAAAAAAGTTTTATCTTCAAAGCTGTTTAGCTTTTACACTTCGTCCAATCGACATGAGTTCATTTTAATGTGTTCTCTATTCTTAATTTTATAAAATTATTAATTATAACATGCTTTTCATTATATGATTAGGAGTAACTATTTATATTTAACGGGGGGGGGGTGAGCAAAAAGGTAAACTTTAACACTATTTTTTTTTTTTTTTTTTTTTAATTTAATTTTTTTTTTTTTTTTTTTTTAAATCTTACAGTGAGTCTCGATAATATTGTACTTATGGCTGTTCCTAATCACTGACCTCTGGTCATTGAGATAGCGTCCAGCTCTTGGTAGGCTTCCCGGAAGACCAGAAGATCCTTAAAATAATCTCCATAAATAAAAAATTTAAACCCTCAAATGCATAGACAGTGGCAAGGGGGTGCAGATCGCATACAAAAGGGTGCAAAGCGGCTACAGCTTCAAACCAGGAATTTTCAATCTTGAATGAGTATCGGATTTCTTACGGAACAATTTATAAATAGATATGCCGTAATTTTACGTTCAATTGAATAATTTGAGGCCTGTACTTTACTTTTTTGCCTAGGAATTCTTCGCTTCATTTTTAATTTTCAAAAGCAAAAGGTGCAAGTACATTCACGTCCTGACGTCGTCCATTCTCAAACGAAACATCGCGTCGTTTTCGTAATAATAATTCCTTTTATTGAAATATTTACTTTATCAGATATCAGTATGCTTAGATAATTTAACTGTTTAATATTGTTGTCTTTTCCCATATATATTTAAGTAACATTTACAAAATTACATGAAATTCATGTGTCTTGATATTTGCATGTTTCCTTCCCCCCATGACATGCAATTGTTAATTTGGGGCCCCTCACTTTTAATACCCACGAGCCGCCACTGCATGTAATTCTTTAAACCTAGCTGTGAATGATGCAGCGTCTTTTTCTACAGAAACAACTTTTTTTTGTTAATTAACACATTTTTTTGCGGTTCGAAAAAGCGTTGGGAAGTCCTTAAAAATGTTCCACAATTTATTCTAAAAAGCGAGCGAGCTCTACAAGCGAGCCCCAGACATTCCCACAATATGGACAATGGCCACCCACTCAGCACTCCGAGTAGATGGGAGGGGAGGCGTGACCGGGGAGGAAGGTAATTTACTAGTATGCATCTCCCGTCAGAAATAGAACTTTATCGCCTTTTTTTTATCGCCAGTAACTATGATTTGGTGGGAAACCGCACAGTGCCCTCTGGTGAGCGAGAATCAAAGAAAAAGTCTTTGACAAGATCATAGATACAAAATAAAATATTTTCTAATCATATAGAAGTTTAATATAAGTTTAAAAAAAAACGGTACAGGGGCATGATAAATTTTACAATTTTTGGGACGGTAACTTTTTTTCCATAAATATTAATTTTCTATGAAACCTTTATAAATGTTATGAAACACTAATACTTCATGCCCTAATATACGAGACAAAAGCTTGTACACATTTAGGGAAACAAATATTAAGCACTATATTTAATATTAATTTAATTTGTAGGATTATACATAAGGTTATATATATTTACATAAGGTTGCGTATAAGAATACAAAAACTAAATATGTTTTCATATGGGATATATATATTTTTTTGCTATAATAAATAATTAATATCATTTTCCCAAATTTAAAAAGATTTGCTATTTTCCGAAAATTCCCTATATATATAAAAAAAAAAATGTCGGTCAATTTCCTTGCAAAGTCTGTATGATAGTAGAGTTTTGTACTACAATACAATTGCTATACCAAGAATCGTGAGTACCATCAGTCCAGTGGCCATGTCAACGCGCTTCGGAGAAGACAGTCCCAGGTTCGATCCCAGGGTAAGTAATATAGACAAATCTGGCGTGAGTAATTTATAACTCCGATTTGTACTCTTAATATGTCACTGGAAATACTACAATATAAGAATTACGCGCTCTGGGTAAATATTTTAATTTGCAAATATTTTAATTGATATTTTCGACAAAATAACGACCATCGTTTCGATATTTCTTGAGAGCAAAATTTTCCTCGGATAGTGCTCGTATTTCCCCCTTTTCGCTCGGCCTTCGAACTAATTCTGCTCGGCTTCTGCTCGAATTCGATCAGTTTCCGGACATCGGCCAATGGCCGGCCACGGGGACAAAATGGATTAGTTGCCAAGGGAAAGATAAGTTTAGGGTGAGTTTCCGGTGAATCGCCGATCATCGGCGATTCACCCGGGGATGGAATTCCGATCACCGGCCGAGGTAAAATTGCTACTAGGGTTGCTTCTTTTGCCGCCATGACATGGTTCTCCTTTTATGGACATGGTTTTGTCTGGCAGACACTTGAAAAAAAGTCCAGTTTCATCAGCGTTAAATACGTTTTTAGGATCATATTGTTCCAGAATGGGGGACAATGTTTTGACCCATTCCTGGCACACATCTTCACTCATACTTCCACTTTCACCACAAATTTTGTGAAAACTTACGTTGTTCCTTTTTTTGAAATTTTCAAACCAGCCGCTGCTTGCTTTAAATTCCGTGTATCCCAATTGCTTTCCAAAATCCTCAGTTTTCTCTCTTAAGATGTTCCCTCCAAGTGGAAAGTTCTGGGTCCGGCACTGCGTCATCCATTTCATAAGACATTTCTCAACATCAGGATAATCGCCACTTCTCATCTTTTTTCTGTCTCCATGATGATCATCAAAGTTCTTGAGAATTGTGTCTTTATTTTTCAAAATTGTAGTCAATGTGCTGTTTGGAATACCAAACTCCTCAGCAATTTCACTCTTTTTCTTTCCTCCCTTTTCTACAGCATCTATGACTCGTTTTTTCTCTGCTAGTGAAAGTGTAATGCACTTACGTTTTGTAGCCATCTCTACGAAAAATCAACTTATGATGGTGTAACCAAAATCCGATGAGTCGTTAGCTAGTGACCTTTATTTGACCTTCGCTCTTCCGTATACCCTAGCCAATCAGAGTTGACACGTGTCTCTCAGCTAAACACGATTTCTCGGAATTCATTCTTAATCCATTTCTACCATTGGCTGTAGACAAAATATGTAACATCGAAGTGTGTGTTGCGGAGTATTCCAATAAAGCACAATAGGAACGGGAGAAAATATTCTTTAGGTTTTTCAAAATCGAGGAGAAAAAATTTGAGTTGCTTCCGAGAAAACTTCGAGTTACCAAGAAATAAGGAAGAAAAACCTCGAGTTAAAGAGATAAAATTGCATTAAACAAGAAGTGAAGGTGCAGGGAAACTATTTTTTTTCGAGATATCAAAAAATTCGAGTTGTCGAAGTTCGAGCTACCGCGAGTCGACTGTATTAATATTTGGTTCAAAGCTAAAATTCATAAAAAATATATTTTAATACTTTCTTTTATTAGTTATTAAACTATTAATAGCTAGACATAAATTTAATCAAGATGGCAAAAGACGCTAATTGAAGTCATCATTAATATTTAATTAACACCATTAATATTAATCATATATGGGGGTCTCATCTGCTATGCCTATGGTAATTGGTTTTCTACACTGCACAAAGTTTTGTTGCAGCTTCAATCCTCATTTGAACACATCGGTTCTGGTTTAACTCATCTCTCAAATGCTTGCGGATAAGATGGCAACTTCTCAAATGTTAGTATGGAAATCTGTTCTTATGTTTTCCGAAATTAGTATGCGTTCCAAAATATGCATTGTTCGAAGTTACATTGTCGGTAATTTTCTTGACATGGTCAAAAGTAATTTTCTTGATAATGTACTGTTTTGATAAAGAAATCAGCTGTTAGGCAGATATTTTGTTCAGATGCAAAGAGCAAGCTAAAAGTCAAGTTATTTATGAATATTTTCAAGTTATTGGACTTAAAGGAGAAAAGTTTGGGATTGGCATGTCACATCCATGAACCCCCCACCCCCCCAAGAGAATTTAAATTATCAATTAAATTTATAAAATAATAGTTGAAGTCTCTCACTATCTCTTCTTTAATATATGATGAAAAAGCTTTGTTTTGCAAATATCATAAATAAAATCTAAATTAGAATTAACTAGAAGCAAAAAACTATCGTTTTGTCTTATCTGTGAAGTTAGTTGTCCACGGGTGAGAGAACATAGTATAGTACTTTATTTTGTTGATATGTACATTCCTGAACATATAAACAGCTTAATATATTGAAAAAGCATTTAAAACAATAAACATAAATTATAGACACCTTCTGTTTAAGTTTTGCTTTGCATATTCGATTTAGAATGCTTTGAAGATGGAATTTTATTAAATAATTCCCTGCAGTCTTCTGTCACACATGTAACTATAATTTTTTATAATAGCAAGATTTATACTAGTACAGGGAAAATGAACAAATATTCTCATAGCATTTGAATGTAATTACATTTTTTCTTCTTTTACAACCCATTGCATCAAAGAAGTGCAGGATATAATGAGATTCTGTTTTGATGATCAAATTATTTAAAACTGTAGGTCACTTCATTTTCAAAATTAATGAATTTTCTTTGGATAAAATTATTGGCGCAAAGATTTGTTAAGTTTTAAGATTAAAGTATACTAAACATAATAAAAGCTTGATAAATTCTAAAGAAAATACATCCATCCATTTTATTTTAAGTAAATAAACCACATAATAGAGCTTCTTAAATTTGAATTAGAAGTTGCCCAGAAGTGCAGCCACATACCAAAACCGATTTAGTATTATTTTTCTTTAAAATACAAATGCAACAAGATTAACTTTGATTTGTGAAAAATTTGATGCTATATACAAAATGAGGTTTCATCCCATAATATATATACATTGTTATAAATATCTAACCTAGAGAATAGATAGACGCATGACAAAGAAGTAGTACCTTAAATTAAAATTTTGATATCAACGAAGATTTGTGGTGAACCTAATACAAACATATATGACATATCTTTTACCAAGAATAGTCTTACAATAATTATATATGCAATTAGTGGGGAAAGTAATACTTCTTTAAACAAGGTGAAATGTTTATTTGACAAGTGTGATAGCAGGAGTCAAATAACTTACTGAGTTTGAAAAAGTATTTTCATACGTGTTGCATACCATATTTTTTATAATCATGTGCAAAAAATATTTTTAAATAATCTAATATAGGTGTGAGAGAAAGTACTTTTTCACACGAGTGCAAAAACTTTCATTAGTACTTTTATTTATGATCACAATATTCCACTACATTTTTACTTTACACTACTACACCACTGAATATATTGCAGCACAGTGTCAATTGAACTCTGTTTAAGAAAGAAAAAAACACAAAATATAAAACATTAAGTATTTTAAATCCTTTGCATTAACTTTGATTTTGTCGACGAGAGGCAAATCTGCAGAGGCCCAATTAACCCCCTTGCTGTCATACAACCGAGCTGAAATTTGGCAGATAGGTTCTACGTCGATACAATGCATTTTATCAAATTTTGGGGCTGCTACTGTCACTAAAAGGTCACTTTTACAGAATACTAATACACCAACTGGTCATCATCCAATCGTGCTTTGGATAGCATTTAACCGACCATTGTTGAAACTCTTTCCTGTTGCCAAAATTTTTTCAATAAACAAATAATAAAATTACTTTAATCAGAATAAATAAATGATATTTGGATGTTAGAGCAAAAATTCACGTACATTTTTAATAAATAAATTATAAAACATAGCCACACATTCTGCTGATAGAAATGTTTTTGATATCGGCACCGTGTTAAAGATATTTGGATGGTAGAGCAAAAATTCACGTACATTTTTAATAAATAAATTATGAAACATAGTTAGCCACACATTTTGCTGATAGAAATGTTTTTGATATTGGCACCGTGTTAAAGATATTTGGATGGTAGAGCAAAAATTCACGTACATTTTTAATAAATAAATTATGAAACATAGTTAGCCACACATTTTGCTGATAGAAATGTTTTTGATATCGGCACCGTGTTAAAGATATTTGGATGGTAGAGCAAAAATTCACGTACATTTTTAATAAATAAATTATGAAACATAGTTAGCCACACATTTTGCTGATAGAAATGTTTTTAATATTGGCACTGAGTTAATGAATACAAAGTGACAATGCATATAAAGGATGTTTTTAAAAACTCTGTTTTTATGGGTTGTATTATTTAAAAATTTATACCATTAGTGCTTACCAGAAACATACTACAAACAAAAACATAATATTTCTATAAAAAAATAAAGTAAAACTGTAGGAGAGGGCAGTAAATTTTACCTACTAAAGAAAAAGATTTATCACATCATCAGGCTACATTATCTCTAGTTTAATTTTTTTTTTTTTTTAAAGCAAAGCCCAAATATGCAAATTCCCAGTTAGAATCAAGAATAAACCATAAATAATAATTGAATTTGGATAGGGTGCAATAATAATAGAAAATAATTAAAAGTTAAGTATTTATTTAAACTTTTAGGCATGCAATGTCTTTAAAACCACTTAAAAAAATACACATGCTACATATATTGACCTGTAACAGGGCCGTGAGTAAGATACTAATTTTTTAATACTCTTTTCAGTAAAAAACCCTAAGTATACTGAGGCACATATTTTTCTTCGAAAAGAGTAGATCCGCAACAGTTCCTCAATAAAAGGCTCACCCCACACAATGTTAGAATATGCTTCTTTTGTATGTAAGTGTTGCTACGTTATATATGTTAAAATCCTTTGCTGTATATATATATATATATATGTTGCCCTTTTCCATTATGAGTAAGGAGGTTTCTTTTGAGACTATTCCTATCAGAAAATCACATGAATGTGGTTTCTCTCATCACATGAGTCAGGAGATGACTTGCAACATATCACTTTTGAGTAAATACCGTTAAATATATAAGAGATTTTTCATCAGGATAAGTGATAAGGTAGCATTTGAGACTCCTCCATTCAGAAAATATTTTGTTGCACACATGAATGTGGGTTTTCATTAGTATGAGTGAGGAGGTGCTTTTTGAGACTACCCCTAAGAGAAAATCCTCTGTTGCACACGTCACATGAATGTGGTTTTTCTCCCGTATGAGTAACGAGGTGCCTCTTAAGATTACCCCTATCAGAAAATACTCTGTTGCATATATCACATGAATGTGGTTTTTCTTTACTATGAGTGAGGAGGTGCCTATTGAGAGTAGCCCTTTGAGCAAATCTTTTGTTGCACACATCACATAAATGTGGTTTTTCTTTAGTATGAGTGAGGAGGTGCCTATTGAGATTAGCCCTTTGAGCAAATCTTTTGTTGCACACATCACATAAATGTGGTTTTTCTTCAGTATGAGTGCGGAGGTGACTTATTAGATGACCCCGTTGAGAAAATACCTTGTTACACACATCACATGAATATGCGTTTTTATTAGTATGAGTGAGGAGGTGCTTTCTTAGAGTATCCCTAAGAGAAAATGCTTTGTTGCACACATCGCATGAATACGGTTTTTCGTGAGTGTGAGTGCGGAGGTGCTTTTTGAGACTACACCTAAGAGAAAATCTTTTGTTGCACACATCACATGAATGTGGTTTTTCTCCGGTATGAGTGACAAGGTGTCTTTTGAGAGTACTTCTTTCAGAAAATCTTTTGTTGCACACTTCACATGCATACGGTTTTTCTTGAGTGTGAGTGAGAAGGTGACTTTTTAGATGAATCCTTTGAGAAAATTCTTTGTTGCAAACAACACATAAATGTGGTTTTTCTTTAGTATGGGTGAGAAAGTGCCTCTTGAGAGTATCCCTTTGAGAAAATTCTTTGTTGCACACATCACATGAATGTGGTTTTTCTTTAGTATGAGTGACGAGGTGCATTTTGAAGGTACTCCTTTGAGAAAATACCTTGTTACACACATCACATGAATGTGGTTTTTCTCCAGTATGAGTGACAAGGTGTTTTTTGAGAGTACTCTTTTCAGAAAATCCTTTGTTGCACACTTCACATGAATACGGTTTTTCGTGAGTGTGAATGCGGAGGTGCTTTTTGAGACTACCCCTAAGAGAAAATCCTTTGTTGCACACATCACATGAATGTGGTTTTTCTCCGGTATGAGTGACAAGGTGTCTTTTGAGAATACTTCTTTCAGAAAATCTTTTGTTGCACACTTCACATGCATACGGTTTTTCTTGAGTGTGAGTGAGAAGGTGACTTTTTAGATGAATCCTTTGAGAAAATTCTTTGTTGCAAACAACACATAAATGTGGTTTTTCTTTAGTATGGGTGAGAAAGTGCCTCTTGAGAGTATCCCTTTGAGAAAATTCTTTGCTGCACATATCACACTTTAGTGCCAAATCCATTTTTCTGCAATAGAAATGGTTTTATAATCTCGCACATAAAAATTATAACACATCTGAATACTTTTTGTTGAAGAATACATGTTACTGTAAATTAATTTATATAGCACAGGGTGCAAAGGGCATGCAGCATCTAATTATGACATACCTCTATTAATAATATATTACTTTACATTCTTGTATCATGCCTACTTGATTTAGTATGGCACACTCTGGACATTACTCTCTAAAGTTTGCAACTTGTATAAAGACTAAATATGAATGTTTTTCAATGTCTGTTGCTTTAGTTTGAGCTAACTTAGAGGCAAGAGAATGTTCTTCTTTGGCACAACAATGAGGGTTTGATGTATTTTTCAGAAAGTAATCAAACCTTCAGGACTACAGCTAAAACAGTTGGCTGAATTTTGACATTTCTTTTTTTTTTTAATATTATTTTTAGATCGAATAAAAGAAGTGCTTTTTGTATGTTTTAAAGAGCACCAGGGTCTATACCGTCAAGGAATGATCCAGCAATTTCAGCCACGGTAATGACTGAAAAAAAAAATGATCGACATATTTCAGATATTCTTCCTTTGCTCAATGTGAAAAAGCAATTTTCATACTTTAAGTTAAACTTTTTACACATAATTAAAAATAACTAAAATTTAAATATTTTTCAATTAAGTTACAAGCTTATTAAAGCTCTGAAAACACATGTTTCAACTTTGTTCAACACTTTAAAATCGCTTTACCCTTCTTCCTTATAGCAAAGCCCTGCTTACACGGGGAGAGTTCCGGGGCAAGTCTTTCCGTGTAAACGCGTAGCGTAGAGTGGAGAAAGGTGGGAAGAATAAAGTAGATCTGCGCATATAGCCCTGTTTACACAGGTAAATATACAAAAATAAAATAGATACGCACATGTGTGAAATACAATACACTATGCTAACTTTTTCCTTCAACCAATCCGCATCATCCAGTTTGGCGCCATCTGGTGATCTTAACCATTAACTGCTGTGGTTAGGTGGTTTGAAATTTCTGCGCAATGGCAACAGGTGGGCTATGTTGTGCCATTTAAAATTTAAAAAAAAAACATAGTATTTGAAAACTATACATAACAGTCAAAGATGAAACATTTAAATAGGTTGAAACGTTCCACGAAAAATGACTAGCGGTCTGTCAGACCGATACAGCAGTTAAAGGTTAAATGATTACTAAAAAATTAACTAAATTGACTCTTGGGTACTTGTACTTTTTTTGTTTCATTAAAATGAAGTTGTTAAAAGAAAAAACTAGTGGAATAGTCCAAATTTATCATGCAGAGGATATTTGAATATCAGGATTTACCCTTATTTCAATATCTGTAACATGTGAAAGCAAAAAAAAAAAAAAAAAAAAATGTTAGCAAAAGAAAAATATGAATTGAAAATGAAGTGATTTTTTTTATTATTATCATTGCTTCAATTTTAAACTAGTACAGTAGCCCCTAGATATATCGTGCTTGCCGAAAGACAAACAAAATGCGCGATATATCGAGCAATATGATAAAATGTAAAAAATTTAATTTATGAAATATGCTCTTAATTAAGTAACTTAGGAGCAAAAGTATGCACATTAATAGAAATGAATCATTTAAATAATAAAGACAGAGAAGTTCCATTTAATTTTATATACAAAGCACATACAAGCTAATTTATTTTTAACACTTCATTTCCTAGCAAAGAATATGTCAAACGTCAGCTGCTTTGATTTTTCCTTCACCACTTGCTTTCTAGAAAATATCAGTGAATGAAAACTAATCAACTGCATCTAAAATCTTGACAAATAATCTGACGTTTTCCAAGTGTTATTTCAAGGGCGAACTACCTTGTGCTATATTTGCATTTCGATTTAGATTCGAATCTAGATTTTTAGCATTGATCAGGATGTAATTATATAGTTTTCTAATAACATAAAATTTTCTTACAAATGTGCTGGTACTAGGGAATATACTTAGGGAAATATTTAGATATTAATGGCAATATATGCGCCAGGAATCACAAACAGGACTTCTTACTTTTACATAGTAAACGCACATCCTTTTACACAAAATGATTAACTAATCCCAAATAAAAAAAAACTGTGGATTAAAAAGTAAAACTAGAGAGCCACAGAAAAAACTCTTGCGGACTACATATGGCACGCTTAATTATTTTTAGCATAAGTTGATTTAAAAGAAATGTCAATTTATGAAACTTTATTTTTGAAGCATAATTCTATTATGTATATTATACAATGTAGCCATACTTTTGTATTTATCAAGTATCAATATACAAGTTTTGTTTCATTTTTTATTAGTGACTGTTGATTTTGTGTGCAATAAACTTTGCTAAGAGTTTAACTAAAAACAAATATCTTGCTATCTAAACTATACTTAAGTGCATAATGTGTTCATTTTCAGACATAATGAATTTTTACATGATTTTATAATGCACTGTCATTTTGGTATCCATTTTAACCCACCCTACCTCATGTCTTCTTCTATACTAAACTCCTTTACATGAATAAATGGTAGATCTTCACTGTGCTCATAAGAAATTCATCCATTTTGGCAACGTGAAGGCAAATGCTAGCCACACTGGTATAGCCTTTTCCACTCTACACAGTTACTGCACTGAGCTTCCCAGCGTGCCTTCACGCTGCCAAAATGGATGAATTTCCTATGAGCACGGTGAAGATCTACCCTCTAAGTAATGTTAAGTTAAGGGGGAGTTTGGTATATCTACTCCTCAATAAGCCAAGACAACAGACGTCAAAATTCACCAAGCAATTGGAAGGAAAGTTTGAGTCTACTTAAAACAAAACAAAATATAAAAATAACAAATAGCCAGAAAATTACTCGAAAAGCCGGAAATCGTCAAAAAGACTTGAAATTCGCCAAAAAAGAGTTTAAAATCGCTAAACCCTCAAAACTTATCACCAGACGACGGCAAAAATAACCAAACGCAACAAATCGCCAGACTTGCAAGTGCTGTTTGAGAAGCACTTCAAAGCTAAGAAAAGAAGGTTGAAGATGGGTTAAAAGGGAAGTTGTTTATCACAAAACCTCAACCGTATATAGGAGTTTGCATAGCATAGTATACTTACAAGAGGCAGTTCACCAGAATACCAACAATACAAGAGTCTTCCTTTTTTAAGAAGGTTTTAAAATATCCCAGGTTCAACAAAAAGTTATATAACAGTTATGAAATCGCACATGAATAATTTAATCATGCGTGCAAAATGCATCATATTAACACCATTTATTGTTTGGTGATTAACTGGTTTCTGGTATCGAGCACCAGTTCCAACCAAACCAACCCGGAGCATAAATTCAGATTAGAATTTTATATTTGACGTCACAGTCAATTGCTACTATATGCCAATACTTTCAAAAGGTTTCAACACTATGCCTTCGTTTTGCAAAACTCTTACGGCTTTAATATTTCAGAAATTCTTTTTCTTGTACCCAAAATTTCCTTTCATAAATTATCGATCGGGAAAATAACGTAAATCCTGAAATGGATGATTAATGCCAAATTTAAAATGGAAGTGATAGATTTCGACTACTAGAGCCATGCCATGTTATGATCCAGCGAACCAGTAACAGCATCAGATTTCATCTTAACGGAGCGATATAAGTAGAGAAATCAAAATACAATCTTAAGCTTGGCGTCCACTATCGCTGAGCAGAGCGGAGTGGACTAGAGCCAATTCCAAAGATGCCAATGTCTACTGTAGCACGAGCCTCGTGTGCTACGCTACAATGGACTTTGACAGCCTTGTAATCGGCTCTAACCTAATCCACTCCGCTCAGCGATAGTGGACGCCTAACTTTATAGCCATGCATTACATAAAATACGTTTTATACGCTTTTCTATATAGGTTTTTTTTTTTGTTTTTTTTTTCTCCAATGCTGATATATATAATTTCTCGGACACCTCTAAGAAAGCGTTTACAGTAAGGTGGGCCGGAATCGGCGAAAAAAATGTTTTTCTTTTCGAAATCAATCTTGGCATAGCGTGGAAAAGTTGCCAAATAGGTTAGTTAAAATCCACAAAATATTCAAGTTTGCTCAAGGCCAGCCGCGCCCCTCTGGCATTGAAAAAATCCCCAAAATTAGAGACAAAAAATGCACTTTGAAGCCATTTTTAATTAATTTTTGAAAATTATTTTTAAAAGCCGGCATTGTCATCGCCCAGAATAGTTGCCTAATGGGTTCCATTAAGACCATCGATGGTTAAGATACAAAAAATGTCGTCCATAATGCTCAATATCTAGCCACAAGCTCCTCTTGCCTTGATAAAGTTCATAAATGTTGTAGAATCATAACAGATAGGAAATCTCTCATATGGATTATCTAATAAATTAGTTTACTTTCCCCTCTATATTTAATAGTTAAATCAATCTTATTATTGCTAAATTTTCAAGAAAAAAGTTTAAAATGGTAAAAAAAAATACTTAATTTTAAAGTAATTAAGGTTATAAATTTAAAAATGGTATATTAAAAATCAAAAGTATATTCACCAGTATTATAAAGTTTGGGCTTCATAATCAGGGCCTTATATTATATAATAGGGCCTCCAAATTTTGGGGGACACAAAATTTGTGAAAATTCTGAATTATGTAAATATTAATATTTGGTTCAAAGCTAAAATTCATAAAAAATATATTTTAATACTTTCTTTGATTAGTTATTAAACTATTAATAGCTAGACATAAATTTAATCAAGATGGCAAAAGACGCTAATTGAAGTCATCATTAATATTTAATTAACACCATTAATATTAATCATATATGGGGGTCTCATCTGCTATGCCTATGGTAATTGGTTTTCTACACTGCACAAAGTTTTGTTGCAGCTTCAATCCCCATTTGAACACATCGGTTCTGGTTTAACTCATCTCTCAAATGCTTGCGGATAAGATGGCAACTTCTCAAATGTTAGTATGGAAATCTGTTCTTATGTTTTCCGAAATTAGTATGCGTTCCAAAATATGCATTGTTCGAAGTTACATTGTCGGTAATTTTCTTGACATGGTCAAAAGTAATTTTCTTGATAATGTACAGTTTTGATAAAGAAATCAGCTGTTAGGCAGATATTTTGTTCAGATGCAAAGAGCAAGCTAAAAGTCAAGTTATTTATGAATATTTTCAAGTTATTGGACTTAAAGGAGAAAAGTTTGGGATTGGCATGTCCCATCCATGAACCCCCCACCCCCCCCAAGAGAATTTAAATTATCAATTAAATTTATAAAATAATAGTTGAAGTCTCTCACTATCTCTTCTTTAATATATGATGAAAAAGCTTTGTTATGAAAATATCATGAAATAAAATCTAAATTAGAATTAACTAGAAGCAAAAAACTATCGTTTTGTCTTATCTGTGAAGTTAGTTGTCCACGGGTGAGAGAACATAGTATAGTACTTTATTTTGTTGATATGTACATTCCTGAACATATAAACAGCTTAATATATTGAAAAAGCATTTAAAACAATAAACATAAATTATAGACACCTTCTGTTTAAGTTTTGCTTTGCATATTCGATTTAGAATGCTTTGAAGATGGAATTTTATTAAATAATTCCCTGCAGTCTTCTGTCACATATGTAACCATAATTTTTTATAATAGCAAGATTTATACTAGTACAGGGAAAATGAACAAATATTCTCATAGCATTTGAATGTAATTACATTTTTTCTTCTTTTACAACCCATTGCATCAAAGAAGTGCAGGATATAATGAGATTCTGTTTTGATGATCAAATTATTTAAAACTGTAGGTCACTTCATTTTCAAAATTAATGAATTTTCTTTGGATAAAATTATTGGCGCAAAGATTTGTTAAGTTTTAAGATTAAAGTATACTAAACATAATAAAAGCTTGATAAATTCTAAAGAAAATACATCCATCCATTTTATTTTAAGTAAATAAACCACATAATAGAGCTTCTTAAATTTGAATTAGAAGTTGTCCAGAAGTGCAGCCACATACCAAAACCGATTTAGTATTATTTTTCGTTAAAATACAAATGCAACAAGATTAACTTTGATTTGTGAAAAATTTGATGCTATATACAAAATGAGGTTTCATCCCATAATATATATACATTGTTATAAATATCTAACCTAGAGAATAGATAGACGCATGACAAAGAAGTAGTACCTTAAATTAAAATTTTGATATCAACGAAGATTTGTGGTGAACCTAATACAAACATATATGACATATCTTTTACCAAGAATAGTCTTACAATAATTATATATGCAATTAGTGGGGAAAGTAATACTTCTTTAAACAAGGTGAAATGTTTATTTGACAAGTGTGATAGCAGGAGTCAAATAACTTACTGAGTTTGAAAAAGTATTTTCATACGTGTTGCATACCATATTTTTTATAATCATGTGCAAAAAATATTTTTAAATAATCTAATATAGGTGTGAGAGAAAGTACTTTTTCACACGAGTGCAAAAACTTTCATTAGTACTTTTATTTATGATCACAATATTCCACTACATTTTTACTTTACACTACTACACCACTGAATATATTGCAGCACAGTGTCAATTGAACTCTGTTTAAGAAAAAAAAAAAACACAAAATATAAAACATTAAGTATTTTAAATCCTTTGCATTAACTTTGATTTTGTCGATGAGAGGCAAATCTGCAGAGGCCCAATTAACTGAGCTGAAATTTGGCAGATAGGTTCTACGTCGATACAATGCATTTTATCAAATTTTGGGGCTGCTACTGTCACTAAAAGGTCACTTTTACAGAATACTAATACACCAACTGGTCATCATCCAATCGTGCTTTGGATAGCATTTAACCGACCATTGTTGAAACTCTTTCCTGTTGCCAAAATTTTTTCAATAAACAAATAATAAAATTACTTTAATCAGAATAAATAAATGATATTTGGATGTTAGAGCAAAAATTCACGTACATTTTTAATAAATAAATTATAAAACATAGCCACACATTCTGCTGATAGAAATGTTTTTGATATCGGCACCGTGTTAAAGATATTTGGATGGTAGAGCAAAAATTCACGTACATTTTTAATAAATAAATTATGAAACATAGTTAGCCACACATTTTGCTGATAGAAATGTTTTTGATATTGGCACTGAGTTAATGAATACAAAGTGACAATGCATATAAAGGATGTTTTTATGGGTTGTATTATTTAAAAATTTATACCATTAGTGCTTACCAGAAACATACTACAAACAAAAACATAATATTTCTATAAAAAAATAAAGTAAAACTGTAGGAGAGGGCAGTAAATTTTACCTACTAAAGAAAAAGATTTATCACATCATCAGGCTACATTATCTCTAGTTTAATTTTTTTTTTTTTTAAAGCAAAGCCCAAATATGCAAATTCCCAGTTAGAATCAAGAATAAACCATAAATAATAATTGAATTTGGATAATGTGCAATAATAATAGAAAATAATTAAAAGTTAAGTATTTATTTAAACTTTTAGGCATGCAATGTCTTTAAAACCATTTAAAAAAATACACATGCTACATATATTGACCTGTAACAGGGCCGTGAGTAAGATACTAATTTTTTAATACTCTTTTCAGTAAAAAACCCTAAGTATACTGAGGCACATATTTTTCTTCGAAAAGAGTAGATCCGCAACAGTTCCTCAATAAAAGGCTCACCCCACACAATGTTAGAATATGCTTCTTTTGTATGTAAGTGTTGCTACGTTATATATGTTAAAATCCTTTGCTGTATATATATATATGTTGCCCTTTTCCATTATGAGTAAGGAGGTTTCTTTTGAGACTATTCCTATCAGAAAATCACATGAATGTGGTTTCTCTCATCACATGAGTCAGGAGACGACTTGCAACATATCACTTTTGAGTAAATACCGTTAAATATATAAGAGATTTTTCATCAGGATAAGTGATAAGGTAGCATTTGAGACTCCTCCATTCAGAAAATATTTTGTTGCACACATGAATGTGGGTTTTCATTAGTATGAGTGAGGAGGTGCTTTTTGAGACTACCCCTAAGAGAAAATCCTCTGTTGCACACGTCACATGAATGTGGTTTTTCTCCCGTATGAGTAACGAGGTGCCTCTTAAGATTACCCCTATCAGAAAATACTCTGTTGCATATATCACATGAATGTGGTTTTTCTTTACTATGAATAAGGAGGTGCTTTTTGAGAGTACCCTTTTCAGTAAATCCTTTGTTGCACACATCACATAAATGTGGTTTTTCTTTAGTATGAGTGAGGAGGTGCCTATTGAGAGTAGCCCTTTGAGCAAATCTTTTGTTGCACACATCACATAAATGTGGTTTTTCTTCAGTATGAGTGCGGAGGTGACTTATTAGATGACCCCGTTGAGAAAATACCTTGTTACACACATCACATGAATATGCGTCTTTATTAGTATGAGTGAGGAGGTGCTTTCTTAGAGTATCCCTAAGAGAAAATGCTTTGTTGCACACATCGCATGAATGTGGTTTTTCGTTAGTATGAGTGACGATATGGCTTTTTAGATGACACTTTTGAGCAAATACCTTGTTACACACATCACATAGAAATGGCTTTTCTTTAGAATGAGTGAGGAGGTGCTTTTTGAGATTTCCTCTTAAAGAAAATACTTTGTTGCACACTTGGCATGAATATTGTGTTTCCCCAGAATGAACGAGGAGATGCTTCATGAGATTGCTCTTACTTGAAAACACTTTGCCACACATATCACACTTAGGTGCCAAATCCATTTCTCTGCAATAGAAATGGTTTTGTTATTACACACATTAAAATTATAACACATTTGAATACTTTTTTATTAAAGAAAACATGTTACTGTAAATTAATTATACAAAACAGGATGCAAAGGGCAGAGTCCGATAAAATGGACGTACGCGCGTACGATGTACGCAGGAAATCGTCATATCCCGCAGGAAATTAAAATCGAAAATCGTGTTTTTTTTTTTTAAATGCACCAAACAGATCGAATGATCCGCATTCCGTCAAGAGCGACATCGTTCCGCAGGGTTGCTATTCCCCTTATAGTTCCCCACCACTTACTTCTAGAAAGAAGGACAAATTTCAGTTAGGTAAGGTGGGGAAGGGAGAGGTGTTAACTCCCATAACTCACCTGTAGAGAGGGGGGGGGGGGGACTTAATTTCCTGATTTTGGAATCGGAATCTATTGAAACATGCAATTACAAGTTTTTCTTTTACTGTAACTTTTCAATCCATTTGTATCTTAAGTTTTTGGCATTTGAGAGTTTATTTCCTTCAATCTTCTTTTGAATTTGAAAGAATTCTTGTTATATTTCATTGTAATTTAAAAGGAAACCACATTTTTCTTTAAAATGAAAAGGAGCTATCCAAGTAAGACAAGGAAAATAAAATGCAGTATTTGCAATGAAGAAATGTTGGAGCAAAACTATTCCCATCATTTAAATCGAAAGCACAAAAATGAAAACAGTTAGGAAAGGAGGCATGCTGGACAAGCATCAATATTTGCTTTCGTTTCACAAGCTCAACCTTGAAGTCAAACCAGTACTAATAACCCTAATATTGAAACTGAAAATTTGCCATTGGAAACCAATGTTAATCCTGCAGAGTCTGATGCTTCCGAAATCAATGCCAAGAAGGTTTTGAATTAAACAACTTTAAATCTTCAATAGTACGTAAAAAGTAATTTTCTTCAGCGGTATAATTTAAAGCGCACAGACTCGCAGGAAATTTTTGGTAATGGTATTTGTGTACGCAGGAAGAACATATTTTTCTGGAATCCTGGCAAAGGGTATGCAGCATCTAATTTTGAGAGACTTCTATTAATGATATATTACATCATATTATAGTATCATGCCTACTTGATTTAGCATAGCACACTCCGCACATTACTCTCTAAAGTTTGCAACATGTATATAAACTATATATAAATATTTTTCAATGCCTGTTGCTTTAGTTTGCATTAACAAACTTAGAGGCTGTGATGGTTCACTTTGGCATGCACCATTTTCCACGCATCCTTGCCTCGACTGGCTGAGCCAGAACATCGGCCTGGCGCATGTCCGAGTTATATTTAAAAGCGGCCTGGTTCAGGCTCAATCTCTCTTTTGGGCTCTGTTAGCTTTTGAATGGCTCAGTGCCTGTCTACTGGTGGTGCTTTGGAAGGACATCCCATTTCTGGTTACTATCGCTAGCCGATGGACTGGACAGGATCACTGAGGATGCCCCACCGGTGAACCTCAAGAATGACCTGGTGAGCAGTATCTTTTCATAGATATACCCCCTACTCGTTGTAGCCCTTGCCTGTCTGTTTATATTTCGCTATGTTAAATAAATTCCCTGTGCAAACTTAAAAAAACCCATTTCTGTGTCATTCTTTGGTTACCGGGGTGCCTGACAAGGTAAGAGAATGCTCTTCTTTGGCACAACAACATGGGTTCAATATATTCTTCAAAATGTAATCAAAACGCCAGGACTACAGCCAAAACGGTTGGTTGAATTTTGACAATTCTATTCTTCTTATTATTTTTAGCTTGATTAGAAGAAGTGCCTTTTGTATGTTTTAATGACTAACAGGATCTATACCATCAAGGAATGATTCCAGAAATTTAGCCAGGGTGATGACTGAAAAAAAAAGATCGATGTATTTCGGATATTCTTCCTTTGCTCAATGTTAAGAAGTAACTTTCATATAAGTTAAACTACTGACATGTAATTAAAAATAAGTAAAAATTACATATTTTTCAGGTAAATTACCAGCTTATCAAAGGTCTGAAAAAACATGTTTCAATTTGAGTTAACATTTTAAAATGGCTTAACTCTTCTTCAAAATAGTAATACAAGATGTAATTTTTTTAAATTTTAAGGAAAAGACGTTTTGCAGATGTATTTTTTTAGTATGCATTTGTAAATAAGACAAGTATACTTGAAGTAATTCAAATGTAATATAAGTAATTTTCTGAGCTGTTATTACATGTTTTAATACTCAAGTTAAAATGAATGTAGGTGGGTCATTCTTCTGAAACAGACATTTTATCAATATTAAAATATCTTTTTAAAAAAAGCATACCGTAAATATATGTTATATATTTTTATTATTATTAGGCTTTAAGCAATAACAAAAAAATATGGTGCTCATAATACAAATTTTTTTTAATGAGGTGATTTAAAAAAATGCTCATTAAAATAACAAAAAAAAAATTAAATTTTCAAATTTAATTACTTAGTTGTGGAGTACTGTTAAATAAATATCAATTTTAATTATATTTAATTTTAAAGTTAATGTTTATATTTCCTAAAAGGTGACTTTATTATGCATTCTATAGAGCAATATTCTTTTTTTTTTACTACACATTTAGTGTTTTTTGTAGATGCCAGGAAAATTATGCGAATTAAACATAACTCTCATAGAATAGAAATTCAAAATTCCGTAAAAAAATTATGCCAACTGAGAATAATTATTCACACAGCGACACAGCTTACTAAAGAAATTAAAGTTCTTGAAATTGGCACAAAAAATAAAATGCAGCTGCCTTCTGTAGTTAAAATATTGAGTGTAACGCAATATACCAGGACAATGATGCTTTGTTATTCATGCATTTTAGCAATTTTTTAAATAAGAAAAAATAATGAAATTATTTTCCATTGTATAAAACACTTTATTATAAATGCATTAAATTAATTGTTGTTGGAAAATTAGTTTTATTATTAATTTATTTAGCATTTATAACAGCATAAATGGCTCTAGTGACAAGCCAGGATAATGATTTCGGACATTTGATATATTTTTAAATATATTTATATAAGAAAAATTCCATATGTTATTGATGAGAAAGTTAGGCTGGAACATGGAAAAGTTATTAATAGGCAATTCATTATTTTTGTACTTGTGTTTAAAGTGGTATAATGTTGTGACATGCATTTTTCCTGTTTCGGGAGAATGACTCAGATGCATATTTTTATTTCAAATAAAATTTTCTTGGTATAATAAGGAGGACTCATATTATTTTCCCTCTTGCCTGGCATTTGTGTCAACAAAATACATTAGAACCCTTAGTTTATTTGCGTATTATTTTAATTTTATTTTTAGTTATCCTATGACTTAAAAGCGCGGCCACCTGCAGCCTTACTGTTAAAAAAAATACTCAAACTTCAATCTGACTACATCCTTTATAGGCATGATTCTTTTTCTTCTTATGTTGCATTTTTTGTCAACAGAATATATTAGAACCCAAAAATTTCTTAAAATTTCAAATTGATTTCGTCAAACATTTTTGTTTTTATTAACCCTTTACATCGCTATGTTACAGATGTGCAACAAACCTATAGGCATCCTTAAGTGAAAAAGCTAAGATCCTGTACTTGAATTATTTTTTTTTGTACTTACACTATCATTTTATTAAACAAAATTAACTTAGATATGTGTTTTAAATTTATATATTTAATACAAATCAAATAAATAATTGAAACATCCTCCTCCAAAAAAAAAAATAATCTGAATGCCCTATTGCATACATTCAAGTACATTCCCCAACCTTCCCTTGCTGCGCCACTGGTAAAAAAAAAGTCTATGATAAAGTGACTATTAAACTAAAAGTGTCTACCGGCCACTGGCTAATACTTGAAAATTTAAATTTTCAGGTCTAGGCTGGAGCGCAGATGTCCCTCCCCTTGGATTGGAGGTAGTCTATTATCCTCCCAACATTTCCCATCATGCCTTTGAGGTTAAGCTGCAGGTGTTGTTGCTCTGCCAGTCTGGTTCCTGGATCTTTAAAATGCCATGACTGGGTTAGCAGGCAGTTGTATGTGTATAGTGGTCGAAGTCCCCAGTTTCTCCACATACACACTAGAGTGGTTTGAAAAAAAAATTATTGGTATTTTAAATTTATAAACTTTAAAAAAATAAATAAATTACAATATGAAAAAACATGTGACCCGAAGCACTATGAAAAAAAAGTAGTTCCATGGTCCGACATCATTTTGTTCTTCAAATGTGGACGGATCTGCAAAATGAAATTTTTTTTTTGTAAAATGAAGGTGTAGTTATAGTCTGTCGAGCCGGATTTTTGAATTTTGAAACTTTTTCAAAATTACACTAGTTTGAAAAATAATGTGCGTTTTTTGTCAAAATTTCATACTTAAATTTTTTGTAAATTTTTTTAAAAAAATTAAAAATCCGGCTCGACAGACTATAGCGACATCAATTACGAACATTTAAAAAAAAATCCCGTCCAAAAATAACTCCTAGAAAACTCTAGGAGTTATTGTGTCGACCGTCCCGGAAAAAGTAGTTTCGAGAAAAATCATTTAAAGTTTTTAGTCCGTTTCACTCAAAGTCGCACGCAGCTAACGCAAGAACTTTATGGATTTGTTTATTTATTTTGTTAACATACGTCTATTCTCCCATTCCAGCTTCATATTGTACACCTTTCCCGCCAGTAAACAATTGTCTCCAAAATAGAAAGTAACGGCCAGCTGACTCAATGGTTACCTGCGGACGGCAAACTCATTGGGCGGTCACATTTTCGATCATAACTTTGGATCTATGGGGAATTTTTGCAATCGATTTTCACGGAAACAGGCCTAAAACTATAAAGAATAATAATCCGTTTAAAAAAAATTGATTTTTTTGAAAGTTCTGGGTGTATGTACCCCAGAAAAACTGTACAAAAAATAATATCTTCCAATCGTGCATTTACTTCAAAGCTTGGAGAAAATACCAAAAATGACTATTTTCCTTAAATTTTTTTTAATTTCTAAAGGTTGTATATCTAAAAGGCAATAGTTTGCAATGTGTAGTGGAAGGGTGGTATAACAAAGGAAAACACTATTCTATGCATTATGCATTTTTAAAACATATATTAATAATTACAAATATTCAAAAATACATTTTTTTTATTAAAAAAAATGATTTTTCTATAAAATGGATACAAAAGTTATTTCTTACATATTTTTGTTTAAATTGTTTTATTTACTTCAAGCATTCACTTCAAAGTTTTGAATGAATAAAAAAAAATAACCTTTTTTCCATTAATTTGTAGAATACACCAATCAATAAATTATCGAGGTACGTTAGTTTGTATTGTGTGGAATGAAGTAGATAGAACATGGAAAAAAATCAAATTCGTAATTATTCAATAATAATTCTTCGCGTATAACTGTTGAAAAATTTATAAAAACTGTGCATTGGCGGGTTTCAATCTGGATGGCCTTTCTCGTGGAGCCTTCTTTTTCTTTGAAGTTCATAAACTTACATGCTTATTATTCATTAGATCATAGCGCACATGGCTGTGATTGGGACTGCCATTAATACTGGCAGGAAATAACCTGACAGATCAAATTGCACATTGGGAGAACCCTGCAGTGGGATATATGCCTCCTGTACTTCAATGAACTACCATTCAGACGCCTATTTAAACACGAAGATACTACTACAACAGGACTAACATCTTTCAGTGGGAGCATACAAAAAAAATTTGAAGGACTGAAAATGTTCCACTGACTGATTTTTTACAAGTTGAATGTTTAATTCCTCAAGTTGAAATGAAAGTACTGAACACAGATCAGTTATATCTTCTTGATATTTTTGCATTAAAAAAAAGTTAATTTTCTGAAGGACCTAAGCAGGGTTCCCACTCAAATCACAGAATAAAAATCATTCACTTTTCAATGACTTTTAAGGACCTAAATAACGTTTTCAAGGGCCTTTGAAAATTGGTTTTCAGGCATCATGTCTATGTATAAATTTTTAGTAAAGTATATTCTACCAAAAAAGTTACAAGTTGGTGCATGAGTAATATAAATATGTGAGAGAATTTTGATAAGGTGAGGATAAGTGGCAGACAAGCAGGGATAGCAAGTCCGAGTTGTATTTTATTGAATTTTGCAGCTAGATACACAACATCCGCAAAAGTTAAGGACTTCTAAGGACCTCTGAGCATTTTCAAGGAAAAAGCTTTCAGCAAGAAGCTTTTCATCAAGAATCAATACAGGAATAACTTAATTGAATCGTATTTGGAAAATTTATTAAGACTGTTTGCCACAAATACAGCGACACACAGTGACTCTATCATAAAATAAAGTCAAAATTGACAGTCATCATCTCAAAATTGATGTTGACTAAAACAAAAGTTATCTGTAAGTAGAGTTTAAATACTCTTACAGGGTGGCCACAAAATTCAGGAAAAAAAGTTCCCTAATTTCCCTGACAGATTTCTAAAAAATTCCCTGATTTTAGGGCAAACTTTTTTTCAAATTTCCCCAATTTTTTTATGTTTTCCAGATGTCTAGACAACCTGATCAAATAGAACATGTATGCTAAAGAGATATTATGAAAGTTAAAAAAAAATAGTTTTGCTGTTAATGAAAAGTTTAAATTATTCCGTAACATTAAACTTCTAATGGCTTACCACTACGAATCTCCATGTAAATAGCGCGAAAATATGGATGAACATGCCTTAAACAATACAAAATTTTCCTGATTTTCATGAAATTTTAAAAAGTTCCCTGACATTTAACTGAATCAGAAAGCTCCCTGACATTTCCCTGATTTCCAGGTTTTCCCGGTTCTGTGGGCACTCTGTTTTATTAAAAGTTAGGACAGGTCCCATTGTCACATTGGAACGAAAGATTCACTTCTTTTTTAGACTTTAATTTACTAATAATAAAAATTATTAATTTGTAATTATTTGAAGAAAAAAATAATAAAAAAAATAATCAAATATCAATTGCAATTTTATTCAGATAAAAAAAAATTTCAGTTTTTAGAAATGCTATGTAATTTAAAATTGATAATAATTAAAAAAAAAACCAAACATGTATTGGAGTATCCAGTCCACAAAAAGCTCCAACATAAGTCATACGGTCTGCCTCTAAAAGTTAGTGGCGAACGTTAATCTAGTGGATGTTTATTAGTAACCCCAGAACCAATAAAACTTTATTCAAATTTTATTAGGAAGGGGTGCCTACTAGGGGAGGTATCAGGACCGCAAGCTGCATTATTAAAATTATATGGGGAGGGGGTGGTATTGAGAAAACGGAAAATTTTAATACAAATCAAAAAGTAAGAAAAACACTATCTTGCTGAAGATGGGGGAGAGGTAATAAAAGTATGTAAAATTATCATTTGGGTCTGTGGGGGGGGGAGGTAATAAGTATGTAAAATTATCATTTGGGTCTGTGGGGGGGGGAGGATTACCTTTCAGTAAGTAACTATTTTTAAGGTCATTGGGTACACATGTAGTATAAGACATTTCATCGGCACGATTTTATTTGGCAGGTTTTTTTACGAATAAATGGAGTTATATGCAACAGGTTACTCAAGCAAAAATAACTCATTACAAAGGTTATTAAATGGGAAGTTGTTTGTGCCACAAAACTATTATACTAATAGGAGTTCGCATAGCATATACTTACAAGAAGCAGTCCACTAGAATACCAACAAAACAAGAATCTTCCTTTTCTTAATGGGTTTTAAAACATCAAAGATTTAATAAAAAATAATATAATACTTATGAAATTGCATATGAATTATTTAATCCTGATCAAAGTCAAATAAACACCATTTTCCAGTTTGTCTTGGTGAGGTGGTGAGCTATCTGGTTACTGGTATCGAGCTCCAACAGCATAAATTTATATTGAGAATTTTAAGTTTGACGTCATAGTCAATTGCCATAGTAAGGAAGCACTTTCATCTGGGTATGAAAATTATACTTTCGCTTTGCATCAGCTTTAATATTTGAGAAATATGTCTCATTGTCCTTTTCCTTGTAGTCAAAAGTTTCCCTTCATAAATTCCCGATTGAAAAATCAACCTTAATCATAAAATGGATTATTCACGCAAAATTTAAAACGAAAATAACGGATTTTGACCCATGCTATGAGCTGGGGGCTATGAACGGATTGAGACCCATGCAGAGAAGCTGTCGCATCAACCCACGGCAGAGAGAGAGGGGGGGGGGGAGAGTCGAAATGAGAAAAAAATACATAAAAAATAATATGATAAATTTTTTTTATTTTTAAGTAATTTTGAATGCAAATTGGCCATTTGAATACGTTAATAACTTTAGTTCATCAAATAAAATGTTGCTTGAGCAACTGTCCAAGAGCTCTGCTCTGCTGTTTTGACAAAGCTGAATAGTTGTAAACTTCGTTTCACCTTAACTTGGTATAGAGAACATCCAAGTTCTCTAACTTGGTAGTACTCATAATGCTACATCAGTCAAATGACAGCCGTTGCTGTAGAAATCTAGGGTTGCTCTAATATTAATCGTCATTAGACTATGATGCACTAATAAAAGCATTTGTCGCTGCTAAAGCTATGATGATCCACTGTTCAGTGTGTAATACGGATTATTTTAATAAATTTTTTTTAAATACATTTTCATGAATATTAAATCAAATAAAACTTTTATTGTAGTAAAAAACGTGTCTGTTATTTTCTACTTGACAAAACTATAAATTGAGTAAAGAACTTAGGAAATTGCTCTTTTACACAAGTATAGTACAGCACGCCTATTGAAGTTTGAAATAGTCACTTAAAAAAATTAAAATAATGAAAAGGTGCTAAATACTTTACTACTTATTAGTTATAGTTTTTAATTCATTTAAAATGCCAATTTCAGGCATTAAGTTCCAGCAAATTTCAGTTATAGAGCTACAATACTATTTTTTTAAAATCCTGCATATTAACTTTGATTTTGTTTGTTTGTGTGGCTGCTGGCAATGGCGGCCCGTGGTCGAAAATGTTAGTGTAACCGGAAACATGCGACTTCCTAACAACCCCTCCTCTCAACCACTCACACACTTTCCACAATCATGTACAAACACAATTAAGTTTTTTTTTTTTTTTTTTTTTTTTTTTTTTTTAGTTAATTATCCTTTTAAAAGTCGGATTTTTTTGCACTTGAAAAAGCATAATCTGTAATGATGTTTGTATGAAAAATATTTCAGTTTTAATCAAAAATTAATTACTAATTAACATTTAACTCGTTATAATTAGCATATATTTGAACAGTGATTACTCAAGTTTTATGGGGTCAAGAAATGGTTGGAAATTGTTCGTAATATCAGTCTTAATGTTATGAACCTCCATCTAGCTTCTAGAATAAAAAGTTTTTTAACAGAATTTTTTCAGCATTAAAAGTAGAAAAAATCGGAATTTTTCTAAGAATTTTTACATTTAAAAATTTAGCAAAATTCATTTTCTTTTCCAATCAATTTGATTGAAGTTCAAACGATCTAATAAAAGTTAATGCAGATTTGAATTCTTAAAGCGTTTTTCAAAAAGATTATATCAAACTTCAGTTATCACTGTTTAAATGAAGTTTATTGTGACAAAAACACGATTTTTTAAATAACGAGGGGAAATTCTCTGCTGTAAGCACGAGCCATTTTAGATCTTTGTTCTACTCATAAACAAATTAGAATTCTAAAATTATTACGAATCTAGCAATTATGATTTTGTTTTATAGCTCTACTTGATGACAAAGTTATATGGAAAAATAATTATTTTAACTAGGTCAAATATGCATTTATATCGTCTGACGTGTCCCGTGCGTCAGACGATATAAATGCATATTTGACCTAGTTAAAATAATTATTTTTCCATATAATTTTGTCATCAAGTAATATGATTTAAAATAAATACATAACTATTCGATTCATCTTAATTTTATAATTCTTATCTGTTTACGAGTAGAAAAAGGAGCCAAAATGTCCCGTGCGTCCGACAAAGAATTGCCACGGGCTTAAAATATTCAAATTTATTTTCAGAACAAAAAAAGTACTTTTGAACTAATAAAATAACTCTCTAGATTTCAGATGATACCATATTATCTTGTAAAAATTCCATCTAGAGATTATTTTAAAGCAAAAAAACTATAAAAGCTTTTGACTATTTTTGCAATATTTCAAGTGTGTACATACACCTTTTAGAGAACACAAATTCTTTAATACTCAAATAAAAGTTTCGTTTCAATTTGTTCAAAATAATAATATTTATAACATAACATTATAAAATAAGAACAATTAGTCAAACCATTCCGTATAGTTTTGATTAAAAAAATAATACCTTGGTCTCTAATAAATGTAAGTTCTTGTTTACATAAAAGCAATTCTGCTTTGGTTATTCTAGGTGAATTAATATGTGAATAACAGAAAAATAAAGGTTTTCAGTTATTCACATATTAAGTCAGAATACTTTTTTTTTTTCAAACTGCTTAGTTGCATTTTATTCACATAAATTCGGTTTTAACCATCGCCAAATACGACAATATAATCTGACCATTTTGTCATCACATGACTAATGTATCTTTGAGTAATCTCCGCACAACATTTTTAATACGCCATAAAGTCACACTTGATCATAATAATTGAAAGACTGGGAGTGTGGAACATTGCCAAACTTTTAATTACACTTTAATACCGGTCACAGCATTTAAGTTTGACATGGATCAGTGTAATTTTTCTATTTTTGTTTTCTTATTTTCAATACCTAAAAAAAATTGCCAGTTTGGCGATATTTTTTGTCATAAGTATTACATTGACAAAAAAACAACAACAACACACTGCCATTATTACAAAATTTGCAATATGTTTTTTGGTAAAAAGCAAAATGTAATTTCTACTTTTTTCTAATTACACTGTTTAAATAGTTCAACTTAAAGTATCAAAGTCACTTCTTCAAATTGAGCAAAAGATGAATATCCGAAATCTCATTTTGCGGGCTAAAATTCTCAACTTCCGGGATCATTTCTGGGGGAGGGGGGTACAACTTTAATTCATACAAAAAGCACTTCCTCTAATCAATCTGAGAGGAATAATGAAAGAATGGTCTGAATATATTATAGTGTTTCCCCAAGTATCTTGATCATTTCCGAGGGGTACAGACCCTCCTACCCATCAAAGCATACAAAAGGCACTTCCTCTAATCCAGCGGAGAATAATAATTAAAAAAAAAAATTGTCAAAAACCAGAAGAAAAAGAAGAACAAAATTCCGGTGACTTCGATGATTTTCAAAGGATTTTGCTACTATGTTCCCTTGTTCAATGTTAATAATTATGCTGTTATTTTTCGTCCACTCACTCGGGACAACACGATGGAAAAAAATCAGGATTCTAGTTTTAATAGAAGCTAAGCTGTGAGGAGTCGAAAACGGGTCTAAGCTCTGTCAACATTATATACACTTGCATGTCTGCCGCCTTGTTATCGGACTTGGCGAAGGAACACTGCCGCGTTTCTAGATATTTATGTTATTAGATTTTGTGTTCGAAATGTTAACCATAATCATAAATTTGTAATATTTAAGTAGTATTTTTTATAATATTTAATGAATTTATTTAATATTTAAAATTTTTATTTTGCTCGGTTTTTATGCATAACTTATATAAAGTTTTCATTAATCAGGGTTCCCACTCAAATCACAGAATGAAAATCAAAGACTTTTCAATGACTTTTAAGGACCTAATTAATGTTTTTAAGGACCTTTGAAAATTCATTTCCAGGCATCATGTCTATATTTAAATTTTTAATAAAGTATATTCTACCAAAAAAGTTACAAGTTGGTGGAAGCGTAATACAAATATGTCGGAAAATTTTGATATGGTGCAGATAAGTGGCCACGGTCACGCGGGGATAACAAGTCTGAGGCGTATTTTTATAAATTTTGCAATTGGGCAACATCTGTAAAAATTAAGGACTTTTAAGGACCTTTAAGCATTTTCAAGGACTTTTAAGCACCTCTAAGCATTTTCAAGCACTTTCAAGGCCTTGAAAACAAGTTCAAAAATATTAAGCACTTTTAATGACTTTCAATGACCGTGGGAACCGTGTTAATATACTGGGCAATTCTCTGCTGTAAGCACGTGACATTTTAGCTCTTTTTTCTACTCATAAACAAATTAGAATTCTAAAACTATTACGAATCTAGCAATTACACTTTTGTTTTATATAGCTCTACTTGGCGACAAAGTTATATGGCAAAATAATTATTTTTACTAAGTCAAATATGCATTTGTATCGTCTAACGTGTCCCGTGCGTCAGACGATATAAATGCATATTTGACCTAGTTAGTGACCTAGACCTTGTGATAGCTCCGCAATAATTGTGGAATTAGCGAGCTTTCATCACTGTATAACTCAGCAAAATGGCTATTACTTACCTATGTAAATAACACTGATAGAATCAAATAGTCTGCAAGAAAGTGGTCATTACATCGAAGGTTTGGGGAAATCTGAAAGTACGCAAGTTCCGTATTTGTCAAACTTACAAGAAGCCTAATGTAGATATGTATCGATCACAGGAATGGTGAATGGACAATTCTCGCTTTTTTTAAAAACGAGTAAAATTAGTTTATATTTATGAAGAATTTTTTTCTGATACCAAATATTTAAACAAAAGTTCTTCAAAAAAATTAGTTATTTAAATATTAAGAAAAGAAAATGCCCCAAAACCGAGTCAAAACCAGTCCGATCAAAACACTCAGCAAAATCTGTGGCGTCAAGGGTTCCTACAGTTTCTATGGTTATCGTGAGGTTTCTGCCAAATAGTTGGCGTTCAAATAGTTGGCATTGGTAAACCATTGTTATACTCCGTACAGGTTGGCGTGATTTGCGAGAAACTTGCAAATCTGGTTTCTGCTACTGCATTTCAAGCCAAGATGTTTGGGAAGCCGTGACGTGACATTCAATACCAGTGGAATGAATCGTTTTCTCGCCAACCTCTAACAAGGTACTTTTGATCGCAAATTAAAAAAAAAGAAAAAGCGCATTGAGCAAAATTTTTTGTGTTTATGACCTTTTCGAAGTATTTAGAATTGCATAAAAAAAATGCGGCAATTGTCCATTATCAAAATTTTAGTAAAACACAAAAGCTGACATCCGCGTTTCGGTTTAACTGTAAACACATTCAAATTTTTGCATTAACATCGCCTACTATAATTTCGGCGGAAAGATCAAGCGAAAGAATCTCAAAAAGCGGAAGATCCCTGTAATTAGGACTAATTTACCAACTTACGGTCATCCAGTTGTACTGAAACTTAGCAGGTAGATTTATTGTTAATGACAAAACGAATGCTATCAAGTTTGGGGGCAAAAGGAGTTAGTAGATTTAGATGGCACGGAATCGATCATTTTCTCTACAGAGGACAAACACTTTGAAAAGTCGACCTGAGCTCAAAATCACTTAAATAAGTTCCAATTGCATATTAAAGTTGCCACTGCATTTAAAAGGATTAGCATTAAAAAAAAAAAAAAAAAAATGTCTGTTAGTTCAGTAGTCAAACTTTTTGCACATAAATATTCTTCTAGTGAACTGTAAGATATCTCAGTCAGGTCATTCACTTCTATTTGATTTATTTCATTTTAAACTTTAGAAAACTATTTATCACTCATCAAGATAAACGGGTCCCAAGCTATTACAAATGTCACTTCATTGAAAGAATAGCCATTATGTACATGAACTTTTAATCACTATTGAGTAGTTACTTTTACAATTTTATTTGAAATATTTAACTCTTTAACAGCGGCGTATTTTTGTATTTAATAATAATAATTAGAAGGAAGTAATACAAACTATTCCGTCAGAACCTCCGCCAGTTTATTTTTCATAAGATGTCACTTATGACACTTTATGACAATCTCTAGTTTCCGTTTACAACTCACTGGCATATGACATTGAATAACCGCAAAAGAAATCAATTTCCGGTTTAAAACATGAATATTTAATACCTTTCACAGAATTGCCTTACCCGAGTCATGCTTTTGACCATTATTAATCTGTTTGTAGTTGTTGACACGAGTGTCAAAACTTCCTGTCGAGGGTTTTTCAAGGTGAAAAGAAGAATTACCCGATTGTGACCTATCGTCAGGTTGCCTCACGCATTTCAATTGTTCGTTTCCGTCGCTGCTATTTCAGATTGGCTTCGTTTCTGTCTAAAGTTCGCAAGCATAGGCATCGCCAACCTCCATGTTTCTTTCCGTCCTATGAGAAGGCACTTCCGTTACGTCACTTCTAATAAATGACGACATGATTGTCATGCTTATAAGTGAGCTCAAACATCTAAGCCAGTAACTGAGTTTTAGTTTAAAAACTATTGGTGTGGAGCATGACACAACTTTAAATTACACTATTATATACTTACATGGATTGGTGTTATTTACTCTTTCTATATTTTCATCATTCATTTAGATTTTAGAAGAAATGGCCTGTTTGGCGATATTTTTGGCAATAATTCTAACATGGGCCAGAAAGAAGGGGGGGGGGGGGGGAGGGGGGACACCACCAAAATGACGATTTTGGAGATATACTTTTCGAAAATTCTTAAATAATCCGTTCTGGTAAGTAAGGCAGAAGAGAGGGGAAAAACAGTCGTTATTGGACGATGCTCAAAGGAAAAGAACTCTGTGTTGAAGACATTCGTGTTTCAACTTTTTATGCCTTTATAGCAATTTTTACGGGAATTTCGTAGGTGTAGGTGTTTAGAATACTGTAAGCTTTTGCGCAATTTTGACGAAAATCTTAATGATAGGTGACACGGACACCACTAACCCATACACCAAATTTGAACATCGTAGGTCAAATCTTTCGAGAGTCAAGCTGACCACATACACACAGACAGATTTTTTTTTGTTTTTTGTTTTTTTCGACCACTTTTTTTAAATCAGGATGTTCCAAAGAGTGAAGTACTGTAAAAAAAAAAATCGATTTTTTTTTTAAAACTAAAACAGATACTTTCATTACTCTATGTAAACATATAGGTAATTGAAATTAAAAAAAGAATCTTAAAAAAAAATTAGGTAAACTTCTCAGTTTTTAGGGTAAACGTGGGAGGCTAATCACATCTCCTGCATTAAACTCTGAAGGCTTTGAGTTCTCGGAGGCAAAAGTTTCAAGAGGAAACTTCCGTCTGTTTCTGCCTCATAGACCCAACGTATTATTTTTTCAGTCGCAATTTCAGTAGGAAGCAGTTTGAAGCATATTAATTTTATAATAGACATAACATCAGTAATAAAAGTTCAGAAAAAAAAATTGAAAGCAAAATAACTAGTGATTATTATTATTATTATTATTTTTTTTTTTTTGGTATTATTACGCTAAATAGTTTTTATAAGCAAGCATATAATTACTAAAAAAATTAATAATAAATAAACGCTACTTATTATTCCTTCAAATTATTTTGTTAATGAATTTTTATTACTAATGTTACTAGGTTTCAATGCAATACTCTGGCAAACTTGTCCGGCAGAAATAAAACATTAGGTCTATGGAGCTGGGACAAACTGACGTTTCCTCCTAAAGCAACAGAAGTGCACAAAGTGAAAATAAAAGAATTTAAAATGATAATTAGGGAGGATCATTTTAAGAAAAATTTCAGTTTTAATGTGCAATTAAATCTTTGTTTGTTTTGGAAACAATTTCTAAAGCTTAACAATAATTTAAAATGTGTCATTTAGTTTGTGCTTTTGGAAAATGGAATTATACAAATTTTACTTATTTAAAAACTTGAAATGAAAATAGTATTTTTTTAATGTTAGCTTCTGCACTACACTTGTTAGGGGAAGCGTATAGATAGAGCTTCCTACAATATGCGGTTCAATAAGATGAGTAAACTCAAGACAATTGACGACATGTTAGCATTTAATATTTACAGTTATTTACAAGCAAAATATAGTTGCAAGCATAATTAGCCTCTGTTATAAAACACAGCTCATATGAGGAAAAGATATATGTTCATCGTCTTATAGTTACATAAATTTATAGAACACCACAAGATGGAAAATAAAGTAAAAACCAAGTTACGTTGTCCTGGCAACGCCTAACTGCCATCAAGGAACAAGAAATAAACTTCGATGCGTGGAATTTTATTAGCCTCGTGCACCACACACTAATATAGGAAGAAGCTTATACTAAAGCTCTGTCTGTCTGTCTGAATTTAGTTCCAATAGAAAACGGCAAATGCAACAGACACGTGTGATATGTCAAATGAAAGTTCTCGTCGAGCAGAATGCCCGTATCATTCAATCGCAAGTACCGGAACATGGTGGATGTATTTAAATTGCATCGTGCTTAGAGGGAAGAAGTTTGTCCAACCTGTACCATGACATGAAGAAGGAGGGGGGGGGGGGGAGGTAATCGCTTGCGTCGTACAACAATTTTACTTTTACGAGAAATTTTCATTCAACACCATTTCTTTTTCTTTTCACTTTAAAGTTAACAAAAAAAAAAAAAAAATAGCGTCAGTCATTTGAGATCATTTAACCGAGGAAGTTATTCGGTAATAAATTTGATTTTACTCTATCTGAGTTAATTTCGAAACTACATTACTAATATGATTTTTTTTTTTAATTTTAATTTTTTATTTTTGAAACAGTGGGGAGGGAAAAATTAATTAAATAAATTTTATCGGAGGGATGTGGCAGCGACATAACGTAATTTTAGGGGTGAGGGTTCAATCAAACGTGATTGAGCGTGACACGGTTGCGAAAAGCGGAAGGGGGGGGGGGGGTCAACATTTTGAGATTAGCAATTTTTGTACGTCGTCCCAATGAGCACCATATATATTGTAGCGTGGACGGGTTCGAAAGATTTGAAGCCAAAGCAGATCAAAACTTGCAGAAATTTATTCCAATATAATTCTTTACAGATTCTCTTACAGCTCCAGAACTTCTCGTTCTAGTAGACACAATACAGCTCTCTTCACAACAATAGAGCACAAAACAGAAGTTAAAAACTAGACAACACAACTGCTAAATCCCCGCAAAAGACAATGCAATACAGTTCGCTTTAGAACTACTCGGAATGTTCACTGAGACTCAGTAATTCCAGTCAACTAATGGACTCAGTTAACAACTAACTCAGTGACTCAAAATCAGTCAACTAACTTCCCCCCTCTCTTGGTCAGCCTTATATAGGACAGGTGAATCTTCGTGAATCTTCTAGAGGTAGATATTTGGAGAACTTTCCAGATCGTAATCGAAAAGTCCTATACATGTACATGGGGACCGAAAATGTCGCCAAATGGTTGCCAAGTTTGGCGACATTTGGCGATTTCTCGCCAAATTTGGCGACAAAAATTAGTCGCCAAAACCGTCGCCAACTTGGCTCTATCTCGCCAATTTGGCGAGATTGCCATTACCATAATGTTAAATGCCCTGCTCCTTGTAAAACTCGCTTCCCAGCGTTATCTCTGTAAAACTCGTTATCAAGCATTGAGACCCACATTGCGGGGAAACAAACTAACGACGAACTATTGCACTGCCTTATGCGAAATGTACATAAATTTTACTATTTACAAATATACAAAAATTCGTAACAATATTATAGCAGGATTGTATTCAGAGTTTGCAAGATGGCTGAAACTTTGTTCAAACTTTGATTTTTTAATAACGGTGTTTGGAATTCCTACTGAAATATTAAAGTACATTATTTTTTGTTCAATTGAATTATTAAAGACTCGTATATTGTACTTCTTTTTCCCGTGAATATTACCAGAACGGAAAATCGATATTTGGTGATGCTTATTTGAAAAGTTTGCGCGAGAATAGGGCAACAATTTGAATTTGTTTACGAAGTAATTCCTTATTAGCAATGATCTGATTTCATTTGATTTTATCTTATTTTAATTTGTGCTCAATTTCATTCAACATGTAGTTTATACTGTGCTAAAGTCCCATTAATGTTCGAAAGTAACCTGATATCAGAATATATACTGCAATCCATTTATGAATGATCTCAAAAATATCTATTGAATCCCATAAAATTATATTTTATGAAACATCATTTCTTACCTCATTAAGTTCCCTAAAAGCATGTTAACGAATCATTCAAATCCAGAACGTTATTCAGAGCACGCAAGTTAAATCCCAGTCAAATACCTATTGATCTCAATTTTTTGAACTTAACTACAAAGTAGACGTTGGATGATTGAACAAAGGAAAAATTCCGCTATGATTTTTCTACCTAAGAAAAATTACTCAGTATTTCTATTTAAAAGGATAGTCAAAGCTGTCAGCTTACAGTTTTATTTTTTACAGATGTTATTGGAATAGAAGTTTTATATTAAAGCAAAATACTAAGCGTATGTAAGAGCAGTCAGAAATGTAACGCCTTTGTTATAAAATCATCAGTTTATCTAGAAAATACAAATGTATCTCTTTAGATATGCTGTTGAAACATATACCAATAGTGGAAAAAAAATTAGGTAAAAATAAGCTGTATATTAAGCTTATGTTAACCTGAAAAAATAAATAGCAGTGAATAAGAGACTCTGAATATATTACATTTGTCCCTTCAAATTTATTATAGAGAATATAGCAACTTTAACAAATAGAATTCTGAACCGTCAGGTGATTAGGGGATAGGTTAAACACTTGTTAAGTACGGTAGGAAATATTTTTTTTATTTTTGAATGTATATTATAATTTCAATTCAATGTATTAGTTGGAAAACTTAAATTTCATGTTCTTACGTTACTTTGAAAAATGATTTTTTTAATTTAATTAATTGCATTTATTAATTGGTAATAAAGGTTTTTGGCAATTGATTATATTCTTAAAGACTCCACGGATCTTATCCAAAGAATTAGAAATAGGATGCAATAGTGTAATTATTTTAGTCACTATCATATTAAAATGTGACTTCAGTGAAAATTTATTAAAATAGTAGAATTAAATTACCGTATGTGACAAAAATACTTCCATGAATTATTCCTAAGAAGAAAGTATAAAATTTTACATGAATGCTTACAGAATTATTTTCAGGGCCATGCGGGTGGCACCCAAAGGGATACAAGGCTGTTAATTCTTTAACCTTAATTTTTCAAATGGACATCCTAATGAAATTTTAATTAATGGTTGTGTATTAAATTTCTTATCAATTGAACATTTTAACACTAATAATTATAAAACTAAACTGCAATACATCATTTTGAATTTTTAAATTTCAGAGGGTTGCAAGCGAATACTTTTGTACCTCTTCGGAGGCGCCCTTAAAAGTTTAGAAATATTATCAGTTAGCTTAATTGAAATGTAAGGGTCAAAAAGTAAAATAAGGGGATGGGGGGGGGGGGGATAATTGAATGTTTACGTAAAAGCCCCGAGATTTTGTTTACGCTCAAAAAGAATTGCTTTGTCGTTACACAAATGCACATAGTTTCTACATGTACGCAAGTACCACTGAGTTCGCGTCTTTATCTGCTCGTGACCGCAACCACCTCCCCGACCTCCCCTAGTTACCATGCCCTGAGCTCTTCCAATATTTTTGAAAACTTTACGCCCATGAATTGCTCAGTTGAATACGAATTTTATGTACACCAGTTTGCAAGATTCGTTACAATATTGAAATATGACAACATGTTGTTGTAAAATCTGAATATAATGGAATTAGTTCATCGTTTCCTTCTCGATAAAGGATCCTATGATCTCTTTACAGGATAGTGCACCCCAAATGGTTACTTTTTCAGATCATAGGGGCTTTATAAGACTCACAGGCGGGGTTTTCAGTACCTTATATCCACCCGTTTTGTTTATTGGAAAATTCGTCCAAAATGAAAATGGTCCTCATCAGTAATAGACATCAGTATAGTACAAATGAAAATGGTCGTCATCAATAATAGCAGCAGTCACTGCAGCAGTCACTGCAGCCGTCATTGAATGTACTCTCATCAATCATTTTTGCAAACCGTTAAATTTAACATTCCATACATGTCCACTAGGCTTGGGCGATGTATCGATACATCGTCTAAAACCGGTGTGAAATCAGCATCGTCAAACCGGTGTCACTATTTTCCCTAAACCGATACATCACGATCTTTTTTGACGAGAGCGCGATACACTCATTGCCTAGCACTTCAAGCACAAAGAACCGATGATGCCATGATTCATGCGCGGTGTTTCTAAAATACTATAGAAACCGTCGACTCCGAGACACGATACTTCACCACATCGCAGTAATCCTCCCTGCATATGCGCGGTATATCCAAGACTATATAGAAACGCAGTGTAACAGCTACACCGCGCCGTTTGAGACGATTTCCATTTGCTTTTGCTGTATCGGCATCGTGGTAATCGTATCCGGTATGTGCGATGTTTCCATGATTGAATAGAAACAAAACGCCACAGATGGCATCGCGCACTTAATCACTTATTACATGTTGCATTCGCTTTTGCATCCCCTGGCTTTTGGAATTTAAAATAAAGTTGGAAAAAAGTGCACATTTCAAGGGGAAAAAAGCACGTATGACATGTTGAAATTATTCAATTTTACGATGTATTTTTTTTTTTAGGTCTCGCGTTTAATTCCTATTTCGTTTTTACAGCTGAGTACCGAAATTACGAGTTACGAGATGGTTTTCAGGCGCCAGTTAGTCTAGTAATATTGAAGATTCCATGAAAGAAGTATTCCTTTTATTGTTTGAAATTTTTTTTTTTTTTTTTGTTTTCTCAACTCATGAAAAACGTTTTGATTTTTATGTAATTTGTCATCAGATATAAGACCTTGATATTCTATTTTTGGAATTCAATTGAGTATTTCCTAAACTTTTAGTATTTCATTTTTGATTTTTTTTTTTCTCTAACTTGGAAGAAATATAATATTACATTTTTGTATTTTTAAATCTTTTACATTAACTTCGGGATTTTTTTTATCTAACATTTTTACCCTTTGAGAGCTTTGCTTTATTTATTAACTCAAGGGGATTGCAGTATTTTTGCGTGATAATTTCTGTCTGATTCTTACCCAGTTAAGATAATCAGGTTGTTTATTACTATGATGGTTTGTTATATCTGCCTAAGTCAGTATGAACTAGCGCATGAACGGATCACAGGTGCGTTTCGTAGGCCCCGCCCACAAACGCACTAATTTTTTAATATATACCAAAATTTAGTGCTAAATTAGTGCTTTCAGAATCCACCAATAAAAAAATTAGTGCGTCAATATTTACTGAGATATACAAAGAAATGCGTGGGCGGGGCCAACGAAACGCTAGCCCCGCCCACAAACGCACTAATTTTTTAATATATACCAAATTTTAGTGCTCAATTAGTGCTTTCAGAATCCACCAACCAAAAAATTAGTGCGTCATTACTTTTCATAAAATTCAAGGGTAATTGAGGGTAGGCGGGCAAAATGCTGGCCCCGCCCACAAAAGCAATCATTATTCATTATATGTTAAAATGTCGGGCATAATTAGTGCTTTCAGAATACCCAACTGCCAGAATTAGTGCGTCAATATTTTGGCCAAAATTGACCATTTTGTAATAATAATTCACTAATCACTTCCGTTTCGTTGGCCCCGCCCACAAAAGCAATCATCGATCATAATATGTTAAAATGTTGGGCATAATTAGTGCTTTCAGAAAACCCAATTGCAAAAATTAGTGCGTCAATATTTTGGCCAAAATTGCCAATTTTAGCTTATTGCCGAATGTACGCGAGCCTTAAACAGATGTAAATTATCACGCACTAATTGTATGACCGGTGCCAAATTTTAGTGCTCAATGAGTGCTTTCAGAATCCCCAACCGCCAGAATTAGTGCGTCAATATTTTGGCCAAAATTGACCATTTTGTAATAATTATTCACTTGTAACTTCCGTTTCGTTGGCCCCGCCCACACAAGCAATCATCGATTATTATATGTTAAAATGTTGGGCATAATTAGTGCTTTCAGAAAACCCAACTGCAAAAATTAGTGCGTCAATATTTTGGCCAAAATTGCCAATTATAGCTTATTGCCGAATGTACGTGAGCCTTAAACCGATGTAAATTATCACGCAGTAATTGTATGACCGGTGCCAAATTTTAGTGCTCAAATAGTGCTTTCAGAATCCCCAACCTCCAGAATTAGTGCGTCAATAATTTGGCCAAAATTGACCATTTTGTAATAATTATTCACTTGTCACTTCCGTTTCGTTGGCCCCACCCACAAAAGCAATCATCAATTATTATATGTTAAAATGTTGGGCAGAATTAGTGCTTTTAGAAAACTCAATTGCAAAAATTAGTGCGTCAATATTTTGGCCAAAATTGCCAATTTTAGCTTATTGCCGAATGTACGCGATCCTTAAACCGATGTAAATTATCACGCACTAATTGTATGACAGGTGCCAAATTTTAGTGCTCAAATAGTGCTTTCAGAATCCCCAACCGCCAGAATTAGTGCGTCAATATTTTGGCCAAAATTGATCATTTTGTAATAATTATTCGCTTGTCACTTCCGTTTCGTTGGCCCCGCCCACAAAAGCAATCATCAATTATTATATGTTAAAATGTTGGGCAGAATTAGTGCTTTCAGAAAACCCAACTGCAAAAATTAGTGGGTCAATATTTTGGTCAAAATTGCCAATTTTAGCTTATTGCCAAATGTACGCGAGCCTTAAACCGATGTAAATTATCACGCACTAATTGTATGACCGGTGCCAAATTTTAGTGCTCAAATAGTGCTTTCAGAATCCGCAACCGCCAGAATTAGTGCGTCAATAATTTGGCCAAAATTGACCATTTTGTAATAATTATTCACTTGTCACTTCCGTTTCGTTGGCCCCGCCCACAAAAGCAATCATCAATTATTATATGTTAAAATGTTGGGCAGAATTAGTGCTTTTAGAAAATCCAATTGCAAAAATTAGTGCGTCAATATTTTGGCCAAAATTGCCAATTTTAGCTTATTGCCGAATGTACTCGAGCCTTAAACCGATGTAAATTATCACGCACTAATTGTATGATCGGTGCCAAATTTTAGTGCTATAATAGTGCTTTCAGAATCCCCAACCGCCAGAATTAGTGCGTCAATATTTTGACCAAAATTGATCATTTTGTAATAATTATTCGCTTGTCACTTCCGTTTCGTTGGCCCCACCTACAAAAGCAATCATCAATTATTATATGTTCAAATGTTGGGAATAATTAGTGCTTTCAGAAAACCCAACTGCAAAAATTAGTGCGTCAATATTTTGGCCAAAATTGCCAATTTTAGCTCATTGCCGAATGTACGCGAGCCTTTAACTGATGTAAATTATCACGCACTAATTGTATGACGGGTGCCAAATTTTAGTGCTCAATGAGTGTTTTCAGAATCCCCAACTGCCAGAATTAGTGCGTCAATAGTTTGGAAAAAATTGACCATTTTGTAATATTAATTCACTAATCACTTGTGTTTCGTTGGTCCCGCCCACAAAAGCAATCATCAAACATTATATGTTAAAATGTTGGGCATAATTAGTGCTTTCAGAAAACCCAACTGTAAAAATACATAATTGAGTCATCTTTATTCTCTTTTGTCTACTTCATAATTCGTATTTTTTCTCCCTTTCTTTTCTGCCCTTCTTTTTTCAAATTGAGAAGTTATTGTGAAGGGGCTGGTGTTCTCTATCCCCCTCCTCTGGAAGCGCACTGGTGTTCCGAGTGATTACTCTATTTGCTTATTTTTTTAAGAACACCAAATTTATTTTAAGAAATTTTATTAAATATATATTTAGCTAAGTGTATGTTTTCCTTCAACATACTATAAATCTTTCATCAAAAATGTATGAAAAATTGAGATCAAAATTTATAATAATTGGACATCCATGAATTTTTTTTTAAAATTTTTCTTTTATTTTGTGAGAGCAAGGTGTTTCCTTCTTCTCACAAAGAAAATTTCATGGTGAAAGAAAATACAAATGTATCTGAATCCTCATGGTTTATTTCAGAATGTGGTAATTTATAAAGCAAATTTGTGAAGGTCAATAATTTTGCTCTGGGCTCAGTATATTGTTGCGTGGAAGGGTTCGAAAGATTTGAAGCCAAAGCAGATCAAAACTTGCAGAAATTTATTCCAATGTAATTTTTCACAGATTCTCTTACAGCTCCAGAACTTCTCGTTCTAGTAGACACAATACAGCTCTTTTTACAACGATAGAGCATAAAACAGCAGTTAAAATCTCGACAACACAACTGCTAAATCGCCCCAAAAGACAATGCAATGCAGTTCGCTTTCGGAACTCAGTATCAGTAATTCCAGTCAATTAATGGACTCAGCTAACAACTTACGGACTCGAAATCAACTACTCCCTCCATCACCCGCTCTCCTGAGCTATTATAGGGGAGAAGAACATACGTGAACCATCTTGAAACTCCTAGAGATAGATATTTGGAGAACTTTCCAGATCGTAGTCGAAAAGTCCTATACATGTACATGGAGACAAAAATTAGTCGCCAAAACCGTCGCCAACTTGGCTCTATCTCGCCAACTTGGCGAGATTGCCATTACCATAATGTTAAATGCCCCGCTCCTTAAAACTCGCTTCCCATAGTTACCTCTGTAAAACTCGTTATAAAGCACAAGACCCTTATTGCAGGGAAGCCAAGCTCAGACGAATTATTGCACTGCCTTATGCGAAATCTACATAAATTTTCCTATTTACAAAATTAACACTACGAAATATTTACAAATATGCAAAAATTCGTAGCAATATGGAATCATTTTTAATCAAAAAGGAATTTTTTTCTCGTATTATCATCAATCACAATTTTGCAGTAGAATTATGTTTATTTAAGTGACTGTGAACAAAAAAGAGAAGTCAAAAGGAGCTGTTAGCCCATCCCAACAGTATTCAATACTAAGCATTATTTTATATATTCTTCAAATGAAGCAATTGTAAAATAATTGATTTAATATTCTATCACAGTTGAATTAGTTTTTAAGCAGAAATATATGTTACACTCAACTTTGAAATAACATTTCTAAATAAAGCACAAGGATAAAAAATATTTTAAAAGGTAAGACATATATCTAATATAGGAAACAGTAATTTAGTTTCGGAGTTTCATCGCTCAGTGTTTTGAATATTTTAGAAATATTCAATATAAATCAAGGTAAATATTTACAATCTATTAGTATAAAAAATAAAGTATGATGTCATGTATAGTGTTTTCTTGCTTGTTTTATTTTAATTTTGGGAATGTTTTCATTCATTTTGTATGATATTCTGGTCCACCTTAATCAAACTGCTATGCAGATAAAGTGTAGGTGACAATTACAATGAACCAGTATTTTCATAATGTATTTTTCTATTTGATGTTGTTATAAATGTTAAAAAGATGTATTTTTTGCCAAAAAAATAAGAAGTACTAATGGTGGAATTATAAACTATATACCTATCAAAAATACAAAAATCATTTAAATTTACATTGAGAGCCTATTTTTAATCTGTAGATAATAGCAAAAGTACTTGAAGTATGAAATATCTAGCTCTTATAAATAAAAACATTTAAATTTCTGTAGAGTCCAATTTTTATAGCACTAAAGGAATTGTTTCGGGAGGGTTGATATCCTTCTTAAAACCATGTCCTATCACAAGTATGGGCCACCTAGTTACAAAAGAGCAAAATTGCTAATGGTGCACATCACTCTACACTTCAATCTTGACTCGCAATGGAATAGAATGTTATCTTTTTGAGATCCGAACATTCTTAACCAAAAATGACAGACAAATATCATTACTTCTGAAGACAAGCCAAGTTGTAACTTCTCATCAATCCACACTTCAGAACAAGTGTTCGACCTTCTTTTCGATAAAAGTAATCCGACACGTGGGGGATAAGAGGGGGGGGGGGGGGGCTATAAATGTTTCAAGTAAGAAGGGGATATCTACGTTGCACCCAAATAACACAGACCTCCCACTACCAAGCACCAACATATAAAGCTGATCCCTGTCGGAGTTTCGCTCATCTCTAACAGTTCAAAAAGGGACGAGGCGAACTGGGGCATCTCGCCCCCCCCCTTCAAAGTTTTAAAAAGTTGAACAGTCGGCACATTTTCGATATTTTATCAAGTCCCCTTTTTTTAAAGTCGATCCTTAATAAAATCAAATTGAATAATAATTATAATAATAATAATAAAAAAAATAATAAAAAAAAAAAAAAATGCTGTACAAAAAAAAATATTAAAAATACCTATCCGAGTTTGACGAATCGGCATTTTTACACTAGAAGTCTATATATAAGGGAGTCGGTGTCTTTTTCCCAGCCTACATTGATGGACTGAGTACACAAATATAATAGGTATCCTGCGAACACAAATCATAGATATCTTTATTATCTCACCCCGCTAAAGTTTTTAGAAAGGCGGCTCGGCAAATTTCCAAAAAAGTTAGTTGAGTCCGTTAGTTGACTGGAATTACTGAGTTAGCTGTCTCTCAGCGAGCATTCAGAGAGTTCCGAAAGTTAACTGTATTGCATTGTCTTTTGCGGCGATTTGTAGCAGTTGTGTTGTCAAGTTTTTAACTGCTGTTTTGTGCTCTATTGTTGTGTAAAGAGCTGTATTGAGTCTACTAGAACGAGAAGTTCTGGAGTTATAAGAGAATCTGTGAAGAGTTATATAGGAATAAATTTCTGCAAGTTTTGATCTGCTTTGGCTTCAAGTCTTTTGAACCTATCCACGCAACAATATATATGTAATATTATTTCATATGAATTTATTACATCTTAATATCCTTGACATTTTATTTGTAAAATTAATTTTATTTATAGAAAAAAAAATTTCATGTTTATATAAATTTTCTTAAAACGAAAATTTTCTTTTAAAAGGGGCTCATGTATAGTAATGAAAAATTGAGTTGATGAAATGAGTTCTGTTCCTATTATTAGGATCTCCTACTATTATTAGGATTATTTCTGCAAAATTTTCTTTCAAAAGCATCCAATTTTCATTTTCAGATGGCAGCAAATGCAGGATGGGTTAGATAGAAAGATTTGAAGCCAACGCAGATCAAAACTTGCAGAAATTTATTCCGATATACTCTTCACAGATTCTTTTAGAAAACCTGAACTTCTCATTCTAAAAGACTCAATACAGCTCTTTACACATCAACAGAGCTCAAATAGCAGTTAAAAAAACTTCACAACTGCTACAAATCGTCGTAAAAGACAATGCAATATAGTTCGCTTTAGAACTACTCTGAATGCTCACTGAGACTCAGTATCTCAACTCAGTAATTCCAGTCAACTAACGGACTCAATTAACTCCATCACCCGCTCTCTTGGACTTATATAGGGGAGGCGAACCTTCGCGAATCTTCTAGAGATAGACATTTGGAGAACTTTCCAGATCGTAGTCGAAATATCCTATACATGTACATGGGGACCGAAAATGTCGCCAAATGGTCGTCAAGTTTGGTGACAAAAATTAGTCGCCAAAATTGTTGCCAACTTGGCTCTATATCGCCAATTTGGCAAGATTTCCATTACCATAATGTTAAATGCCCTGCTCCTTGTAAAACTCGCTTCCCAGCGTTATCTCTGTAAAACTCGTTATTAAGCATTAATAGACGCATTGCAGGAATGCGAAGTTAAGACGAACTATTGCACTGCATTATGTTAAATGTACATAAATGTTCCTATTTACAAAATTAACGAATATATTTACAAATATACAAAAATTCGTAACACTATTATAAAAGTCGCAGTGCTTCGCGTAGGTAATTTTGTGTGATAGCAATAATCTGCCGGAATTTTAAGAAGAATTTTCCCAGAATTTGTTTCCGACCAAACGGTATAGTGGTTAGCGTGCTAAATTCTAAATCGCGAGGTTGCTTGTTCGAGTCCCGTGTTAGGCATGGGTGCTTATAAATGTATTGTTATTACTAATTTCTGTATATTTGTAAATATTTCGTAGTATTAATTATGTAAAAAAGGAAAATGTATGTACATTTCGCATAAGGCAGTGAAAGAGTTGACTTCACTTCGCTTTCCTGCAATGCGTCTCTTAATGCTTGAAAACGAGTTCTACAGGGATCATGCATGAAAACAAGTTTTACAAGGGGCAGGCTATTTAACATTATGGTTAATGGCAATCTCCCAAGTTGGCGACGGTTTTGGTCTACTTTTGGTTGCTAAATTTGGTGAGAATTCGCAAAATGTCGCCAAACTTGGCGATCATTTGGCGACATTTTCGGTATTGTATAGGTACATGTATCCCATGTACATGTATAGGACTTTTCGATTACGATCTAGAAAGTTCTCCAAATTTCTCTCTCTGGAAGGTTCGTGAAGATTCACCACCATGAAGAAACCATGAAGAATCACCACGGCCGTGAGTAGAGTTAGTCAGTTAGTGATTTTGAGTCACTGAATTAGTTGACTGGAGATACTGAGTCTCAGTGAGCATTCTAAAGCGAACTGTATTGCATTGTCTTTTGCGGTGATATAGCAGTGGTGTTGTCAAGTTTTTAGCTGCTGTTTTGTGCTCTATTGTTGTGAAAAGAGCTGTATTGTATCTACTAGAACGAGAAGTTCTGGAGTTGTAAAGGAATCTATGAAGAGTTATAGTGGAATAAACTTCTGCAAGTTTTGATCTGCTTTCGCTTCAAATCTTTCGAACCCATCCAACGCAACAATAGTATATATTTCATGTAATGTGAATTTTGATGTCCTAAGTTTATTTTTAACTATGGAAACTTTCTGGTGATATTTGAATGGCATTCGAAAATGTCAGCCGAACAAATAAAATTGTATTCTATTGAATCCGTATCTATGATGAACTGTGATATGCGCGTACATTCCGCAATAAGTTGATATTGACGATTTTGGCCAAAATATTGACGCACTAATTCTGGCATTTTGGGGATTCTGAAAGCACTCATTGAGCACTAAAATTTGACACGGGTCATACAATTAGTGCGTGATAATTTACATCGGTTTAAGGCTCGCGTACATTCGGCAATAAGCTAAAATTGGCAATTTTGGCCATAATATTGACGCACTAATTCTAGCAGTTGGGGATTCTGAAAGCACTCATTGAGCACTAAAATTTGGCACCGGTCATACAATTAGTGCGTGATAATTTACATCGGTTTAAGTCTCGCGTACATTAGGCAATAAGCTAAAATTCGCAATTTTGGCCAAAGTATTGACGCACAAATTTTTACAGTTGGGTTTTCTGAAAGCAATAATTATGCCCAACATTTTAACATATAATGTTTGATGATTGCTTTTGTGGGCGGGGCCAACGAAACACAAGTGATTAGTGAATTAATATTACAAAATGGTCAATTTTTTCCAAACTATTGACGCACTAATTCTGGCAGTTGGAGATTCTGAAAACACTCATTGAGCACTAAAATTTGGCACCGGTCATACAATTAGTACGTGATAATTTACATCGGTTTAAGGTTCGTGTACATTCGGCAATAAGCTAAAATTGGCAATTTTGGCCAAAATATTGACGCACTAATTTTTGCAATTGGGTTTTCTAAAAGCACTAATTCTGCCCAACATTTTAACATATAATGATCGATGATTGCTTTTGTGGGCGGGGCCAACGAAACGGAAGTGATTAGTGAATTATTATTACAAAATGGTCAATTTTGGCCAAAATATTGACGCACTAATTCTGGCAGTTGGGTATTCTGAAAGCACTAATTATGCCCGACATTTTAACATATAATGAATAATGATTGCTTTTGTGGGCGGGGCCAGCATTTTGCCCGCCTACCCTCAATTACCCTTGAATTTTATGAAAAGTAATGACGCACTAATTTTTTGGTTGGTGGATTCTGAAAGCACTAATTGAGCACTAAAATTTGGTATATATTAAAAAATTAGTGCGTTTGTGGGCGGGGCTAGCGTTTCGTTGGCCCCGCCCACGCATTTCTTTGTATATCTCAGTAAATATTGACGCACTAATTTTTTTAATGGTGGATTCTGAAAGCACTAATTTAGCACTAAATTTTGGTATATATTAAAAAATTAGTGCGTTTGTGGGCGGGGCCAACGAAACGCACCTACGGATCACAGTTATGTTTCTCTAGTTTGATTGCTTAAATACTTATAAACGATTTTTTTCCCATTTACGTTGAAGGATTTTCTCTTCTGACACGTAAGTAAATAAATGTTTTATACTTTTTTTTTTTTTCAGTTTGTACGATTTGGATAAAGTTTATTTCCATAAGATTAATTACTGAATCCAACATTGCTTCTTAAAAATGCTAAAATGCAGATTTTTTTGGCACAAAATAAAGATCATTAGAATTTTAAATGTTATGCATTAATTTTATTTTTATTGTTTAATAGTTATATTGTATATAGTAAGTAATAAAATATCCATTATAAAGTAGGTTTTTGATTTAATAGTTAAGAATATTCAATAACTAAAGTAACATTTGCACCGCCAGGAAGTGCACTTGTCCTCCCCTCTCCCACCCCCCCGATTTCCCTGTATAATAACAAAGTAAAATTTCATTAAGATAGAGAAACTGAAAAATCCGGATTAAAAATAACCGGCTTATACCCCCTTGGGTGCTTTATGTATCCCCCTGAAAGTATTTCTGTCGCTGTTCATGTTATTTAATATAAACTTCAGTACGTAAATTAATTAAAATGTTACAAAGCTAAGTAAGCATAACTCTCGGCTACATAGCTTGTTATGAAAACATTGTTTTATAGTATTTTGTAAAAAAATATATTTAACATCGTGATTTATCGTGACATCGCGATGTTTGCTTCCCGATATACCGCGATGCAGAAATGTTAACATCGCCCAAGCCTAATGTCCACTCAAGATATTTGTCTCCTCTGTCTGTCTCTCACTGTTTCGCAGTTATATCAAAGTTAGGGAGTCTTTTTTTCAAAGACTTTGTACAAACTTAAGCAAGAAAAGCGTAGTGTTCACAAAGCATAATAGATATCGATCACAAAACCAATAATGGCATTCTTTGAAAACGGCCCTCGAGTAATAATACCCAAGTTAAAATGTTACGAGACATTCCCCTTTATCTGCGTTCCTTATTTGTTCTTCTAGTACATGATGACTGTAAAGAAACCGCAGCTCACGGTTACCCATTGTAAATGAGTCGGATGTAAATGAAGACGGCCTTCGAAATCACAAAAGACGCGCTTTTCACTTTCCAATTACCGGCGGTCAACAATAGAAGAGGTGGACCTTGAGATTCTTTCTTTCACCACACCTCCAGAGACACGCTCTCCAGATCTTTCTCGAGCAGGAGACTGTTATGACATGCTACTTGCATACCTGGTTGAGGTAAACAGAGCGTGTGGCACGAATCAGGAACTTTTGGCGGGAAATTGGAGAATTGTTGACGATTCGAAGAACTGATTTTATATTTCATGGCTAATTCTTTTTCAAATCACTATTGTGCGAAATAAAATCACGAATGGATCTGAGACGTGTATTTCATGAGAAACATATCCTTGTCTCAGCTATATTTTCACTCAAAAACTTATGATTGAGACAACAAATTTGTCTTGAGTTAATTACTTTCTATCAGTGGCCATTGATAATTTATCACGAACCATAGCCTATGCTTTCAAAATCTTTCTGGCTCAATTTTGGACTGCTTAACTAGTCTTTCCGAAACCTTCAATTTGATTCTTAGCACATGTATGCAACTTTTGCAATTCAAACTGCGCGAACTGCAAATGTCCACAAATTATCTTTAAATTTTAATAATGACCATTCCTCTCTCAGATACTTTTAATTCAATATATAGCTTATATACATGGTGTACACAAATTAGTTGGATATTGGAGTTCACATAATTTTATACAACTCTGATTACTAGGCATTATAAACCATTCTTTTCCCTTAACTAATTTATCTACACCATATGTAGGACATTTTTTTTTTATTATGTCTAATTATTAAGAATTATACCGATCTCCAAATTTAAACTCCATTGCAAAACTAATTAAAGATTACCCAGTATTTGGTACATATAGTTAAAAGTTGGTTTATACTTTACCAGTCGGCGTGTCAGTTGGGATTACCAAATACTGGATACTAGCGAGTATCACCATGTAAAAAGCTTAGCGCCAGTTATTGACGAAGTCAGTTTGTTATTGGCTCCAGTAGCTGGCAAATACAATATTTTCTATTTACTTGCGAATCAACTGTCCTTTCTAGTGACCACTGACTAGCTGCTTAATACTTACTCAGTGCTCTGATTGTTCCAGTTACAGGCACTATTAAATCGGAAAGTACCAGTTAACTAGAATGCCAACCAGTAAGGTGCCCCTGACATGTACAGCCAACTTGCCAGCTGACTGGTAATCCGCTGTTAGCGTGAAACTGAACTTTTAGGAAGTTGATTGTTGAGCTCAGACAGACCTATTATATGAGTTTCTTATAATATAATAGCGAGAATATAAAAATAGCAATTGCAGTTCAACCGTGACCGATCTTTCGCATTTTCATTGACCATTACACAGCAGTGTTACAAAATTAATTATTTGTATTTGTCGAGACTTAAAAACGGTTAGTTGATCAATAAAATGGCGATCGTATTAAAATAATCCACAAGACATCTTTATCCCTATGATAATCTTGCGTGAGTGTTTTCTAATCTTTCAATCTCAGGGTAAGGAAGGAGGCAATATCACCAATCAATGTCCAGTCAAATATATAAGAGATGTCGCTTGGAATACTAATTTAAAACTCTATAATAAATATGCAATCTTGACAGCTATGATTTGGATTTCGTGTGTCTAAATTATGCGTTACTGAGAGACTACTCAGGACTGTCGTGGCAAACAAGAACGTATGCTGGTCTTTTTAAATGAATTTTATGAATGTGCAAACTTGCATTTTATTTCATGAAGAGTAAATTTGAAAATATTTGTTATTCAACTCGTTTAAAATTATATATTTAAATATTTACTTAGTCAATTTTCAGAATTTAGATCTGACTTATGAGTTTAGATGACAGTAATGATACGTGGAACTCCGAAATTCCTCTCAAAAGACTTCCGAATATGTATAAAAAAAACTTAAATTAGCATCATGTAGTAAATTCTAGTTTTAGCTTCTAATTGGTGAAAAAACTTTAAAAAGAAAGATAAACAGTAAGTTCCGACAGGGAAGGTATAAAATTTTGACCAAAGTGTATTTCCATTGTAATTCAATGGAAAGTTCGCACCTTGGCTATCGAACTACACTACTATATCGGATCATTAAATTTCGACGATAACCACGACACAATTTTTATTTCTACATATTGCCGATTTAGTTGACACAATCATTTTCCGCGACCCTTCGGTGGTCAGCTTCATACCTCCAGCATAGTCCCCGATGATTGCAAATACGACACGATTTCAAATAGAGAAATTTTTTGAAAAAGTCGGTGACTATATCAATCATGTATAATTTTCCCGATTGACAGTAACGAATGTATTGCGTGCCAAATCTATTTGCGCACTACATCAAAAACGGTCATCAATGACATCCGAAGCAAAACCGAAAATCTATTTCTAATGTTCATGTCTTTTTAAAAAAAAGGAAGGTACTCCTTAAACTCTTTGTCCCTCACGTGGTAGTGACAGTCCAAGTGAAAGTGAAGTTTGTGTTTTAACGATGTAGACCATTCGGTTTCGAGTCATTTCACCGGGAGTCCGCCTCAGGCCACTCAGTTATTTGTTTTCACAGGTGTTGCGTAAGGCGTGTGGCGTGGCGTTGTGCAAGAAAGCGCGACCTTCGAGCGAAAGAGAAAGGATTCTTTCTGTTTGTAGGGGGACATTTCGCGTTTGTCTTGCCTCTAAAGATGATCGCGTTTCCTTTGCTGATCTCGGTGTTCTTCTTAAGGGCTATGGGTGAGTTTTGAATATTTTTTTTCTTCCTTTATCTTTTTTTCTTGGATTAGACGTAATTTTCGTTGAAGAATTGTGGTCCTTTAGGATGTTTTTGTTGTGGATTGATGTGTTCTAAAATTTTCCTTAATGCCAATGGTTTGCTAAGTCAATGAAATTTTATGTGTTTTTTAAAAATAATTTTGCAAAAATTTCTTTGAATTTTAATTTTTTCTTTTAATTTTGTTCAGTGATTTTTTTAAAAATTAATTATTATATTTAGTTATTTGAATTATTTCATGTTTGTTTTTAAAATTATTTTTCACGTTTCAATATTTTTTTAACTAACTATTTTAAATTTATATTTGATTTTATAACTTTAGAATTTAGTTTCTGCGACGGAGGAATTTAGAATCATTATGCTGTATCGTTTTCTTATTTTAAGTAAACCCTTTTTCTGCTTTTGATTTTACTTTTTTCTGATTTTGTTCCTCATTATTGAATTTAATAATTTATTTAATCGACTAGTTTTTCTTGTAAATTTTAATTTGAGGAGGCATGTAAAAATATTGTTTAATAATTAAAATTTTTTTGAGATGAGGAGTTTTATAACTTTTAGGAGAGTATTGTATAATGAATATTATTAATATGAATGTGCTTTAGGAATTGGCTAAGCACAAAAAAAGAAATGGCCACGTGACCTACAATGGTAGCTCGCTTATTTTTTCGGATGAAACTTGGCTCTTCTTTTGTTAAATAAAAGGTGTTATATTACATTATTTTTTTAAAAAAAAGTTCATTTATCTTTCGTTTCCTTACCCTTTTAAGTCTTATGTATAAATTTCAAGTTAGTAATATTTTACTACAAAACCATCTAATTCGGACATTTAGTTCACAACTGAATCGTTAATTGTAAAAAGATATTATGGTCCATAGATTTTCAATAGACAAGAACTATTTTTACATTTACAGATTCAATTTGAATCTGTCTTAGAAAAGTTAATGGAAATCAATAAAATTGCAGAGCTACCTCAATTTTTTTTCTTCTAAATCTCAAATGAAAACTTTCTTACTTTTAAATTTTAAATTCAAATCAATTTAAAGGATTTTATTAGCAACTAAATTGTAGAAGCAAAGGTTTTCAGTTGTTAAAAAATTATACTAGCGTAAAAGCAACATATTTGAAAGAATATTTAGGCTGTCACCGAAAAAGACATATTCTAAATCCACCCCTCAGCCGTAAATTGTGAAACATTTTCTTAAAATTACTACATCCAAGAAAATGTATTGAAACTAAATATTTAAAGTCCAACTTTTTTCTGTATGTATAATATAGGAAAATACCGAACCGATTTTTATCAAGTTTTAACTTCCAACAGTTGTATACACTGTTTATTTAAGCAAAATAATCCGATTTGTTTTTAAGGTTCTAAACTAATTGAAATTAATTACGTCACTAAACACTCGAATTTAAAAAATAACTTTCTTCTTATTGGTTTGAACATTTTGACCATAAGTTAAACTCGGCACCAGAAATCATCTGATAGACAGTGTGCATGCATCCTTTTGTCTCGTTTAGGATTTGGTATAAAACTGCTTTTCTTATGGATCGTCTGCTAATTTAAGCAAAATCTTTGAATACTTCAGAATGTACCCTTATTTTTAACTATATCATTAGACTTACTATACTTTGTAGGGTCTGGTGTTAAGAATTTAATGTTAGTGAGAGAGATGGTCCGATTCCATTATTCAATGAACATGTTTAATTGAAAATTAGGTACACAACTAGAGGTCGGAAATATCTATCAAAATAAATATCGATACTATATCGTTGCATAGAAAAAAATTCGTTAAAATATCGATATATCGATACATGATTTTTTTTATTTGTTTTTCAATTTTGCCAGAAACAAAATTTTTCGGGGCAAATTTCTACTTTTCATGAATTTATGCCAAAATTGTTTTAATAAATGAATTATATTTTCGATCAGGAATAAATAAAATACATTTGGATGTCAATGCATAAATTCACATTTATTTTTAAAGAAGAAATTTTGAAAAGTAGTTTACCGCATATTTTACTGATAGCGATGTTTTTAATATTTAAAATTAGATGCAAATTCCAGGCGCACGTTTGCAACAAAAACGGCGCTATGTTAAGGTATACTAATAAATGATCTTATCTTTCCATTACATTATGTTTTCTTTTTAGCTAGAGTGGCATATTAACTGTCTCTCAGCCAAGTCCAAACTTTAGTTTTAAAGTTTTTGAAAAGGGAATAAAGAAAATCGAAAAAAAAACACATGGAACTACAAAACAATCTTCAAAAAATTAAAAATGTTTGAAAATATCGATATATCGGTGACTTGTATCGATATTTTTAGTATCGATATTTTTTTTAAAATATCGATAAAAATATCGTCGTATCGATATATCGCCGACCTCTACACACAACACTTACAGTAACAGGGAATTTAGAAGGAAAGATGCATGTATACTCTCTCCCTGAGATGTGAATGCAGTCTGAATAAGTGTTTTCGTAAGTCTGCCAATTATGAGGTAACCAACCATCACGTGCATGCACTGATCTGTAATTACAACTTTTGGTTAGTGCATGCTTGGTTATTGACTTGAAGCCGAAGAAGGCTTTAACAATCTCCATAGAGATCGATATTAGCAATTCGCCCAAAACTATACTATACTTCAACTTAACTAGACATCACTCAGACGGTAGATCGTGACAGTGCTCATAGGTATTTAATCCATTTTGGCTGAGTGAAGACATAATTCTCGCCAAACCTTATAGCCTTTTGCTCTTTATAGGGTTGTGGTTTGGCGAGCATTATGCTTTCACGCCGCCAAAATGGATTAAATACCTATGAGCACCGTGACGATCTACCGTCTGAGTGATGTCTAGTTAAGTTGAAGTTTAGTATAGTAAGAATGTGTTGGTAACAATGGACAACTTATTACGTAGTATATATGAGGAGAAGATCTTGGCTCATCTTTTTATTCAATTGGCAATCACCAATTGGCTTCAACTTTTTAGAGGTTACAACTGCTTACATGGTATCCAGAAGTTGTAGTTTGAAGACTATGGGGCAAGGTTTTAAAATGTGTTAAAAAATAATTTAGTTTGCCGAGTCTGATGATAAGGAAACTATTGATTTTCTGAAACATACTGTTCCAATGGTCATAGACATATCAAGTTGTCGCAAAAATAATTGCTCATAATTGTTTTATAAGCTTTTAAAGTGGTTTTTATCTTCAAACAGCAAAAATAAAATTAACAACATTAATATTTTTAAACACAATTTTTTTTTATTAGAAACAATTTTGGTTTACAAATATATATATCCCAAGAATATCTTTTTGTAATTAAGAGTAGATGCAAGATACCAGAGACCATGAGAAGAGTTTTTAACAACAACAAATATAATCAGAAACAAACTTTCAATTTAAAAATGTATGCTTGGTACACCATATAAAATTAAATTAATATATTCATTGAAAAAATTAGTTAGGTTATAATAATATTCGATTTGCATATATAATTTAAATTATTGGCTGTTTATATTATGAGATCAAAAGAAGGCAAACTGGGCACTCACAAAAGGTATAATTATGTAACTTGAGAATTGAAAAATGAAACTTTTTCTACATAGGAAAGTGTGAATTAAAGAAATTTAACAGTATATTCACAAAAATTATAATTTTATTAAAAAAAATAGATAAATTTAAGTAAAATATAGCTTTTATTTCTGGAATACTGAGTAAAATTTATTGAACATTCAGATGAATAGTAGGAAAGGCTAGGCATCAGGCAAAGTCAATCATCATTGCCTGTTTCTTCATCACTGTTGTCTGTAGCATCATCGTCTGCATCCGCCTCATGTGCCTTATTGCCATTATTTGTGCAATTAATACAGGAGAGTAAGCGTCCATTTTTATATTGATAAATAAAATAAAATACCATTTTTATAACTCTAAATTGTTGATTTTCTATTTTTATTTTGAAACCTTTCTTATTGGCGTGAAAACAGGTCATTAAAAGTAGCTCTACTTTTCATAGTTAAATTTTAAAAATTATGCACTTTTACACATGACAACTTTGGATTTTCGGGGGAATCCTGAAAAATTTCCGGTGGTCCCTTTACTTGGCTAACGAACTTGGACGATATATTGCTACGGCCCATGGTCTATAGATAGCAGGCCCATCTAATAGCTCTTGGGTTTGCCCTCTGACCTCGCACCCAATGATGTCGGGTTCGGAACTCGGGTTAGGCATGGATGATCGTTGTTGATTGGAATCCACGTTAAGCTGTAGTTCCTGGCCTGATTAGCCGTCATTGTGCATAAAAATAAGTCGTTGAGTGAACAAACCAACTGTAGAGATCAGAGCGTGAACATCGCATGGAAGCAGTATGTTGAAGCTCACGCTTTACACACGCGATAGTCACGTTGGAAATACGCGATATTGATGCCAACAACTTCATATATCTTAAATCTATATGTTTAAAAACTCGTCATATATGGGAGAAAAAGTATTCGCGGTTCTTATCAGTAATGAGAAATGCAGTTTACGAGGCAGCGTTCCTTGCTAATTATTGTAAATAGTGTTATGAATTTTTCCACTGAGGCAATGATGGCACAGTTTTCACGGTATAAAAATATTTATTCTCTCTTCAGAAAACTCACAAAATTTATTCACAGGCAACAGTAGTAGTTAGAAAAGGCCGATCCGGGGCCATGGCGGTATGCGGTATGGTATGGTATGGGGGCGTGACCGGATATGACGTCACAGGAAGTGATATCACCGGATATGAAGTCACCGGAAATCACGTGACCGGAAGTGGAGTGGAGTTGTTCCCCTCCTGCTGCTGTTTTAGTTTCATTATAAGCTGTTTGTGTATGACGTCACAGTAGGTATGACGTCATAATGTGTTTTATATTAAAGTTTAGAGCGATGGCAACACTTTTTTAGTTTCGGTTTATCTTTCAGACGGGGTTGAGTTGTTCTAGGACTGCTTCTAAGTGAATAAGTTAGAGTAATAAGCTTTTATTGCGTGACGTCACAGTAGATATGACGTCATAATTTGTTTTATATCAAAGTTTTGAGCGGTGGCAACACTTTTTAGTTTCGATTTACCTTTAGGATGGAGTTGAGTTGTTCTAGGACTGCTTCTTAGTGAATAAGTTAGAGTGATAGGTTTTTATTGCGTGACGTCACATTAGGTATGACGTCATAATTTGTTTTATATCAAAGTTTAGAGCGATGACAACACTTTTTAGTTTCGATTTACCTTTAAGGCGGAGTTGAGTTGTTCTAGGGCTGCTTCTAAGTGAATAAGTTAGAGTTATAGGTATTTTTACTAGTGACGTCACAGTGGGTATGACGTCATTCATGATTTTACAAAACTTACCTTTAAGACGATGGCAGCAATAGAAATATGCTAAGTTTTAGGCGGGATGGAGTTGAGTTGTTTTAGGGCTACTTTTAAGCATCTTTGGCAACATCTTGTATCCTGATATATAGCTAAGTCTCCTTTGATTGGTTGAAATAAAAGCTCGCTTCTGATTGGTTAGAATATGTCACGTGATTTCAAATGCTCTTCTCATTGACTATACAGTTTAGTAAGACAGTTTTCTACTAAGTTTAATGTAATTGCAGCGCCATCTAGTGGTAGGAAGGAACATAAATTACACAGTTTATAACTGTTCATGCTTCACCATTAAAAACTTCAAAAACATGCAAAGATAATATATTAACACAAATGCGTAAAGTTTCGGATTGAGTTGATTTTTTTTTTTTTTTTATAAGTGCTTAACACATTTAAACTAATGTTGAGAGATATAATCGCAAGACACTTTTAAGGAATCAGGTTTAATCAATGTTAGACACATAAAGTCTCATTATTTTCTCAATAACAGTATGAAATATAAATATAAATTAAAATTTATGAGATAAAAAATTTAAACTTTGCAATCTTAACGTGAAAATTTCTTTTACAGAGCTTAACATGTCATTAAATTTTTTTTTCTTTTATTGTCATAGTTTTTGAGGGATTGAATACACAACAAAAAGAACTTAGACTAGAATTAATTTTTAATATTCAGCAACTGAAACCTATTATGGAAGTTAAAGTAATGATTTTACAATTATTTTTAGGTTGAGTTAGTCTGACCCTGTTGAAGGGAATTAGTAGTTGTAGTGTGTTCACACATGACTTTGCAATACAATATTAGAAATATTTATCACTTTGAATAGAAAAATGACGATTTTTTTTTATTTATATAAGTATTATTCTCAATTTTATAAATTTTAAATGTATTATCCATATTTTATTGAGGAATCTATAATTTTTTTCTTCTTCTTCCAGAATGGTTTAGGAAAAACATTTCTTTTTAGTCAGAACAATGTTTTCAAAGAGCTGGAAATACGCAACTTTTCGATATATCAACCTTCAAATACTTTGAAATTGATTCTATTTGTTACAACCGGTTGTAATTTAAAGCTATACTGTACTATGCGAGCGATATTATATATCTTAGCTACTTACTGTCTATGTTAAAATTTATATTACCATTAAACTTGTTAGAAATTAATATGTCTATGTTAGTTATATTAATCAAGATAGTTTTTATTGTACAATGATACTTACTTAAGTTGATGAATGGCAACACAGAACTAGCTGCTAATGCCGAATAGATATGTGATAACTGATTTTGGATACTCTAATGTTTAAATAAGAGAGAAAAAGTAACATACTTGAACATCTTGCAACTAAGAATTCAAAAGTGAACATGAAAATTTACTTTACGAATAAATATCATGTCTTTAAAATATGTACGAATATCACTAAATAAGAGAAAAAAGTAACATACTTAAACTCTTTACGACAAATAACTTTAAAATTAACGAAAAAAAACTTACTTTACACATAAAAATCACTTTAAAATGTGTAAAAATATCGCTAAATAAGAGAAAAAAAAGTAACTTACTTAAAATTTCTAAGATAAATATTTAACCTTTACGCGAAAATTCCCTTCATGTATAAAAATCACGACTTTAAAATATAACATGCAAGAGAAAAGTAACGTACTTAAACTTTCTACGACAAATAACTTTAACATTAACGTAAAATTTTACTTTACACATAAAAATCCCGATATTAAAATATGTAGAAATATCGCTAAATAAAAGAAAAAAAGTAACACACTTAAACTTTGTACGACAAATAACTTTGACATTAACGTAAAAAATGTTCTTCACATATAAAAATCACGACTTTAAATTTGAAATGTAGGATGAAAGTATAACATACCTATAATTTCTACGACAAAGAATTCAAACATTGCCGTTCATGTCTTTAAAATGTATAATGACAACTCTAACTTTTAGAAAAAAGAAACACTAAAAATTTACAAGGCAAAGAATTTAAAATTGAACATTAAAATTAACTTTACATGTACTATCATACTCTTATATCAACGATAAATAAGATAAAAAAAAGAAACTCTAAAAATTTATAAGGCAAAGAATTCAAATAATACGCGAAAATTTACCTCACATATAAAAATTATGTCTTTCAAATGTGTAAGAATAACGCTAAATTAGAGAAAAAGAAATATTAAAAATTTATAAGGTAAGGAATTGAAACAATACGCGAAAATTTATTTCACACATAACATTTTTATCTTTGATATGTGTAAGAATAATGCTAAATTAGAGAAGAAAAAAAAATAACATACTTAAACTTTCTTCGACAACAATTTAAACAATACGCGAAAATTTCAGACACAATTATTTTCTTAGGTTAATGTTAAATAATGGGAAATTTAACAGAATAAAAATTTCAAAGATAAAGAATTTCAACCTTTACACGAAAATTTACTTCACATGTAAATATCATGTCTTTAAACTTTAACGTGACAATTTACTTCTCATATACAATTAAACTCTTAGGTTAATGTTAAATAAAAGAAAAAGTAACATACTCAAAAATTTCTAAGATAAGCATAACGTAAAAATTTCATATCATGTGTTTAAAATGTAACATATAAGAGAAAAAAAAAATAACATACTTGAACTTTCTATAGCAAAGAATTTAAGCGTTAGCGTAAAAATTTACTTTACATATAAAATTCACGTCTTTAAACGGGATGATAAGCATGTGACGGTAATTAGCCAATCAGGTTAGCGGTAGGTGATACGCCACTTGCCGGCATTTTTAGACCGGAGGATGAGTCACGTTAAAACTTGTTCAAACAGGTCGGGAGACTTGTACAGCAAGAACAACAGCATCGACGCGCAAGCAGCGGGTGATGCTGCGGTGTGTCAGCAGGTCTTCGAGATTATCGTTTTCCTACTTTTCCTTTTTCATAATGAAATGTTTGTGAAAACTTGGAATGAATGAAGTGGATTTCAAAGACACATTAGTAAGTGAAGGTAGAATTCGCATGGACTTTCTTCCAAAAAATATGATTCACTTGGAGAATTTAAGATCATTTCTACTTGAAAACTTTTCTATTGTCTAAAACATTGAATATTGTTCAAACTCAGTGAGATTATATGCTACAATACGGGTAAAACTTAACAAAATTGTTACATAGAAGAAAAATGGTAAGAGATTTAAAATAAATACTAGTTATAGATACTCCAAGGAAAAAAATTCACCTCTACTTTTCAATCGGAAAATCAATGCAAGTTGGAAATTTATGTTACTTCAAGAAAGACTTAGACAATTTACTTTGTAATAATATACGTTAAGGTGTCGTATTAACTCGTGCAATACATGCTGACTAAGGTTTATTTTACTTATCTAAGAAAGGTGAATTGGGGGGGAAATATTAAATAAAGTGTAGATATTAAATACATTGTAGATATGCATTTAAGTTTTGAAAATCACCTGCAAGACTTTTAAAACATCTTAAGATAAATTGAAAGAAACTTGCGAATTATATGTAAACTATATAACTTTTTATACTCTGAAAGGAAATCACAAGTAATTTAGTTAACTTTTTTCATGGTAACACTCATATTCAACGACATGTTTTTAAAATTTAACCTTCTTTACATGATAATAGTTATAAATTTTTTCAATCTCAGATGCGATATACTATTATTTCTAACATATATGTTACGAATTGTGTAAAGTTTTTAAAACTGTATATGCAAATCACCAATCAGAAACATAAAAATCTAACATCAATCAAACAAACTAAAATAATAAGATATTTTCCTTAGTGGAAATAGTTAACTACTCATGTGATGGAATATACTTAGAAAATTTAAATACTGAAAAAAGTTTGCTAGGCAAACTTAAAGAATATTTTTTTTTCTTGTGAAAAACTAGCATAAATTTGGAAAATGTAGAGTTTGTTACTACGTAAAATTGAACATCATCTGGACAAACTAAATTATACATGAATTTTTTTTATTTGAGAGGTGCTGACAATATATCATTAATATAGAGATTTTTAACTTCCACCCATAATTTCTAAATAACTTATACATAAATTTCAGAAAAACTGAAACGGAATGTGTTTTACAAGAGGCTTATTCTGTAAGATGAATATTCAATATTAATATAACTGAGCAAAGTTCATTCCGGAAAAAACTTGTAAAAGATACTTATATTTTGAAAATAGTTTGAAATATCCTTTTAAATTTATGAATGCTCGCTTTCGAAAGACACAAATAAAACTGATATTACTCATGATAATTAACACATACATAACATTAGTCAAACAAAGTGAAATTTTTATTGCTTGTGACCGATAACTTTTCAGTGAAGCAGAACTTACATAGGAAATTTGTGCAAACTTTTTCAACTTTTAAACCAAGTATCATGTAAAATTATAAATTACGATAGGAAATAGCATACTTCAGAATCGGAACAAGTCTTGTAGTTAAGCTAAATGTATTTCTCAAGGAATTGAAAGCATACCAGAGAAGTCCTTATCATTTCGCATCTTTTCTCATGTTGCAAGAAGACATACTTTGTAAAAGATCGTCTTAGCACTTAACAAAAATCAGTAAAAATAAATATATTTTCTATGGCAAAGATAAAACTTCACAACTTAATTACTTAAATTTAGCTAAGTTGCATATGGTTTATTCACATAACTCGCATGTGCTTTGAATGTTGAAATATATTTGTCAGTTGAAATCAAACTCATCGAAAATAAATGCTATCTACATTTTCAAGTCGGAAATTACTATTAAATAAACTTTACATGTAAGACATTATCATGTTAAAAAGAAAAATCTACAAAAATGTAAATGATAATTTTACTGTTGGTACATAAATGATGAATAATTTATGATTTTATTCTAGGCAAACGTTTTATTGTCTAACAGAGAACTTAAACTTTAGCAGAAAAACGAAAAAATACAATTTTTATATCCTATCATGCTTGTCGAAAATTGAATTTATTAGCTGTTGTAATAGATTTTTATTGTCCAAATTTCTATAGTTCTTCCCAGTGCAATAATATTAAGTTCATGTGTAATGAGTAGGTTTTTTTTTTTGTTGAATCTTATAAATTTAATAAAATTATTATGACCTAAGAGATTGAGTGAACTGAATAAATCAATGACGTAAATTTAAACAGTGACTTGAACTGATACATACTATAACTGTAAAGAAGTATGACAAAGTGATAGATGAAGTGAAAATAGAAGTTGAGTGAAATGTGTTGAAAAAAGTTGAAGACGACAAGAAATTCATAAATGAGAATTATCATTGACTTATATTAACTTCGTTTTTCTTGCTTATGACAAGAAAATACACTCTTGTTTATTAAGAACCAACTTGATATCTTATCATAGAATGACAATGATGAAATATCTATACATTAAAAAAAAATACCAAACTTAGACATAGCAAATTTCTTGAAATTCATGTATAATGTGAGAAGTTTTACTGGAAATATAGAAGATATAACATTGAAAGATGTGAATGTTTCGAAGTACTTTATCAGAAATAAAAAAAATAAAAAATGCGCTGAGGTCCGCTATAAAATTTTTTAGGAGAAAGTTTAAACAAAATTTAAAATCAAACATGCTTTTAAGTGGGAACACATATATTAAAACTATAGCACATTTAACAATTTATATTATGTCATCTCAGTTGGTATCAAACTGAATAATATGAAAAACAACCACAAACTGAATAAACATGAAAATTATCAATATATGTGGAAAAGTTTCCTTTTTTCACATATAAAAAAAAAAAAAATAACACATTGACATACGTTAAGATCACGAAACATGCGTAATCATATACCGATAAGAGCAACCAATGTTGCGGGGAGATATTCACGTGATGGACAATATCCCATGAATAAATTGAGTGATTTAATTTCTAATGCTACACTATAGATATATTTATTTTTCAAATATATTGACTTTCGAAAAATCATCCTTCAATATAAGAATGATCATAGTAAGAATAAAAGAAAAGATACTAAGCATTGATTTAAAGTGTATTTATTTCAACTTAGCAACAAATCATATGCGTGAAACGAAAATGGCCTCGAGCCAAAGTATAACTATCCAATTTCATTGATTCCTACAAGGAAATTTTTCTCATCTAGTAATTGAATTTTTTTTTTTTCTCGTACACATTATAAGTGTTGTCCAATCAGGTGTAGAATAGCTGAAGATATCCGACCTCTTTCTAAATATTAATAAGTCACTGTTGAAAAACTTATAAAAATTTCAATTTACACTTAAAGTTTTTTTATATATATATATATATATATTTCAAAGAATTTTTTCAAATCATTATGTATATTTAAATACTGAAACTTATTCACTTCAATAAATGTATGTTTAAGTTATAAAACTTGTCGTATGTATTGAAAAATTGTAACTTTTCGTCTTCGTATAAATCGATAACTTATACACTAGTTCTTCATCAATTAATCTTCTAAGTAAATCTTTCAACGGTAAAAACATACCTATAGCTTTACATTTGTAACAAGTTAAATTGTACATGTTTCATGTGAAAGTTACAAAATTTTATATATTTTCATGGAAAACATATAAAATTTTAATTTCACGAGAAACATGTACAATTTAACTTGTTACAAATGTAAAGCTATAGGTATGTTTTTACCGTTGAAAGATTTACTTAGAAGATTAATTGATGAAGAACTAGTGTATAAGTTATCGATTTATACGAAGACGAAAAGTTACAATTTTTCAATACATACGACAAGTTTTATAACTTAAACATACATTTATTGAAGTGAATAAGTTTCAGTATTTAAATATACATAATGATTTGAAAAAATTCTTTGAAATATATATATATATATAAAAAAACTTTAAGTGTAAATTGAAATTTTTATAAGTTTTTCAACAGTGACTTATTAATATTTAGAAAGAGGTCGGATATCTTCAGCTATTCTACACCTGATTGGACAACACTTATAATGTGTACGAGAAAAAAAAAAAAATTCAATTACTAGATGAGAAAAATTTCCTTGTAGGAATCAATGAAATTGGATAGTTATACTTTGGCTCGAGGCCATTTTCGTTTCACGCATATGATTTGTTGCTAAGTTGAAATAAATACACTTTAAATCAATGCTTAGTATCTTTTCTTTTATTCTTACTATGATCATTCTTATATTGAAGGATGATTTTTCGAAAGTCAATATATTTGAAAAATAAATATATCTATAGTGTAGCATTAGAAATTAAATCACTCAATTTATTCATGGGATATTGTCCATCACGTGAATATCTCCCCGCAACATTGGTTGCTCTTATCGGTATATGATTACGCATGTTTCGTGATCTTAACGTATGTCAATGTGTTATTTTTTTTTTTTTTATATGTGAAAAAAGGAAACTTTTCCACATATATTGATAATTTTCATGTTTATTCAGTTTGTGGTTGTTTTTCATATTATTCAGTTTGATACCAACTGAGATGACATAATATAAATTGTTAAATGTGCTATAGTTTTAATATATGTGTTCCCACTTAAAAGCATGTTTGATTTTAAATTTTGTTTAAACTTTCTCCTAAAAAATTTTATAGCGAACCTCAGCGCATTTTTTATTTTTTTTATTTCTGATAAAGTACTTCGAAACATTCACATCTTTCAATGTTATATCTTCTATATTTCCAGTAAAACTTCTCACATTATACATGAATTTCAAGAAATTTGCTATGTCTAAGTTTGGTATTTTTTTTTAATGTATAGATATTTCATCATTGTCATTCTATGATAAGATATCAAGTTGGTTCTTAATAAACAAGAGTGTATTTTCTTGTCATAAGCAAGAAAAACGAAGTTAATATAAGTCAATGATAATTCTCATTTATGAATTTCTTGTCGTCTTCAACTTTTTTCAACACATTTCACTCAACTTCTATTTTCACTTCATCTATCACTTTGTCATACTTCTTTACAGTTATAGTATGTATCAGTTCAAGTCACTGTTTAAATTTACGTCATTGATTTATTCAGTTCACTCAATCTCTTAGGTCATAATAATTTTATTAAATTTATAAGATTCAACAAAAAAAAAAACCTACTCATTACACATGAACTTAATATTATTGCACTGGGAAGAACTATAGAAATTTGGACAATAAAAATCTATTACAACAGCTAATAAATTCAATTTTCGACAAGCATGATAGGATATAAAAATTGTATTTTTTCGTTTTTCTGCTAAAGTTTAAGTTCTCTGTTAGACAATAAAACGTTTGCCTAGAATAAAATCATAAATTATTCATCATTTATGTACCAACAGTAAAATTATCATTTACATTTTTGTAGATTTTTCTTTTTAACATGATAATGTCTTACATGTAAAGTTTATTTAATAGTAATTTCCGACTTGAAAATGTAGATAGCATTTATTTTCGATGAGTTTGATTTCAACTGACAAATATATTTCAACATTCAAAGCACATGCGAGTTATGTGAATAAACCATATGCAACTTAGCTAAATTTAAGTAATTAAGTTGTGAAGTTTTATCTTTGCCATAGAAAATATATTTATTTTTACTGATTTTTGTTAAGTGCTAAGACGATCTTTTACAAAGTATGTCTTCTTGCAACATGAGAAAAGATGCGAAATGATAAGGACTTCTCTGGTATGCTTTCAATTCCTTGAGAAATACATTTAGCTTAACTACAAGACTTGTTCCGATTCTGAAGTATGCTATTTCCTATCGTAATTTATAATTTTACATGATACTTGGTTTAAAAGTTGAAAAAGTTTGCACAAATTTCCTATGTAAGTTCTGCTTCACTGAAAAGTTATCGGTCACAAGCAATAAAAATTTCACTTTGTTTGACTAATGTTATGTATGTGTTAATTATCATGAGTAATATCAGTTTTATTTGTGTCTTTCGAAAGCGAGCATTCATAAATTTAAAAGGATATTTCAAACTATTTTCAAAATATAAGTATCTTTTACAAGTTTTTTCCGGAATGAACTTTGCTCAGTTATATTAATATTGAATATTCATCTTACAGAATAAGCCTCTTGTAAAACACATTCCGTTTCAGTTTTTCTGAAATTTATGTATAAGTTATTTAGAAATTATGGGTGGAAGTTAAAAATCTCTATATTAATGATATATTGTCAGCACCTCTCAAATAAAAAAAATTCATGTATAATTTAGTTTGTCCAGATGATGTTCAATTTTACGTAGTAACAAACTCTACATTTTCCAAATTTATGCTAGTTTTTCACAAGAAAAAAAAATATTCTTTAAGTTTGCCTAGCAAACTTTTTTCAGTATTTAAATTTTCTAAGTATATTCCATCACATGAGTAGTTAACTATTTCCACTAAGGAAAATATCTTATTATTTTAGTTTGTTTGATTGATGTTAGATTTTTATGTTTCTGATTGGTGATTTGCATATACAGTTTTAAAAACTTTACACAATTCGTAACATATATGTTAGAAATAATAGTATATCGCATCTGAGATTGAAAAAATTTATAACTATTATCATGTAAAGAAGGTTAAATTTTAAAAACATGTCGTTGAATATGAGTGTTACCATGAAAAAAGTTAACTAAATTACTTGTGATTTCCTTTCAGAGTATAAAAAGTTATATAGTTTACATATAATTCGCAAGTTTCTTTCAATTTATCTTAAGATGTTTTAAAAGTCTTGCAGGTGATTTTCAAAACTTAAATGCATATCTACAATGTATTTAATATCTACACTTTATTTAATATTTCCCCCCCAATTCACCTTTCTTAGATAAGTAAAATAAACCTTAGTCAGCATGTATTGCACGAGTTAATACGACACCTTAACGTATATTATTACAAAGTAAATTGTCTAAGTCTTTCTTGAAGTAACATAAATTTCCAACTTGCATTGATTTTCCGATTGAAAAGTAGAGGTGAATTTTTTTCCTTGGAGTATCTATAACTAGTATTTATTTTAAATCTCTTACCATTTTTCTTCTATGTAACAATTTTGTTAAGTTTTACCCGTATTGTAGCATATAATCTCACTGAGTTTGAACAATATTCAATGTTTTAGACAATAGAAAAGTTTTCAAGTAGAAATGATCTTAAATTCTCCAAGTGAATCATATTTTTTGGAAGAAAGTCCATGCGAATTCTACCTTCACTTACTAATGTGTCTTTGAAATCCACTTCATTCATTCCAAGTTTTCACAAACATTTCATTATGAAAAAGGAAAAGTAGGAAAACGATAATCTCGAAGACCTGCTGACACACCGCAGCATCACCCGCTGCTTGCGCGTCGATGCTGTTGTTCTTGCTGTACAAGTCTCCCGACCTGTTTGAACAAGTTTTAACGTGACTCATCCTCCGGTCTAAAAATGCCGGCAAGTGGCGTATCACCTACCGCTAACCTGATTGGCTAATTACCGTCACATGCTTATCATCCCGTTTAAAGACGTGAATTTTATATGTAAAGTAAATTTTTACGCTAACGCTTAAATTCTTTGCTATAGAAAGTTCAAGTATGTTATTTTTTTTTTCTCTTATATGTTACATTTTAAACACATGATATGAAATTTTTACGTTATGCTTATCTTAGAAATTTTTGAGTATGTTACTTTTTCTTTTATTTAACATTAACCTAAGAGTTTAATTGTATATGAGAAGTAAATTGTCACGTTAAAGTTTAAAGACATGATATTTACATGTGAAGTAAATTTTCGTGTAAAGGTTGAAATTCTTTATCTTTGAAATTTTTATTCTGTTAAATTTCCCATTATTTAACATTAACCTAAGAAAATAATTGTGTCTGAAATTTTCGCGTATTGTTTAAATTGTTGTCGAAGAAAGTTTAAGTATGTTATTTTTTTTTCTTCTCTAATTTAGCATTATTCTTACACATATCAAAGATAAAAATGTTATGTGTGAAATAAATTTTCGCGTATTGTTTCAATTCCTTACCTTATAAATTTTTAATATTTCTTTTTCTCTAATTTAGCGTTATTCTTACACATTTGAAAGACATAATTTTTATATGTGAGGTAAATTTTCGCGTATTATTTGAATTCTTTGCCTTATAAATTTTTAGAGTTTCTTTTTTTTATCTTATTTATCGTTGATATAAGAGTATGATAGTACATGTAAAGTTAATTTTAATGTTCAATTTTAAATTCTTTGCCTTGTAAATTTTTAGTGTTTCTTTTTTCTAAAAGTTAGAGTTGTCATTATACATTTTAAAGACATGAACGGCAATGTTTGAATTCTTTGTCGTAGAAATTATAGGTATGTTATACTTTCATCCTACATTTCAAATTTAAAGTCGTGATTTTTATATGTGAAGAACATTTTTTACGTTAATGTCAAAGTTATTTGTCGTACAAAGTTTAAGTGTGTTACTTTTTTTCTTTTATTTAGCGATATTTCTACATATTTTAATATCGGGATTTTTATGTGTAAAGTAAAATTTTACGTTAATGTTAAAGTTATTTGTCGTAGAAAGTTTAAGTACGTTACTTTTCTCTTGCATGTTATATTTTAAAGTCGTGATTTTTATACATGAAGGGAATTTTCGCGTAAAGGTTAAATATTTATCTTAGAAATTTTAAGTAAGTTACTTTTTTTTCTCTTATTTAGCGATATTTTTACACATTTTAAAGTGATTTTTATGTGTAAAGTAAGTTTTTTTTCGTTAATTTTAAAGTTATTTTTCGTAAAGAGTTTAAGTATGTTACTTTTTTCTCTTATTTAGTGATATTCGTACATATTTTAAAGACATGATATTTATTCGTAAAGTAAATTTTCATGTTCACTTTTGAATTCTTAGTTGCAAGATGTTCAAGTATGTTACTTTTTCTCTCTTATTTAAACATTAGAGTATCCAAAATCAGTTATCACATATCTATTCGGCATTAGCAGCTAGTTCTGTGTTGCCATTCATCAACTTAAGTAAGTATCATTGTACAGTAAAAACTATCTTGATTAATATAACTAACATAGACATATTAATTTCTAACAAGTTTAATGGTAATATAAATTTTAACATAGACAGTAAGTAGCTAAGATATATAATATCGCTCGCATAGTACAGTATAGCTTTAAATTACAACCGGTTGTAACAAATAGAATCAATTTCAAAGTATTTGAAGGTTGATATATCGAAAAGTTGCGTATTTCCAGCTCTTTGAAAACATTGTTCTGACTAAAAAGAAATGTTTTTCCTAAACCATTCTGGAAGAAGAAGAAAAAAATTATAGATTCCTCAATAAAATATGGATAATACATTTAAAATTTATAAAATTGAGAATAATACTTATATAAATAAAAAAAAATCGTCATTTTTCTATTCAAAGTGATAAATATTTCTAATATTGTATTGCAAAGTCATGTGTGAACACACTACAACTACTAATTCCCTTCAACAGGGTCAGACTAACTCAACCTAAAAATAATTGTAAAATCATTACTTTAACTTCCATAATAGGTTTCAGTTGCTGAATATTAAAAATTAATTCTAGTCTAAGTTCTTTTTGTTGTGTATTCAATCCCTCAAAAACTATGACAATAAAAGAAAAAAAAATTTAATGACATGTTAAGCTCTGTAAAAGAAATTTTCACGTTAAGATTGCAAAGTTTAAATTTTTTATCTCATAAATTTTAATTTATATTTCATACTGTTATTGAGAAAATAATGAGACTTTATGTGTCTAACATTGATTAAACCTGATTCCTTAAAAGTGTCTTGCGATTATATCTCTCAACATTAGTTTAAATGTGTTAAGCACTTATAAAAAAAAAAAAAAAAATCAACTCAATCCGAAACTTTACGCATTTGTGTTAATATATTATCTTTGCATGTTTTTGAAGTTTTTAATGGTGAAGCATGAACAGTTATAAACTGTGTAATTTATGTTCCTTCCTACCACTAGATGGCGCTGCAATTACATTAAACTTAGTAGAAAACTGTCTTACTAAACTGTATAGTCAATGAGAAGAGCATTTGAAATCACGTGACATATTCTAACCAATCAGAAGCGAGCTTTTATTTCAACCAATCAAAGGAGACTTAGCTATATATCAGGATACAAGATGTTGCCAAAGATGCTTAAAAGTAGCCCTAAAACAACTCAACTCCATCCCGCCTAAAACTTAGCATATTTCTATTGCTGCCATCGTCTTAAAGGTAAGTTTTGTAAAATCATGAATGACGTCATACCCACTGTGACGTCACTAGTAAAAATACCTATAACTCTAACTTATTCACTTAGAAGCAGCCCTAGAACAACTCAACTCCGCCTTAAAGGTAAATCGAAACTAAAAAGTGTTGTCATCGCTCTAAACTTTGATATAAAACAAATTATGACGTCATACCTAATGTGACGTCACGCAATAAAAACCTATCACTCTAACTTATTCACTAAGAAGCAGTCCTAGAACAACTCAACTCCATCCTAAAGGTAAATCGAAACTAAAAAGTGTTGCCACCGCTCAAAACTTTGATATAAAACAAATTATGACGTCATATCTACTGTGACGTCACGCAATAAAAGCTTATTACTCTAACTTATTCACTTAGAAGCAGTCCTAGAACAACTCAACCCCGTCTGAAAGATAAACCGAAACTAAAAAAGTGTTGCCATCGCTCTAAACTTTAATATAAAACACATTATGACGTCATACCTACTGTGACGTCATACACAAACAGCTTATAATGAAACTAAAACAGCAGCAGGAGGGGAACAACTCCACTCCACTTCCGGTCACGTGATTTCCGGTGACTTCATATCCGGTGATATCACTTCCTGTGACGTCATATCCGGTCACGCCCCCATACCATACCATACCGCATACCGCCATGGCCCCGGATCGGCCTTTTCTAACTACTAACAGTTTAATTACTCTCAAGCTTCAACACAAGCTTCAAAAAAAATAACTTCGAATTCAGCGATTATACAAGCTCATTCCAATAGGTAAACAAAGCGATCAGCTTTCAACGAAGTCCGAAGTCAATCTCAAAACTTTCCCGTTCTCCAGTCTTTTATATACAAGCGCGTGAGACATTCGCGAAATTTCCAGCCAATTCATCGGAAAAGAAATATCTCGAAACTTCTCGATTGCTTTAGGTGTTGCCACCTTTTTCTAACTTGTATAACCGCTGTTAATAAATAAAATAAAATAAAAATAAATTACAATGGAATTTTAAAATAATACGTCACTATTTACACTATATACAGACAATTGGTGCAACATTTCCCCCTTCTTAAAGACTGCACGTCCTGGGAAGTGAAGTCCTTAAGAGGAAAGGCAATTCAATCACTTCTACTATAATATGGGGCTAGTCTATAGTTATGTACAACTTTAGGTTTACAGGAGGGTGTCCGTTGAATCCTTACCACGACGTCGTTGATCTTCTTAAGGACCACATACGGCCCTTCCCAGTTCGTCTGGAGCTTAGGGGAGAGTCCTTTCCGACGTTTAGGATTCCCTAACCACACCTTGTCACCTTCCTGGAAGGAACGTTCCGTGGCCTTGGCATCGTAGCGGACCTTCATGCGCTCCGTCATGATGTTGATTCTTTCTCTGGCGAACCAATGTACGGCTTCCAAACGTGCCTGGAGATCATCTAGATACTGGACAGGCGAGGAAGGAATGTCCGGTGGTCGTCCAAAGAGGAGGTCGCAGGGTAGTCTAAGGTCTCTTCCAAAAATCATTTGAGATGGTGTATAGCCGGTGGTCTCGTGAGTTGCACTCCCGTATGCCAACAGAAGCGGTGAAAGTTTCTGATCCCCATCTTGCTGGTTACATGATTTTGAGATTGGTTGTTGATAAGCTTTGAACTCCGTTTTAGATGAATGTCATCTGCTCTCCGGACATGAACTTCCGGAAAGAGCGTTCCCGTTCCCACTCCCATTCAACTGAACATCATCTTCAGTAAGATTTTCTGTGGTTGCGTCCGAATTATCCGCGGGTGCAGCTGTTAGATCCCGGGACCTCCGTTCGATGCTTGTAACAGGAGCACGGATGTCGATTCCCAATTCACTAACTTTGTCCATTTCCACATGAACCACTTCCCGGGAGGGTTTCATCAACGTCACTTTCTTCGGTTCTCTTTCCGAGGCTGGAGAGGTACTTTTCATAGATGTGGACTCTTCAGCATTCTCTATGACATTGTCTTCATGAGCCATAATCCGATAAACGCACAGCTCTTTCATGTCTAGATCGTGCAAAGGAACTTCGCATCTCCATGTTTGCAGCTTGCTTTTCTTAAAATTCAGCGTAATTCCATTTTTCTTCAAAAAGTCTAGTCCGAGAATGCACGGATCTACAATTTCGGCAACATAAACGGTGTGCTTGTAGGTGTTAAATCCAAGGGCAATGTCCACTTCCAATTTCCCATGCACAGAGATATTACCACCGGACACAGTTTGTAGCGAAACAGAGGGCGCTGTGTAGAGGAGTCGGCTGTTCAGGCGACGAGCCACGTCCGTCCTTACGATCGTTACGTTCGCTCCCGAATCGACGATTAGACGACATGGAGTTCCGTTGATCTCCCCCTTCACGAATAAACCCTGGTTTCCTCTTTGTCGCTATGAAACGTGGAAACGACTGGTGGGGGCTTCACCTGCTCTACATTGCAGCTTCTGCCCTGCGAGATGGCATCTTCTTAGATTCGGTTGTTGAGATTCCGTGGTAGTGTTATCCCTTCTCTTTTTCAAATCAAGGCAGTTACGTCGTAGATGCCCTTCCCGTTTGCAGTACCAGCAAATGACTCTGGTCCTTCGATCCCTGGCTCCGGGATAGCTTCTCATCATTCTTTCAATTTTGCTTTCCAGTTCTCGAAGCTTACTGGTGACAAAGTCAGAAGAATCCTCGGCTAATGCACCACGTACATATCGTCGGTCTTTTCCAGAAGCTAGCTGCTCGGCTTCCACTCTCATGGCGTACACGAGGGCCGACTTCAGGTTTTTGTTTTGGGATAACCTTACCGCCTGCTGTACATCGGGATCTTGAATAGCGTCGATGAAATACTGCAGAGAAAGATCGTCTCGTACATCCGAGGGACAGTCTGGGAAAGCGAGGAGCGACAGTCTTTCTACATCCGATGCCAATTCTTGAAGAGTTTCATTGGCCTTCTGCTGTCTCACTTTCAATTGCAGTCTGTTGTAATCCTTTAGATGCTGCTCCCCAAACCTTAACTCCAACGCACTTGCCAGCGCCACGAATTCTCCCCGCTTCTCTTCATGTAGTGTATGTAAAATGTCAACAGCTTCACCTCGAAGAGATGCTGCGAGATGGAATGCTTTCGAAGTATCGTCCCAACCATTCGCAAAAGCAATAATTTCAAACTGCGTTTGATAAACGCGCCAAGACGACTTCCCATCAAAAGAGGCCACTTTGATGTTAGAGCGCGGCGCCATAAAGGGGATGGAAGCGTTATCCCAATTAGGTGAAGCTATGACCACAGCTTCACGCGTTTCCATTTTTCGCAGCCTTTCTTCAACAACGTCAATGAATCTGTCTTGCTCTTCCTTTAAGGTGGAAACTTTTTCTTGCATGGTGGAAACTTTTTCTTGCACGGTGGAAACTTTTTCTTCAACTTCATTTCTCACTGTCTTAAGATCTTCTTTGACATCCAAAATATCCGCCTTCATTGATTGAAGAACACTCTCTGTGCGCTCTATAAATCTATCAACGGACGCAGAAGAGGATTCTTGCTTGGATGCTAAAGCTTTAATGTCACCCGTAATCGCGGCAGCGAATTCAGCATTGGTAGATTCTTGACGGGCTTGACCGGCGGCGATTGTAGCGGAAAGTTCGGCGTTAGTCGTTTCTTGGCAGGCTTTCATTTCGGCTACGGCGTTTTCTTGTTGGGCCTTCATTCCAGCAATCATTTCCATCAACTGCTTCATTTGGTCTTCCATCATTCCTCTAGTAATTGGCATTCGAAATTATGAGATCCCACTTCTGACACCACTGTTATGAATTTTTCCACTGAGGCAATGATGGCACAGTTTTCACGGTATAAAAATATTTATTCTCTCTTCAGAAAACTCACAAAATTTATTCACAGGCAACAGTTTAATTACTCTCAAGCTTCAACACAAGCTTCAACAAAAATAACTTCGAATTCAGCGATTATACAAGCTCACTCCAATAGGTAAACAAAGCGATCAGCTTTCAACGAAGTCCGAAGTCAATCTCAAAACTTTCCCGTTCTCCAGTCTTTTATATACAAGCGCGTGAGACATTCGCGAAATTTCCAGCCAATTCATCGGAAAAGAAATATCTCGAAACTTCTCGATTGCTTTAGGTGTTGCCACCTTTTTCTAACTTGTATAACCGCTGTTAATAAATAAAATAAAATAAAAATAAATTACAATGGAATTTTAAAATAATACGTCACTATTTACACTATATACAGACAATTTGTGCAACAATAGCCTCAAGATTTTGGTGATCCACAAAAAAATACATCCCCACGCAGAAACAAAATCGATGCTAATATAAAGGATGTAAAAATGATTATCTCTTAAAAAGCAACAGCACTTCCTGTGTAGTTTCATAACTTCGTTCCGGAAGGTTGTCTTTCTGCTTGCTAATGACATTACCTTCATTGAAGGAAATGTACTTTTAGATGTGGACTGATTCTCAAATTTGTCTGCAACGGATAAAGAATATTGAAGATGAATGAAACCATTCATTAATTGGAAGATAAATATTCCACAATTCAAAATTGTAACCAATAAAGATCAGAGACATATTTTTAAACAGCAAATTAATCTTCTTTTTCTCATGACCTCTTTCAGTCTGTATGAGTGGACGATTATTTTAAACTTCCAAAACGTATCTATTGAACCGACACTTTATATGCACTTCAAAAGAGTCTTCAAAGTTAATTTGGAGAATTCGAAAATCAAAAATTAATGAAAAACTTGAAATTTGAATGCTGCCATTAGGTATCATTGGTCCTGAAAGTGTTTAGAAATAAGGAATTTTCATTCTGAGAACAGATATTAATTGCGAATACAATATTTTTAAACATACCAAACCAATTTAGTGAACAAGACCTTCCATTCGATATAATGTTTATTTTTTCAAAATGCAGTTTTGGAAAGAAAAAAAAACTCTTGCATAAAATAGAACAAAATTATAATACTTAAGAATTAAAAAAAAAATATCCAAATTTAACAAAACAGACGATTACTTAATTCCAAATTTTATAAATATTGACTATAAAAATGTATTATTTAGATAATTCAGGTTGATCATTGATATTACAGAATTCTAGCTTCGCGAAACACTTTTCTATTTTTATTTTATAATAGAGGCAATGTACTTTTAGAAATGCAATCTACAATAATTATTCAGAATATCTATTTAATTTTTGAAATGTCTTCTTACCTTTACCATACAATGTACTTTTTTCTCTTAAATACTGTATTATATTTAAACTAACACTCTCTATTAATTTAACATGGTAAAACCACGCAATATGCACAGTTTTAAATACTTTACATCAGCTTCGCTTTTGTCGATGGAGTCAGATCTGCGGAGGCCTAATTAACCCTCTTCCCGTCATCCAATCTGGCTGAAACTTGGCACGTAGGTTAAATGTCGATAACAATGCATTCTATCAAATTTTGGGGCTGTTACTGTCACTAAAAGGTCGCTTTTACAGAATACTAATAAAATCGTATTAAAATATCAGTGAACCAATCATTGTTGAAACTCTTGTCTTTTTCCAATTTTTTTTTTTAATAAATAAATATTAAAATTACTTTGATCAGAATAAATAAATAATATTTGGATGTCAGAGCATAAATTCACGTTCATTTTTAATAAAAATTTTGAAACGTAGTTTGCTACACATTTTCTGGTAGAAATGTTTTTGATATCAGCGCTGTGTTAATGAATATAAAAATTGACAATGCATATAAAAGATTTTTAAAAACTCTGTTTTTATCGGTTATATTAATACCAACATACACAAATGTTTTATGAATAAAATGAATTGATTTTAAGGGAAAGTTGGAAAATAAATTCTACAAAATATTTACTCAAGTTAATATTTTTTTAAATAAAACTACTTGAATCGATTGAATTGTTTTCGACTGTTTTGTACAATATAAAAGAGGATAAGGTAGCTTTTGCTAATGAGGCCTAAAACGAAATGGATGACTTTAGTATACACAGTATTGTCAAAGTATCATAATATTTACATACAGGAAAAATATAAATTTTTTAAAATCTACATGAACCTACTTAGACGAACAAACTAGTTTTGAAAGAAATTTTGCTAGTTTGATCCTTCGTTTTTCTTTTGAATTTGACGTAATTTCTCCACTTTATTTTTAATTTGCAAGATCCGGAGAAGCAAGACTGGGCCTATCAGTGTCTGTACGGCCGATATGGTACGGAAGTTTTTTTTTTTTATTTAGTTTTTCATTTTTTTCCAATATAAGTATTTACTTTCTTAAAGTGCTTTTTTAAAGCCCAATGCATCCAAATTCCAAACACTACTACCAGTTAATATTAATGAAATAATTAGATATAATTGATAAAATATATGAATTATTAATACTTTAAATATATAAAATAATTATTCAATTAGTTATTGGAAATTTATTCACAAAAATTATTAATATTTGATTAATGATTGTATTAAAAATTTGGCCTGGCATTAATTTAAAATCACCAGACCAATTTTATGCCTCACTTCACCCCTGGATTGGAAAATTGTGCAAAATACATTTTCCCTAAAAGAATTGTCAATTTTAGTTTCCTAGATTTATATTGTTACAAATTTCTGTATAATTGTAAATATTTCGTAGTATTAATTATGTAAAAAGGAAAATTTATGTACATTTCGCATAAAGCAGTGCAAGAGTTGTCTTTACTTCACTTTCCTGCAATGCGTCTCTTAATGCTTGAAAACGAGTTTTACAAGGAGACGGCCATTTAACATTATGGTTAATGGCAATCTTTTTGGCGACCATTTGGCGAAATTTTTGGTCCCCATGTACTCGTATAGGGCTTTTCGACTGCGATCTGGAAAATTCTCCAAATTTCTATCTCTAGAAGATTTGCGAAAGATTAGCATTCCTATATAAAGCTTCTCGTCCACTATGTCTCTCAGTGGCGAGCATTCAGAGTAGTTCCGAAAGTGAACTGTATTGCATTGTCTTTTGCGTCGATTTTAGCAATTGTGTATCTAGTTTTTAACTGTCGAATGTGCTCCATTGTTGTGTAAAAAGCTGTATTGAGTCTATTAGAACGGAAAGTTCTGGAGTTGTAAAAGAATCTGCGAAGAGTTATATCGGAATAAATTTCTTCAAGTGTTAATCTGCTTTGGCTTCAAGTCTTTCGAACCCTTTCAAGCAACAATATCTTTCAGCATTTTGTATCTATATCTGAGGTTATTTTTTACAGCAGGATATTCTTTAACTTTCATACGTCGGGACTTACCTTTTTGAACAGTACTCCAAAGTCTCTATTACAACCCCCCCCCCCCCCCCAACAGTAAACAAGAATTTTTAATTGTTTTCAGCATTACTTTTGATAAACCGTAGAAAAAACTTAATTCAAATTGTAATTGAAAAAATTACTAAAAGCTGTAAAATTGGGAAAAGTTACCAAATGTATCTAAATTACAAAAGAATTGTAAAAATTATCAAGTACATCTAAATTACTAAACATAGTAAAAATCGTCAAGTATAGGGCGAGTTTCAAGGAGCGCACACCAAAAATTACCTACCCGTTAAAGTTCTATTTTAAGAATTTGAATTAAAGAAAATCATCACAGAGATTAGTTGAACTGTTGGGTTTTATTTTAGGGGACTTGGTACCCTTCAAACTTTTTTTTTAATTTAAGTTTTTAAAATTATAATTTTTACCTATTTGGAAGTATTACTAAGCAAAATCTAAATTTTATAAAAAAAAAGTTGACATAATGCCCAAAATTTTCAAAAATTAAAAAAAAAAAAAAAAAAAATTAAAAAAAACTAAAAATTAAAAAAAAAAAAAACTCATCAAATTTTATTCTATTTTCTTTTTAAATTTCAATATTTTTTCCTGATTTATAAAAAATAAATAAAATGTTCCTAGTAATATACTCTAACTTTATAGGCATCGGATTTAGAAAAAGTAAAAGAGTTAGCTAGAAAAACGATAATTACTCTACCTATAGGCAGTGGCAGAAGTTTGTCCGTACATGAAACAAAAATAGAAATTTCCTCCAAAGCATTTAAAAAAAAGTTCCTCCAAAGTTAAAAGTTGACTAAATGAACATTATTTGTAAATAAAAGTACTTATATATTTATACAAAATAGTATAATACATATTTATAATAGTATGATATATATCACATAACTAATTTTTTTTTTTTTTAACATTTGAAAACTTTAAATCACTTTTTGTCAGTGTCACTACATTTAAAGTTTCACGTTATTTTTCTTTAGTAGTTTTCAGACGGATTGAGTATTTTTAAAAGTGAGGGGATGGATTTCAGTAGTTTTAGAAATGGGGGTACGTATGGGTATTGCCTTGGGGAGGGGCGTCACCCCGCGTCTACCCACATTTCTAGCCTATAGGTAAGAAAAGCGCAAAAAACGAATATTTTTCAACATTTAAATTTGTAAAAAAAAAAGTGTTAATTTTATTCAAAAAATCTATGCCTATTTTTGTCAAATAGATATTATGAATGACACACAATAAATTTCAAGTCATTTCATTAATATTTGCTGTAGTTTTAGCATTTTGAGTAAGGTGGGAATTTCAAAAATCACGAACTGAGAAAAATGCGTTCAAAACATCAAAGGAGCTATTGCAGCAATGCTAAATTCTCCATAAAAATATAGTTTTTCTGCAATTGCTATTATCGTATTAGCTAAAAAACTTTCCAGAATAAGGAGTTGTTTTAAAGATATTAAACAAGCAAAAAATAGAAAATTTATATTTTTATTATTTTTTGTGAAAACAAGGGGTACCAAGTCCCGTTAAGCAGATAAACTTCAAATGCTTATATTAGTGTTTTTAAGGGTTTCCTTTTTCGCGAGTACAAAAATGTGTTCATTTTACCAGATTTCGTGAAACTCTGCGAAGTATGGCAGTATAAATGTGAGGTTTTTATTAGTAGTATATAGTTTTCAGCAGGATTATAGTGCTAAACAAATGTTTGTAGGTACGCAAGTTTCCCGATTGTGGTAGTAGTTCCAACTGTAGCTTGGGATTTTTTATTAATAAAATGCAAATTCCCAATATTTTACCTAACTTTACATATAAAAAAAGCTATTACTCTTAATTTACCTATTTATTTTCTCATTATTTTTTATCACAATACAGCATAAGGATTTATGAATAATTATTTAAATAGTTATTAATAAAAAAAAACTTGTACAAAAATTAATCCTTTGAAACTATTTAAAAATAAATATATAAAAATTTTCACAGAAGGATTTCATTGAGCCGTAGCGTCGGCGCTTTTGTGTTGTTCTTGATTCCGTTGTTCCCTCTTGATAAAGCGGCAATTTTAGGAGTTCTAATAAGATTCCCCAATCTCAATTTCTGAAGGACAATACAATAAAATCGATTTCTGATAATCGCAATTTAAAATATACATATATGTCAGTATGAGCCGCAGCAGAATACATCAGAAATTGATTTTTTGTATTTATAAAATAACAATTAATAAATCTCAAAAATACCTTCGAAAAAGGTAAAAAAAAAAGTATAAAAGTCAAAAGAAATTAGCTGGAACGCCGTACCATTTATCAAAACGATAAAGCCCAACAAATTCCACTAAAAATAATAAATATGTAGAGAAAGTGAAACTACTGAGAAAAAGCGGAAATCCGCTTAAATACGGAAGATTTTTACCCCTGGGCTGATGATGGTAGATGGGTAGCGTTTTGACACCCTCACCTTTTTGGACTCTGCCCCATTAATATATATGTATCACATAATGATATTGTTTTAAATTGAAATTTCCATAAATAAATATGTAGATATACGTATGACTAATTTAAGCAGTTTGGGCTCCACAATATTGACTATTCTAGGGGAAGAAACATTTCTTTTGCCACAAATCGATGCGAATCTAAATCAGCCTTTTTCCCCTTATGGCATGATTTCCAATCATAAGTTATAAACACAATTTGCCCAATATAAATGAAACTCTTTCAATAATTTTTAAGTAACCTGTTACTCTAAATTCACATTATAATAATTTAATAATCGAATTCTTTTCCATACGGATAGTTGGCATTTAATTTTTTTTTAATACTTTGCGAAGAAAGTTATTGTCTTAAAATTTTATTTGAATTTTTATTTAACTTCAAAAACATTAATCTATATTCAATATTTTTCTATTTTTGTTATTTAAATATAAAACTGGCATGATGACTAAACAAAGGAGTTATAATAAATATAAAGATCTCTAAGGCGGCATAGGGCACAAAAATTAAAAAACTTCAATTTTAAAGTAATTGTTATCAATTGTTTGGGTACATACATTTTAAATAAGTTGAATAAACCATTTTATATTAAAATAGCACTTTTAATTTTTTTAAAAATTTTAATTTGTGTAATATTTTGACTATTTTTATTTTTGATGTAAGTTCAAATACAATTACAAATACACAAATACAAGTTCAATTTACAATATTTTTATATTAAATTACTTATAAAGAATCATTAAAAAAAACTTTTAAATTTTTTTCAAACATCATTAGATTTAAAAAAAAATAACAAATCGATAATTCAAAAAGATAAATTAAAGAAATATATTTAAAGAAAATTAGCAAAAATTCTCATACACTTAAAATATACAGTTCTAGACTTACATCGATTCAAACATCAAATGACGAGAAAAATATCCTAACCAAGAAAACTGGAAATGAAAGGTTTAAAATAGCATGCTTGAGAAGTATCTGTAATGGTGCTAATTACTCTATATCAAATGTTGTTATTCAGATAGAATTTAATCTATGATTTCATTCAACTCAGATCAAACTCTATTATTACAATAATATATAATAATAAAGAACAATGCAACTAAATAAAACAAATTGTGAAATTTTTTCGAATTTATCGTGGTATACCCCCTTAATAAAATAACCTCATAATAGAAAAATTTAAATATTTTAAATTCACATAAATTCCATAAATTAAACACCTGAAAACCTTAAAACCAAATGCTGTAATGTTATGCATGATACAAACATCATTTCTTAACAATTTAATTCCATTACAATGTATTTAATTAAATTAATTGCCATCATTATTTAAATTTTCTAGTTTTGCTTTAGGTATTTTTAAACAACATTTACATAAAGCCTTGTGATTCATGTATTTATATATTTGAACGTATTACTACACAAGATATGCCATTTTAATTCAGACTCTTCACTTAATTACTCACGAGTCGCCACTAATAGCTCCAACTAAACCTCTGAGACATTGTCTGCCAGTTATTGATATTCTCCCATTTCAGTTACTCAATATACTATTTCAGAATATTTGATTTAGTAGTTTCATGATTTAAATACTCATGTACTCTTCAAAATCTGTAAAATAGTTACTGGATTGTTGGAGAGGGTTCAACTCTCAATACACTATTTCAGAATATTTGACTTAGTAGTTTCATGAGTTAAACACTTGTGTAATATTCAAAATCCATGAAATAGTTACTGGATTGTTGGAGAGGGTTCAAAGTAGTTTCATGAGTTAAGCACTCATGTACTGTTCAAAATCCGTAAAATACTTACTGGATTGTTGGAGAGGGTTCAACTCTCAATACACTATTTCAGAATATTTTATTTATTAGTTTTTTAGTTAAACACTTATGTTATCTGATTAAACACTTATGAGTTGTGATATTGGGAGAGATAATTCAGGGTTTTTAATCCATTGAATATAGGTCCACTTAATGGCTGTGTGGATAGAGCTCTGGTTTTGCACGCTAAGGGTAGCGAGTTCGAATCCCGGGTTAGACATGGATGTTCGTTGTGGTTCGGAATCCACGTTAAGCTGTAGGTCCGGTCTGATTAGCCGTTATTGTGCACAAGTATATGTCGTTGAGCACACAAACCCTTCAACCAGCCACCGAATATAGTGATAGATTAAGAAAACTAAATATACACGCTACAAGATAGAAGTAATAGAGATTCAAATCAGTCATTCAAAATTATTAAACATAATGAGATGAGGGTTTGGAGTTTATTACAAATAATAGAACGAGGGGTCATGGTTTAAATTGCAGATTAATACAGAAAAGAGAAAGTAATATTTCAATAATATGGTGATAATTGATAAATGGAATTATTTGTCTCTGGGTTTATTAGTGAATTTGTTAGCCGAAAAAGTTTCTACACAAATGCTTTATACTAGGGAAATGTAGTTACTTCTTCTTACTTTTATATCTCGAATAAAGCAATTAGGTTTCATTTAAAAAGGCTTACAAAAGGCGTACGCACTTCTGAACATCTTTTACTTTCCTTTTTATATCTTTGGTCTTTTCCTTGGAATATGAAACAACAATTTCGATCACTTCTGCATGTAATTACTCCTGTAAAAGCCTTTCCTTTCAAATTTATATAACTGAATTATCTTTCTAAGCTTTTCTGTAACTTTACAACAGAATTTATCGCTTTGCATTGAACTTCTATATCATTGAGATTAATTTAAAAAACAGAAACCTCTGGTTTTTTTCCCTTGATTTTCCTAAAAAAAAAGTTCACACTAGTTACATGAAAATAGACGAGATGAGATATGAGGCTAGCATTTAACATTCATCCCTACTATTGATAGTCATGAGTTTATTAAAGCAAGAATTAATTTTCAAATTTTGATGTGCGATTTAATGGTTATTTCTGAGAAAATTTATAAATTAAGAGTGATTTTATAACAAACTATTGTTTACAAAAAAAAATATTTACATATATTAGTTATTTCATTATTATATGAAAAAAAAAAAAAACACTTTAAATTTAAAACGCCATAAAAACAAAAAATTACCATTTTAATTCAGTATCAAAAATGAATTTCAACAATGTTGTAAATAAAATATGTAATTAAAAGCGGGAAAATTTCCAATATTCCCAAACAAACTTTAACTGAAATATATGTATTGTATTCTCATTTTAACTTTCGTAGATGGCCTTCGAATTCTCTAGTATTTTACAGAGTTTGGGAGAAGCGCCTTGAGAATCGATGAACGTCACTAGGAAATCTATGAAAGCCCCATACTTCGGTTCGACCAGGCCTTTTGATATCATTTTAATCTTCATGATAGCCAAACGTCTGTCCCCTTCCCTAGTCTCTGGAAATAAACTTTTGCTTTTACTTGTCTACGACTAGCGTCTAATCGTCAACACACAATGTACCGTTATATGCATTATAGTTTTTATTGTATGCCCACATTTATATTGTTGGGAAATACGTGTTGAAAGCTTCATTGAAAAGCATTTTGCTGTTTTAGCGAGGACGTTTTCACAAGTTTTCGAAACTCCCGAATTTAAAAAAGTGGTCTAGAAAAAATTCTCTGCCCGTGTGTGGTCAGTAAAACTCCTAAATGAATTGATCTATAATCGTGAACTTTTATATCGGGTTAGTGGTGGCCATGGAAAATGTCATTAAGGTTTTGCTCAAAATAACGCATGTGCATAAGGTAGCTTTCATTCGAAAATTTATGAATTTCATCCATTATTGTCAAAAACGGCTCTAACGATTTTGAACAAAATTGCGGTTGTAATGCCTTTTAAAGTGTTCTAAACATCCCCAACTCCGAAATTTCTATAGAAATTCAAAAGATCTTAAAAAAGGAGAAAACGATGTCTTAAACAGAGTTTTCTTCCCTTCAACAGTTGAAGTCTATGAGCAGATCCCATCAAAGTACTAATTTTCATTTGTGCTGATTCGTCAATAAACGAAACTGGTGAATATGGTTACTCAAAATCCTTTTAGATGATATGCAAAAGCGACCGTTTGGGCTACACCCAGAGGTAGAAGTGGTGAAAAAAAAAGTGTGTGTGTGTGTGTGGGGGGGGGGGGGGGTAGCGCAAAATTTATTGACAAGTGCACCCCCCCCCCTCCCCTTTTCAACGATAGATTTTATAAATTCGTAACTTTAATAGAAATATTAACTAGTAAAGAAATAATTTATACTTCCTAACGTTACCATTAAACGAGGGTCCAAAATTTATTGTTATTTTAACTAATGTTCGGCGACTTAGTTTTTTTGCCTTGGAAGTAAGAGATAAAGTTAAGTAATAATCCCATGTTAAACACATAGCTGTTTATCTAGATTCAAATAATACTTATAAATGTGCATACTTTCAAAAAAAAAAAAAAAAAAAAAAAAATAGAGAATTGTAAAAAGTTTTTTTTTTTTTTTTTTTTTTTTTTTTTTTTTTAAATAGCTTGTTTTTATATGAAACTAGAATAGAAATTTAACTTAAAAGAAAGTTCCTCCAAAGTTAAAAGTTGACCAAGTGAAACTGGATTTGTTAGTAAAAATACTTATATCTTTGTACAAAGTAGTACAATACGTTTTAATAATAATTTTATAAGTATTTATAAGTATACCATAAATAGTTTTAAAGTTTTCAAAGGTAAAAAAAAATAACTTTTTCACAGTGTCACTACATTTCAAGGTTAATGTTATATTTCATTAGTTGTTTTTAGGCGAATTGAATGCTTTTAAAAGTGGGGGTATGGATTTCAGTGGTTTTAGAAGTGGGGAGACGCATGGGCATTTTCTTAAAAAGTGGAGGGGCGCTTACCTCCGCATCTACCCACACTTCTAGCACTGGCTTTACCTATACAGTAAACGAATCATAGGGCTCATTTTCACGAGGGAAACTATGAACTTATTCCTCTATATTCACGTTTTTCAACAATTTGTTGCCACATTTCAATATTATAACCAATTTTGCAAACCCATGTATTTAAAATTCTCTACCTGTCAATCCAACATACCACTTGTCTCTTCTTTCCATCTCTCACTGTTTCGCAGTTATGTCATTTCAAAGTTAGGGATTCTTTGCTGAAAGACCCTGTAAATGAGACATGATTCTAAAGACCCTGTAAATAAGACATATGAGTCTAAAGACCCTGTAAATGAGACATATGAGTCTAAAGATCATGTAAATGAGACATACGAGTCTAAAGATCCTGTAAATGAGACATATGAGTCTAAAGACCCTGTAAATAAGACATATGAGTCTAAAGACCCTGTAAATGAGACATATGAGTATAAAAACCCTGTAAATGAGACATACGAGTCTAAAGACCCTGTAAATGAGATATATGAGACTAAAGACCCTGTAAATGAGACATGAGTCTACAGACCCTGTAAATGAGACATATGAGTCTAAAGACCCTGTAAATGAGACTTATTGACGTGTGTGTTTCAGCCCAGGAGTGCAGTGACTCGACTCTGAGACGTTGCCGGAAAGAAGGACTCGAAGCCGTTGACTCGAGAAGCGACGACTCGTGCAAGTGAGTATCCTAACGCTAATTTTGATATTTTTACGCTGTTCTGTTCGAAAATCACTCTACCACTCAACACTTCAAACCACTCAACACTTCAAACCACTCTACTCTTGAAAATCACTCTACCTATTCAACTCTTTAAAGTTCCGCATGAACCAGCTATGTCACGTTATTCTGAACCACTCTTGCACAAAAGACATTTTATATATCTGAGCTGCAACCTCACTCTCTCATAATTACCCCTTTGAAGAACAATGTGTTGAAGACACCAATAGAACTCAAAATTGATAGAATCCCTCCTTGTTATGACTTCTACTACTTTGAATTCATTATTTATGAAGTTAAGAAAGATCCTCAGCATGTCTTTTCCACATCGACCCAATGTTTAATTATTATTGTTTGGCCTCGAAATCGGCACCAGAATAACTTCAAAGAATATTCAGTTGATGTAACAACTGCCGTAATATATAGTTAACGAAATTTAAAGGGAAGAATACTGGGTGTTTTTTAGGGCATTTTAAAAAAACTAGGGGTGTGGAACATCGCACAACTTTCAATTACACTATAATACTGAAGTGAATTTGTGTCATCTAACGTATTTATATTTTCATTGTTCATTTAGTAAAAATTGACAGTTTGGCGAAATTTTATGTGATAATTCTTGTATGGGACTAGAAGAAAAAAAAAAGAAGAAAAAAACACCCTCCAAAATGAAGATTTTGGCGATATACTTATCAATAATTCTTATATTATCCTTTCTTGTAAATGAAACTGGGCAGAGAAGAAAAAACGATCGTTGATGAGGTTATGCTCAAGGAAAAAGTACTCTGTGTTAAAGGCAATCGTTTTTCAACTTTTTACGCCATTAAAGCATTTTTATGGGAATTTCGGAGGTGGGGATGTTTAAAACGCCTTATGAGGCATTACCACAGCGATTTTGAACAAAATCGTTAGAGTTAGTTTCTATTTTCAATTGATTTTTACGAAGTGTTAGTTTTTAAATGGGAGCATATTCTCTTCGCTGCTAATTTAGTTTTTACCTTATCTAATGCAGTATAGTTCGCATCGCCATTTGAATAAGGCTAACTTCAATTTAACCAGTGCTGGTTCGCTAGTGGCAAGCCGTTTCTGGAACACTGTTTAAACGGTGCTGCCAACAGCACTTAAATGACTGCTGGACCTACTTTAGGCCAGAATGTCACTTTTATGCAGTGGAAAGCAAAAACTATCTGCCGATTGCCCAGTAGTTCAGGGGATGGCCACAGTCAGTCACCCACAGTGCTGGCCCAGCTGATTTGTTTTTACTGGAACTCATTAATATCGAATTCATTTCAATATTTAAGTTGCAGATTTTAGTAATCGATGTCTTTTCTTCCTTTTTCCAACGATACCAAAAAAATTGGTTTTAGATTAAAAGAATTCGCACTTTTTCACTGTAAGCCGATGAAATTTAATAAGTTTTTTTTTTTTTTTTTTTTTTTTAATTTTTGGGGGAAAAAAAGAATAAAAAGATGCTACGCCACTTTTGGTACATAAATTAATTTTTTAGTAGATATACTTCAAAACGGAAAGACAAAACACGTTAATTAGTAAAAGCTACAATTTGATCATTGAAATAAATTTGTGGTAAATAAGTGGTACACAAAAGTGCTAAGCTCATGTTAAATTAGCTCTTTAGATGTTTATTTTTAGCTTTCCCGAAAATTTTAACAAATTTGAGTTAGCATCTTTCCACTCTCAGCAGATGATTTCTTTTGAAAAATGTACAATTCAGCTGCCGCACTGTGGCACATCCTCGTAAAAGCCTTACAACAACTTCAACTCTGCTTTTGGCGTAATATAAGCCAACCTTCACTCGCTGCAACTACAATGGTCAGTTATTGTCAATAAAAATATTCGGGAACCCCTGTGGTACATGAATACTGGCGGCCCTGACTCAAAAAGTGATATACGGGACGTTTAACTCATCGCTATCACGTGCAAAGCCGATGTATTCGCATATAAGTTATCTATTTCTTAGAAAATCTCGAGGTCTCACCCATTCAAATGTTTGCCGCAATTACACTTTGTCCATTCACAGTTGGACCCCATACCTCATGGACTTTCCTCACAAGACAGCAAAATAAAAATAAAAAAATGCGTGACCTCTGACGAAAATGCGCGTCTGACGAAGCGGAACGTTGGTCGCGTATGATTGAAGCAGTCAACCCACGCAGATTGCGCCACTTTTCAACAATCTTTTGTTACGTTGTTATTATTATTACTCGGACAACAGAAAACGGTTTGTCGGTGACATGACGCCAATTGATTCCAGTTGATTTGGTTGCAGATTGCTTTTCTTTTCTCTCTTTTACATCGGAATGGAATAAGGGAGATATGCGTGATTGGAGTGAGAAAATTTTTATGTTTTTCGAATATTGGTTTGCTGGCTATTTGGAATTAAGTGCCGGGGGAAGTTGTTTGGATGACGCACTCGGTGTTTTATGGCGTCGGATTTACATTTAGTTGGTTATATTTTGTTGCAATCGAATTTAGTTGGCCTTCTCATTTTGTAGCTAGGTGGAATAGGGACAATAACAAAGAAATAAATTTGCCAATAAATTAATTAAAATTGAGATTTGTGCAGAAGGGGCTATGTCATTAGGCTTAAGAAAAGGGACTGTGTCTGAAATTTCCTCGTAGAATATTCCCGTTTCCTAATCCACTCAGAAATCGATTATTTCAAAAATTCTAGTCTTTAAATATGTGTTTTGATCATGTATATCAATGGTCGAAAATAATTCTTTTGTAAAATTCTAGCAATACCGCGTTCATTAAGGGGTATGATAACCGGAATTTTTGTTTGTAGAATAATAATGCACTAGGGGGATTCGCCCCCTGCTCGCTAACGCTCGCCAACCCCTAAACGCCTCGCTGCGTTCGGATTGAGCGGCTTTGCCATTCAAATTTGTGGTTAAAACATCTTGCTGCGCTCGAATAGGTTTGCCAGCCATAAAAAACGTAACCAAATTTTTATAAATTTAATGTAAAGCTTGATAGAGAAAACACCCAAATTGCAAGTTTCATAATAGAAAGTTAAATATACTATCCGCCAACATTCTGACTTAAAACTTCATTAGCTTAAACCCTTTCATTGAAGTCCCAATATCTTTTATTTATTCTGATAAGTCGCCCCGTTAGAGAACGACATCCAACGCGAGGCATTTTCTGGATAGAAATACTTCAAAATAATAATTACTCTAATACAAAAATGCTTCAGAAAAACAGAAAAAAATAACTTTGAAACGAAGAGTTTAAAAAGAGCTTTAAAATTAGTAACGTTTTGGTTGTTTACATACGTAAGGATAGCTTTAAAATTAGCAACGGTTGGTTGGTTGAACCCCCGAGCAGCGGGTTTGTTGTTTACATAAGTAAGGATGTTGCCATTCATATATTCAAAATCATTGAGGCTTTGTAGTAGCTTAATGATGAAAAATATTGAAATTTAACTAATTAATAAAGTGTTAATAAATTATTTTGGCACGTTTTGGCAAATCTACAGCTTATTTCCTTTAAAATGACACCTTGATCATTGAAATTGGTTGAGCAATTTAGGCGGACGGACTAACCCCCAAAAAACGTATTGCCTATTAAATATATAGATGTGATTATTAATTTCTGTGTGACTATCAATTATCGTATAGCAAATCTTTAAAATACACATAGTTGGAATTTATTTAGCTCGTTCTCTAACTAGATGGTGCATTACGCGTTAAAGACTTTTCCTTTGAAGGCATGCGACTGTTAGTTTGGATGAATAGTGATTTGTTTAGCCAGAAAAATAGGCTAATTAACCATGAACTCTTCCAGGTTGCGGAGATATCACCTACGAAAAGCCAGTTTAATTACATCTCACAACAAAATAAATTTGAACACGTTTCTCGTGGTCAAGATGCAACCGGCTTTGATCTGTGGATCCCAAGCCGGTAGCCAGGATTTTTTTTCGGGAGGGAGGGGGAGTTTATGGTCGAAGATTTGATTAAATACATGTAGTAACAAGTTACACAACACAAAGAAGGGGAAGTGGTAAAACAAGATTTCACACAATTTCGGAGAAGGGGGGGGGGGGGTCCCCTTCCCTGTCTATGGCCCTGGTGGATCCAGTTTTTTGTTTTAGCTTTACTTTGTTTAATGTTTCGAACTTTTAGAGATTATTCTTTTTAATTAAGTGGTATAGAATCGTCTTCCGAATTCATATTAAAATTATTCCACCAAAAATTACTAACCGTAAATTATATTCCGTACTATTTTCTTTACCTTTTTGTATCAGAGTTGGTGTTACCATCTATTTAGTGAACCGTCTGCTGTAAATTATATTCTAATAGGTAGACTTTTTTACGTAACGACGTCATAAAGACGACAGGTCTCTGAATATGTCCAATCATTATAAAAACGATAAAAAAATACATTCTAATTTTCCAATGTGTTCACGTAGGACTGTACGGGAGAACTTCGATTGTGTGTTGTGGCAGAGCAGCGCGTGCCTCGACAAGCAGGGACAGGATGACAGTCGTGACGCCATCACACGACTATGGAGACACCTCAAGAGCTTCTGCGAGGACGAAGGAAGTGAGTAATGCAATAATTAACACTAAAATATGCATTCAACCCTATACTCTAGAATGCAAAGAAAAGCTGGACAGCTATGTATTACTTATTAGGGGTACTCGATAGAACCCTTATTATGGGCATAAGGTTGGTTGGTTGTTTTCAGAATATCTGGCGCCGTCAGCAACATGAGGGCTATAATGCACTGAAACATTCGTCATTAGACAAGCCAACATATATTTACAAACACCCATGCCTAACACGGGACTTGAACCCGTAACCTCGCGGTCTAGAAGCTAGCACGCTAACCACTATACCGTTTGGTCGGAATTATGGGCATAAGAGATTTATGTTTGTTGAAGGGGCATATCATACAATTGTGCATTGAGGCGAGCAATAATATTAAGGGCATTATTAATAATATTAAGGATATCATTGAATGCCTATCACGTGAAATTATCCTTTTCGTGCATGCTTGTCAGCCGATCAAACGGTATACTGGTTAGCGTGCTAGTTTCTAGACCGCGAGGTTGCGGGTTCGAGTCCCGTGTAAGGCATGGGTGTTTTTAAATGTATGTTGGCTTGTCTAATGACGAATGTTTCGGCGCATTATAGCCCTCGTGTTGCTGACGGCGCCAAATAATCTGAAAACAACCAATTAACTATACATGCTTGTCATGTACTCCCTTGGTCATGCACCATCTCTAGGAGATTCAACTACTTGGCCATGTAGGAAATTACTTAAATATTTATACCTGGTTGGCTTTATATTTTCAGTGGTAGATGCAAACCATGATGTACATTTGTGACTGCCATATGTATTTGCATAAGCTTTACTTTACCAGTTTTTTTTTTTTTTTATTTCTGTCTCACATCACTGTATGGGCCTAGGACAGGCTGAAAAAACTTCTTACACCTAATCATCAATTCTTTGGGTCTATGATGTCAAATCTGTCCCCTTTATAACTCCGTAGTTTTCTGAGCGGAGATGGCATTGCATATTTAACTGAAATGGCCGGATATCCGATTTTCTTGATTAGATATTCCCAAAAGGTCCTTTTCCAAAGTTTCTAACTTTGTTGCCTATTGAATAATTCTAAAAAATACTCTTTCCTAACCGAACACCATTATAGAATCTCCAAAACACAGAATCACCACTAAAACACACCTATGTATTTTCGAATTAATTATTAGACACATATACAAATTTAAAACACGAAATTTATAACACATCTATGTATAAATTTTGACCAAAAAATAAATGAATGTATCTCCTTTTCTTGGACTTTGCATTATAGTACGAGCATAAATATTAAAGAAAAAAAAAATCCATCTCATACTGTCGCAACTTGCTATTATGCAATCCTTGAAGGAACCAGTTGTGAAATCAATTAAACGCAAGGACATTAGTGTGCGAGCAATGGCGCACGCTAATGTACAAATGTATTCATAATTAATCGGACATACATCTTCGAAAATATTGCTACTCAATTCATTAAGATGTTTTATGTACCATTTACCACTCTGTTTTTGCATTGTGCAAATAGTTTCTTAGAGATTTCATAAAAGGTGAATGGTGTATGGAAATAGTGAGAATGACAGATAAAAACCTCCTCTTGTTTGTTTTGGAAACACTATTCGAAAACAAGCGATGGCCTTCCGTTAATTAAAACCATTTCCTGTTTTAGAATTGTTTTGTTAGTGATTTCCGTCCCTGATTGAGTCGTCGATAAATATCGGTTACCTTATCACAGGGGTGTGCAAACCGTGGATCGTACGAATATGTCGCCAAATTCGAAGAAAATTATTTGACCCATCACAAAAATATAAGGCTTTTCTTTAAGTATCCTTAAATTTAAAATAATAGTTCATTTATGTTTCAAGCGACGAAACGATGCGCATTCAACTTGACAATTGACTTGCAAAGTTTTCGGTTATCGATTGGAAACGACTATGCCGATTTGAAGAAAAGAGCTATTAATATTTCGATTCAGTTTGCAGTGACCCACTTATATGAAACCATTTATTCAAAATGAGTTGTCATTGAAGGAAAATGTCGATCTCGATTGGATCCAGAGGATAGTTTACGGATTGCGATTGCCAATACAGATCCAAACTTAGAAGCAACCACGAGCAAAAGCATACCTCTCATGATCTAAAGTTTTTTTTTTTTTTTAAAGAACTTTTCATTTAAAAAATAAGGGCTCTTCAAATGCGTAAATAAAGCGATAATTTCATAAAATTATACGTTTATCAAAACTCTAATAAGGCAGAAACAAGCGCCAATCTTCAAAAGAGTTTAACTACATTTACGATTAAAAACTAGGGGTGGGGAACATCGCACAACTTTCAATTACACTATAATACTGACGTGGATTTGTGTCATATACCGTTTGTACATTTTCATCCTCCATTTTGGTTAAATGGCCAGTTTGGGGTTAATTATTGTTTGAGTCTTAAAAAAAAAAAATCGCCAAAATGGTGATTTTGGCGATATACTTTTCGATATACCTTATATTATCCTTTATTACAAGCGAAACTGAGTGGAGAAGAAAAAACGATCATTGATGAAGTATGCTCAAGGAAAGAGAACTTTGTGTTGAAGGTATTCATTTTTCAACATTTTACGCCATTAAAACATTTTTACGGGAATTTCGGAGGTGGGGATGTTTAGAACACCTCAAGAGGCATTACCACAGCGATTTTTATCAAAATCGTTAGAGCCGTTTTTTTGCAATCATTGAAAAACATGATTTTTTCAATGGCAGCTACCTTATGCGCGATTTTGACGAAAACCTTTATGGTAGGTCCCATGGCCGCTACTAACCCTCACACCAAATTTGAACATCGTTGGTCAATTTGCTCGGTAGTTATGCTGACCACACACACATTTTTTCTAGATCTTTTTTTTTAAATCAGGATGTTCCAAAACGTAGAGAAATGCAAAAAAATCGAAAAAAAGAAATTTTTTACCCGAATGCTATACTTTCATTACCCTATGTATATACATATAGGTAATTGAAAGTAAAAAAGTATATTTTCTGTTCAGGGATCGCGACTAAATAGGGGGTCACTAGTGAAAAATGTTTGCTCATCAACGATCTATCAGATACTTAAATCACACAGACCCTTAACTAGCCAAAAATCTGACCATCTTTAAGACGGAACTTGCCTTTTCGTGGGCCATTTGTTAAATATAAGAATTTCAGAATGAGCAGAATGAAATTAAAGAACCGTTGACCATACTTTTCTCTAAATTTTTTTGGTCATATGTTTTAAACTATGATCACGCTATTACGTGGTCCTGTGATTCGGATCTTACAAAATAAAATAACACAAGTAAAACATCGCACTCATTTCTTATTGTCTTTTGTTTAGTAGAAAAATAGATTTCCAGTTATTACTTGATTCTTCAGATACAGAGTTATGGTATAGTTTGACTAAATAAATATAGTCTACATTTTTGGAAAATTAGATGTAAAAGATTTATTTATGCAACACACATCATGGAAACATAAGTTAATTAAAGTATAGTATTCGGTTTAAAAATTAAAAAAAAAATCGTTTTTTTTTTTTTTTTTTTTGCATTTCTTTATGTCCATAGAAAAAATGCCTGTCTGTGTGAATGATTGTCTGTGGTCAGCATAACTCCCGAACAAATTGACATACGATGTTCAAATTTGGTGTGAGAGTTGGTGATGGCACAAGGACGTACCTTTAAGGTTTTCGTCAAAATCGCTCATACGCATAGGGTAGCTGTCATTGAAAAAATCGTGTTTTTCAGTAATTGCTAAATTTGTTCAGAATCGCTGTGGCAATGCCTCTTAAACATCCCCACCACGGAAATTCCTGTAAAAATGCTTTAATGGCGAAAAAAGTTTAAAAACGAATGGCTTAAACACTGAGTTCTCTTTCCTTTAACATACCTCACCAACGATCGTGTTTTTTTTTTTTTTTTTGCTCTGCGCAGTTTCCCATACAAGAAAGAAAAATATATAAGAATTATCGATACGTATATCGCCAAAATCATCATTTTTTATTTTTTTCCCCTGAAGACCCACACTAGAATAATCGCAAGAAAATTTGCCAAACTGTCCATTTTTACTAGATAAATTATAAAAATACAAATATGGTAGATGACACAAATCCACGTCAGTATTGTAGTGTAATTGAAAGTTGTGGGATGTTCCACACACATAGTTTTTCAACGTATGAAAAGAAGTTTTAAGATATCTGAATAATAAAATGTACACGAGAAAATTTAAACTATTTGAATTCTATATAAATTTAAAACGTAAAAATTGAATTTTTCTTTGCAAATGGAATTAGCTGTCTCCAGTTCTAATCTAACTTCTGCAGCTGGTTTGTTTATATCCAAAGGACTTTCCTAGTGCTATGTTTCTATTTTGTAACGTTTTAAAGTATTATGCAATCAAGTCATCACACGAATTCTCTTTTACAACAAATTTAAGTTGTCCATAAAAATGAATTGCAAATTCCATTAAACTGTAATTGTTATAAAAAAGAACTAAACTGCGTAGGTACAAACTCTTAAATAAACGTTAAACATTTCAAAAGCATTGTAAACACTAACACACAGTAAAAATAGCAAACGTTGCATAATTTTCTTTTCAAAATTCGCTTTATACTGCCAAATCTGGATGGAAAACATTCCAGGAAACTGTGAAACACAGTCTCTGAATGGAAATAATGCCCCAAAATTGTAAAAAAAAAACAAAATATGATTAATGTCATGGAAATTTGTTGTGCAGCTACGAGTTTTTCCTTCAATTATTTTCCAAAAGTTAAGGAATAAAAAATAATAAAAACAATGTTTCAAAAGTTAAAGAAAAAATTATTAAATAGTGGAAGCGCACTAGTAGTCTAAATTGAAATACCCCTCCTTATAATAAGTATACGACTTTTTTCCCCTACTAGGTTGGTACACAAAAGCATGCTTCCAACGAGAAGATTTGAGACGATGCGAGGCACTGCTACCGACGAGAGGGTCCTCAACAGACGATACATCTTGCAGGTAAAAGAGACCACCCACTCCTTTGACAAATTCATTATTGCAGATCGGAGAACGAAAGCAGTATTTCGTTAACTAAAAAAAAATCAGTTTTAACTCTGCCATGGATTGACTATTTCATTGAAAATTTAGTACGTTTTTGACATAAAGCTTTATGTTTTCTTCTGTATTCAATCATTAAGCATCCTTTTATGATGCAAAATATATTGTTACGAATTTCTGTATATTTGTAAATATTTCGTAGTATTAATTATGTAAAAAAGGAAAATTTATGTACATTTCGCCTAAGGCAGTGCAAGAGTTCTTTACATCGCTTTCCTCAAATGCTTCTCTTAAAGCTTGAAAACGAGTTTTACAGAGATAATGCTGGAAAACGAGTTTTACAAGGAGAAGGCCATTTAACATTATGGTTAATGGCAATCTCGCCAAGTTGGCGACTAATTTTGGTCACCAAATTTGGCGATAAATTGCCAAATGTCACCAAACTTGGCGATCATTTGGCGATATTTTCGATCCCCATGTACCTGTATATACTAAACTCCAACTTAACTTGACAACAGATCTTCACCATGCTCGTAGGCAATTAATCCATTTTAGTGGAGTGAAGACATAATTCTCGCCAAACCTTATTGCCTTTTGTTCTCTACAGGGTTGTGGTTTGGCGAACATTATGCTTTCACGCCGCCAAAATGGATTAAATACCTATGAGCACTGTGACGATCTACCTTCTAGTGATGTCAAGTTAAGTTGAAGTTTAGTATAGGGCATTTTGATTGTGATCTGGAAAATTCTCCAAATTTCTATCTCTAGAAGATCGGCCTCCCTATATAAGACTAAGAGAAAGAGTAATCGAGTTAGTTGAGTTACTGAGTTAGTTGTCTCTCAGCAAGCATTCAGAGAGTTCCGAAAGTGAACTGTATTGCAGTCTTTTGCGTTGATTTTAGCAGTTGTGTATCTAGTTTTTAACTGCTGTTTGTGGTCCATTGTTGTGAGTTTATTAGAAAGGAAAGCTCTGGAGTTGTAAAAGAATCTTCGAAGAATTATATCGGAATAAATTTCTGCAAGTTTTGATCTTCTTTGGCTCCAAGTCTTTCGAACCCATCCACGCAACAATATTCATAATAAAATATTCTACATCCTTCCACGATGATTGTTCTTTTACCAACTTTGGTCTGCAACAAATGCAATATACAGAAAATCAAACTGGCGACAGATTTACGATTCTTCATAGCATGCTGAAATAATTTTTTCCTATTAATTGACTTCATGAATGTAACGATAGCTCAACTTTTTAAGTTCATTTTGAACCAGTCTATACAATTTTGCCTGATATTTATTCCAACGAATATTCTACTCTGCTTTCAGATCTTATTCTTCGTTCCGTGACTGCGCGTCATCAGCCGTCCACTCCGGCTGTTCCAGATCCGATGTCCGTCTTCTTGGGACCTACCTGATGGAAAAGGGAGGACAGAGGGCGTGGAACTGCCCCAGGGACTCTCGATATGCCAGCGCCCCATTCTCCGCCTCAGATACATACTGTGAGTAATGATATTATGCGTCTATTTTCAATGAGGAACTTGCACAAGTGACGAAAATGAATATTTTTTTTGTATTTTCTAGTGTTATCCAACGAATATATTTGAGCAGTGCAATTATTTCTTTTATCTTTATGCTTTCAATTAATCAAAAAACCGAGTTTTAAATTAGCCGAAATCAAAGCAAAAATCACGTGACCAAAAACGCATTAAAAAAAAAAAACCGTGACGTGGTACGTATAGATAAAGTCAAAATTCGGAGAAATACCCACAAAAACCTCACTCATTCCTCGTTTAAAACAAGTTTTAGACTGGTTCATTATCTGCGCGTTGACGTCTCACGCAAAAGTGGCTTTTCCCCGCCAAATCACTAAGTGAAAAACTAAATTTTTTTTTTTTTTTTTTGACTATTTCTCTGAGATAAAAATTCTGAAAGAATGGTATATTGTTTTTCATGATTTTTTCTCTACTTTTGTTTAAAAATAAAACCAAAAAAAAGTGAAAGTTCCTCATTGCGCAGTTTCCGTGTATGGAGCCAATCCACCGTCACATTCAGACAACTTTTTAAACTATATTTGTTTGTAGATCTATTTTGTAAGAACGAAGTTTTAGAATGTGCGATGGTCTGATGATAGCACTTGAAAAGGGTGATTTTATGAGCCCAAGAATTTTGTCATAAACTTTTTAAATCCCAAGTTTTTTAATTAAACCTAACAGTCACGTGAAGGACACACCGCCATATTTCCATGGAATGGTCCAATGGAACATTTGGCATTTGATTACTCTCACTTAACATTTTCATTAAAAGTTATTAACCCTTTGCACTCCAGTGGCGCCTCTCAGGCGCCACACGATTGGATGCCAAACCACGAGAGGACCATTAGGTGTGATGCGGAAATTCGATGCTAGGCCAATGACTGTGTTTAGTTTCTATGAAGCAAATCCATAAACACCAGCCGAACCTAAAATGTCTCGAGTTGCTGATTCCTCCGCGCGAAAAAGGCCTGGAGTGCAAAGGGTTAGTATAAATATTATTTTTATTCCCAAAGTAATGTTATTCTCGATTCGACAAAACATATCCATCAAGGAGCCGTGCATTTTTTTATTTTTATTCTACACCCAATACTGTTTTGCTATGTCTTAGCGCAGTGCTGTTCATGTTGTTGTGAAGTCACTGGTATTGTACAGTTATTCAGTGCGACCATAATTAAACTAAGTAAGAACGAAGTTTTAGAATGTGTGATGGTCTGATGATAGCACTTGAGTAGGATGATTTTGTAATCACATGAATTTTTTCAGAAACTTATCAGGTGAATGACACACTGTGTCATATTTCCGTGGAATGGCCCTATGGAACATTTGGAGTTTGATTACTCCCACTTAACACTTTCATTGAATGTTATTAATAATAATATTATTTTTATTCCCAAAGTAATGTTATTCTCTAGTAGACAAACCTATCCATCAAAGAGCCGTGCATTTTATGTCTTTATTCTACACCCAATACTGTTTTGCTATGACTTGTAGCGTATGCAGTGCTATTCATGTTGTTGTGAAGTGACTGGTATGTTACAGTGCAAAGCGACCATAATTAAACTAACGCTGTTTAAAGTAATCTGAAGCTTGTAGAAATCAACAGATCTTTTTTTATACCTACTGAGACCATAACGAAATTATCCTAATATAATAGTTTACATTATAGCTAATGACATCTTGAGGATAACAATAATAACGACAATAGCAATTCAATTTCTTTGGATTGTCTCCTTTTTGGCATAAAACTTCTTTCCTGGCTATTCCCCCCCCCCCCCCACCTACAAAGTTAATTTCAATATACTGGAAAACTCAAACACTAAGACAGTATCTGAAATTTCCAGAATATTTTCACTACTTTTTTCATCATGTTCATTTTAACATTATTTAGGGTTCCAAAAAATCTAGAAAGTGGCGAATTCATTAAGAAATGGTATTCATTTGCTATTGTAAAAACATGTTATTCTCTTTCTCTTTTTTCATTGTTCTTTACTTGCAAAACTTCCGTACATCACAACTAATAAATGTAATGTATTCCCATTAGAACTTCCCTTTTCGCTTTAGTATTTTCTAGCGTTTTCCGGACTTTGTGAGATGCGCCTTGAATCTAGTCTAGTCTGCCTTAAACCGGTTCAGACCGGTTCTTTGGAGTATCACCAATCTATATATAAAAAAAAAGTTTTCTGTTTGGCAACACCATCTTTGACATAAATTAACTCTTTGCTCTAGCCAAGTGTCATTCGGCTTTTACCCTCCTCGTCTCTAGAAATAAAGCATTGCTTTAATTCGACCACGACTCGCTTCTTAAGACGGTCAACACCACTGCACCGTTATATAAATATGGATAATCTGTCCCTAAAGTGTCACATTTTAAACTTGACAAAAATTTGAACCTAGTGTTTATTTCTTTTTCTTCGGATATCACGTTCCTAATGGTTTCAATAACGTACAAGTGCAAAGTGCATATAACATTTTTATGAAGAAAAGTTCATTACTATGATTTACACGGCTCTAAGCAACGTCGACTTAATTAAGAACATAAAAAAATAGTACCGCGAAATTGTGACAATTTTCTTTTCAGCAGACAGTGTCGGCGACTGCAGTGAGGAGTCTCGGGAATCCGTTCGATCGTGCAGACAGAACTTCGATTCGGAACGGAGGGAAGCCGGAACTCGCAACGACAGCGACATGAGGCATCACAAAACATGCTGGTCAGTACACTTTCTGAATTTCAGAGGAAGAGGAGGAATTGGTTGTATTGCAGATTTCCTGACACGAGAGCTACATGAAAAGATTGAAAAAGATCACTCTCATGCCACACTTTAGTACTATCCAAACCTGATCAGTTGTTATAAGATGCATTGCTGTTTAATTGGTTGGTTGTATTCAGAATATCTGGCACCGTCAGGGCTATAATGCGCCGAAGCATTCGTCATTAGACAAGCCAACATACATTTACAAACACCCATGCATAACACGGGAGTCGAATCCGCAACCTCGCGGTCTAGAAGCTAGTACGCTAACCACTATAATTGTTTGGTCGGCGCTGTTTAATTGATACCGTTGAGTAGAGTATAAAAAGTCTGAAGTCAATCGTCATTAGACCGGATGTTATTGTCACTTCTGGGTATCTTCATAAGCGGTTTCTGTTCAGAAAGCAGATCAAGCCATTTGAATTGCGTTTATACTATACCATTTAATGCTCTGTAACTAGAGGTTGGAAATATCGATACTATATCGTTGCATAGAAAAAAATATCGATTTATCGATACACGTTTTTTTTTTTTTTTAATTTGATATTTAATTTACCAGAAACGAAGTTTTTCGAGACAAATTTCTACTTTTCATGAATTCATACCAAAATTGTAATAATAAATAAATTATATTAATAATCAGAATAAATAAAATACATTTGGATGTCAATGCATAAATTCACATTTATTTTTAAAGAAGAAATTTCGAAAAGTAGTTAACCACATATTTTGCTGATAGAGATGTTTTTGATATTTAAAATTAGATGCAAATTCCAGGCACACGTTGGCAACTGAAACGGCGCTATGTTAATGACTACTAATAAATGATCTTATCTTTCCATTACATTATGTTTTCTTTTTGGTTAGGGTGCCATTTTAATTGTCTCTCAGACTTTAGTTTTGAAGTTTTTGAAAAGGGAATAAAGAAATTCGAAAAAACACATGAAAATACAAAATGATCGTCAGAAAACTAAAAATGTTTGAAAATATCGATATATCGGCGACTTGTATCGATATTTCTCAAAAAAAATATCGTCGTATCGATATATCGCCGACCTCTATTTGTATTACATTGTCCTTGCTTACCAACAGACGCTAACTAGTTCAGAGAGAGTTGTTAATATAGATTGCAATGGTGAAAGCTAAATCTTCTCGCGCTTAAAGTCAATAAAGAAGCCATGCATAGAAGCATGCCAGAAGTTACGATTAAATATCAGTGAATCATTACAAACACTGGCAAGGTAAATGAGGTATCGAAAAAACTGCGTTAAAATTGCCGAAATGCGTTAGAGATATATAATAATTAAAGACAATTTTAATTTTTAAAAAAATCAAGAGTTTACAAATGGAAATTATTATTTTGTTGGAGTTTTTGTTTCTAGAGAAAGAATAACAATAAAGAGCTTCATTTGGTAATTCAAATCACTCTCCACGTCGAAGAATGGAACATATGTTACCACTCTCTGTGATTGAAATGTATAGTTTGAAGGATACGAATCGTTTGTCGAAAGCCAGCAAACGAATCTTTTGGAAATAGTGTTGTAAAATAGAATGATACCCAACCTTTCATTGATATTTTCCATCTAAATTCTCTAAAGTTTTAAATATATTACGAAAAGTAATGATTTTTTTTTTATGTGAAAAATAACCGGTTGTAAACGAATCTGTGTCCAAATAGCCCCGGGAATGAAAGTGTTAGTCAATTTCTAATGCTGGTCGACTGTGTTCTGTTCACAAAAGAATAAACATATTAAGGCATTGTTTTAATTCTTTCCTTGTTCTGATGTTGAATTTCATACCTTTGCGAACTGTTGGGAGCCATTTATAGGCACAAAAAAAGTATGTGGTAATATATATTCCATAATCATGCATTGTCCATAATCAATCTGTTGATGCACTCAATTTACCTGTTTCATCACGGGCAATATAGTTTTTCAATCAGTTCTTTTCATTAAAAACAATTATTTTGTTAATTATTTTTTTATCGTTGATTTCAATTACCCATTAGTGTAATGAAATATAGTATTAGGTAAAAAAAAAAAATCGATTTTTTTCGCATTTCTCCACGTTTTGATTTCAAAAAAGTGATCTAGAAAAAATGTGTCTGTGGTCAGCATAACTCCCGAAGAGTTTGACCAAAGATGTTCAAATATGGTGTGGAGGTTGGTGGTGGCACAAGGACCTACCATTAAGGTTTTCGTCAAAATCGCGCTTGCGCATAAGGTAGTTGCCATTGAAAAAGTCACGTTTTTCTGTAATTGCTAAAAAATGGCTCTAACGATTTTGATCAAAATCGCTGTGGTGCCTCTGAAGGTGTTCTAATCATCCTCACCTCGGAAATTCCCATAAAAATGTGATAAAAGCGTAAAAAATTGAAAAACGAGGGCCATTAATACAGAGCTCTCTGCCTTTGAGCATCGTACATCAACGATTGATTTTTTTTTTTGCGTTTCACGCACGCACAAGGACAATGTAATGTCTATTGAATAAATTCCCAAATTTTGCACTTTTGGAGGTTTTTTTTTTTGCTCATGTAAAAATTGCGAAAAATATCGCTAAACTGGCCATTTTTATTGAAATTAGTGAAAAAAAAAAAAAAAAATGGTGACACCATGTCAAATATTACTGCAATGACCAATATTATATAGTGTGACTGAAAGTTGTGCGATGTTCCACACCTAGTTTTATATATACATCAGAATTTTCATTTGCATAATATTAATAAAAAATTAAATTTTTAATAAATACTTCGTGTATATTAAGTTAAAATGTTTATTATATTTATCATTTTTAAAAGGGTGCCTTACACGTCGTACAACTTTCTACTTACCTACTGAGTAACTGAAAGTAAAAACACAACTTTCATTCCTAACCTCGAACCTATATCATCTTTTGCAGCGCCCTGGTGAATTACGAGGAGTGCATAGAGCGGGCCCTGCGTTGTAAAGGGGACCAGGCCCGATCTGAGGCCAGAGCCCTCGTATCAGAAGTAAGACAGAGACTTCCATACGATATGGACAGCTGTGGAGATCACACAACCACAGGTCAGTATTGGCCATTGAATCCGTAATTTTATATACATGACAGCTTGGTTCATTTTAATCAAACGTCATTTCTTGCATGTTTAAGTTCATTTGGAATGTTATAGTTCGTTTGGAGATGAGAGATTTTGATTTGAACCAGTGCTAGAAGTGTGGGTAGACGCGGGGATTAAATTTGTATTATTGTTTTATATAAAGACAAGTTATTTAATAATAATAAAAAAAAAAAAAAAAAAAAAAAAAAAAAAAACATCTTTTAAAATTCTCTAATAATTTAATTTCAAGAAAGCATGCACATTTATAAGCATTATTTAAATCTAAATAAACAGTTATGCATATAACGTTAAATTATTACTTTACCTCTTATACTTCCAAGTAAACAAAGTCACCGAATATTCATTAAAATAATAAATTTTGACCCTTGTTCAATGTTAGTGTTAGGAAGTATAAGTTATTTCTTTACTAGTTAATATTTTTATCATAAGTTACGAAATTATAAAATTTATTGTTGAAGATAGGAGGGGGGAAGGTAGCCCCTGTCACCAACTTTTAGGCATCCCCTCACTTTTTTTTCTCCACTTCTACAACTGATTTGAACATTCTTCTAGAATTCATTAGGATCGTTAGTTTGAAGAAGACATGCCATAACTCGAAATTTATGGTATTTAGTTTTTTTTAAGCATTAGAAAATTTGAAATCATTCTGACGAATGTTGGAAATAGTGGCATTATTTATTTCAGTTTCAAAGTTAGTCGATGCACTATTAGAAGGGAGGGGGGGGGGGGGGAATTAATCAGGGAGTGTTTTTTGTATCAGGGAGTTTTGTATTATGACAATCTTCGAAATAAAACGAATTCCACCGTACAAACGGTTGGATTAATGCGTAAATAACACAGATGTAGAGATTGGATGCCAGTCAAAATTGATGGGCAAAACAGAAAAATATAAATGTTATTGCGAAAGACCGATATTTGGCGAATGTCAACATTCTCCGGTGAATGCCAGGCATTCACTTCTTAGACGCTTGGTATATGTCCGAAATATTTGATAAGTATCTTTATTCTTACACCGCTAAATATCAACACTTACACCGCTAAATATCAACATTGACCATGCTGAATTTTTGAAAAATTTATTTTTGTTACGTTTTTAAATTATACTCCATTATTAAAAAATATTATAATACAAGTCAAAATGGGAGAAAGTTTAAGTAACAGCACATGTAAATAAATTGTTGAACATAAAGCGAACTGTAAAAACATGAACAAAAAAAGAAAATAACACCAATATTTAATTATGTGAATGACGTTACACATCGCATGTATTGTGACAAAACTGTCAATGCAACGGTACCTCAATCGTGGCAGAATAAAAGATTTGTCGTTTTTGTAGCTTCTTTCTATCTTATCGGCTTCTCGTTTTGACATCCATTAGAGCATATCTGTGCTTGTCGACATACATCGGAGGTGGTCCGAATGTATAAGATAACCAAATATTTGGTCTTTCACCGACATATTTGGTATGTGTAGACATTCATCGCAGAATGTTGACATTCTCCAATTTCGGTCTTTCACCGTAACATGTACACAATCATCGACGAAAATATC